>CANSNZ010000363.1:0-188438 GCA_947646795.1 Beta lomatogona
TTCTAAACCATTGAAGTAGTAAAAGTCTTGTCTTTATGAACACGCTAAGTTGTTAAAGAGAATCTAGACACGAGAATTTACATAACTTTCTGTAAAATTATACGAGATATTTATCTCTTTATCTATCCTTTATTTGTGGTTTATTAAGTCGTATCGAAATTGCGCTTTTATCCTCTTTTAGTTTTTGTACAGTGTCTTTTTTACTTCGGACCCTAGAGATTGTCGTCATATAAATATTTTGTACGGCGCTTTCTTGTAAGTTAAGAGTGTATGAAATACAAAAACTCCATCTTTGGGAGAAAACTCTTCCTTGAGTATTTTGAGTGAATCAAGAGAGCCATTACGAGACCCCTCATTGATTTACATGGTATCGGAAGCGGGTCTAAAACTGCTATAATTAGGAGCTTATGCCATTGTTACGCGAATAGAGAAACGAAGGAAATAAGTGGTATGCGGTAGAGTTCACGAAGACCAAGTGCTATGGCCGTGCAAAGGGTGGAAAGAGTGGGCAAGGTTGGCAACAAAAGTATTCGGGGCGGGAGTAAGAAAGACTGGAAGAAAGAGATGTATGATAAAAAATATGAGTACTGCAAGAAGAGGGGGGCATACAATGGAACAATGTTTCAAGTTGAATGGAGAACCAGATTGGTTTAAGGACCCGAAAATTGAGAAGGCCGAAAATGGAGGAAAGAGGATTGCGAGTAATGTGGAGTTGAGATGAGTGATGATGATGATGACCATCCACTTGGAGATGAAGAAGGAAGGAAAGGCACTGGGAACACATATCCAAAAATGGTGAATTTTTGTTTACCAAGAAGTAATGAGGATCTTTGAAGGGAAAGCAAATAGGAGAGAGCTTGTCTGAAGGAGGAAAAACAACTACTTTCAGCGGGTATGCGGAGTAATCTCTATGATGATTTAAACCATAATGTTGAATGTAATATTGTGGAGAAGGTGGAGTGGATAATAGATATTGGGGCCACTGACCACATGGTAGTGATGAGTCTCTTTTGTATGAAAGAAAAAAAGACTTAAAAAGGCAATCTCGGTAGGGTTGCTTGATGGAAGTAAAAAAATAGATTAACACGGTTTGGCACTATTATAATTAGTGACGAAATAATACTTCATGATGTCACAGTAGTAAAAGATTTCGGACACAATCTACTATCGGTAAGGAAAATTACTGGAGAGTAGTAATTTATATGTGAAGTTTCATAAAGCCAAGTGTGTTATTCGGGACCTCAAATATGATGAGGTGATTGGAAGTGGGAAGAAAATGAAGGTCTTTACTACTTGGATAAAGAAGAGAAGAATGTGATGTCTTGAAAAAATTTATGATAGTATTGATAATGACAAACAAATTGTAATAAGTTAAATTTTGACATCTTACATACTAGGTTGGGGCATGCTTCTTTATCTAAATTGAAACATATTGAATCTTGTGGTTGCTCTGGTATTTATAAATATGATTGTGATGTATGTATTATGGCAAAGCATCATAAATCCCCTTTCAACAAGAGCACTAGTCAGCAAAGCATGTTTTTGAATTAGTGCATATAGATTTGTAGGGTCCATATATGGCCAAAAGCTTGAATGAAGCTTCTTACTTCCTGACAATTGTAGATGATCATAGCAGGTGCACTTGGACCTATTTGTTGCATAACAAGGGGCGAGTGCACAAGGCCAGTGAAGAATTTTCTTCAAATGGTAGAAAACCAGTTTGAAGTGAAAGTTAAAACTATTAGAACATATAATGGAACTGAGATTGTGGGTGGAGATTGTGACCCTTTGTTCAAGGAGAAAGGAATTCTTCACCAAACTAGTATTGCGGGGACACCTTAGCGGGAATGGGAGAGTAGAAAGGAAGCATAGGCACTTAATGGAAGTTGCTTAGAGCCTTTACGAATTCAAGTTAGTCTTCCTAAGAGATTTTGGGGAGAATGTGTTTTGGCGGCCACTTATTTGATTAACAAGCTTCCTAATTCTACTCTAAGATGGAAAATTCCATCCGAAATCTGTATAAAAATAAATGCGGATATAAGCATTTAAGAGTTATTGGGTGTCTTTGTTATGCTTATAACAAGGATAGAGGGAGAGATAAACTTGATGCAAGAAGTAGGAGATGTATTTTCATAGGGTATCCCTATCTAAAGAAGGGATACAAAGTTTATGATCCCGAAACACAAACCTCCTTTGTGTCTAGAGATGTTGTTTTTCATGAAAATGTTTTTCCCTACAAGAATACCAAGCAAGAAGATGAACTACGAAAAATTCTTACACACTCTTGAAGATGTGGACTATCCTTAAGAGACGGAATTGATGATGTTGAGGAAGGAATGATATTTGAAGAGGCTGCAAGCGGATGAAAATGTTGTTCATGAGGAAATGGAGGGAGTGGGGACTGAGATTGCAGAGGACATGGAAAGGGCGGGGAACCTCGACAAACACATGTTGAGCAAGGAGTAAGGAGGTCTAGGCGGAAACATATGTACCCGGTGAGGTTTAAGGACTATGTTTGTCCTACTCTACCCGGAAGGGAAAAAGAGGAAGCTCAATCTTCATCTCGGTCTCTATGTGCAACTTCACCTAGCGAGAACGTGGAGCCATCTTCCTATCACCTAGCTAAGAAGTCACCGGGATGGATGGATGCAATGGATAGAGAGATTCAAGCTCTAGAAGACAATGGAACTTAGGATCTCACACGTCTTCCTAAAGGAAAAGGAGCAATAGGGTCCAAATGGGTATATAAGACTAAATTGTTGCCAAATGGAGAAGTAGAAAGACTTAAAGCGAGTTGTTGCCATTGGATATCAAAGGAAGAAAGGGAAGGATTTTACACACTTTTTCACCTGTTGCGAAAATTAAAGCGTGAGAATTGTAATAGTTGTGGCGATTCGAGAGGATGGATATTATATCATCTAGATGTCAACAATGCATTTTTGCATGAACATCTAGATGAATAAGTGTACATGAGGCGTCCACCGAGGGTACAAAAGGCAAAACCTGGTGAGGTGTGCAAATTGAAAAAATCAATATATGGCCTCGAAGCAAGCTTCAAGACAATGGCATAGAGAACTTCACAAGTTTCTCACTGAAATTGGGTTTGTTCAATCTATGCAAGATTACACCATGTTCCATGAGAAAAATGCAATGAATTCGAGTGTAATTTTGATATATTTGGATGACATCTTGATAACTAGTACAAGACACGAGATAGAGGAGATCAAGAAGAAATTGGATAGTGCTTTCACTATCAAAGATCGTGGTGAATTGAAGTTTTTACTTGGAATTGAGATAAACGAAATGATTCGGGGATCACTTTGTGTCAACACAAGTATATCAAAGAACTCATAGAAGATGTTGGTCTCAATGACACTAAACCGTGGTAACTTCATTACTAGTTTCCCTAAAATTGTCAATCGATGAAGATACGATCTTGGAAGACCTTCATGTTTACGGAAGAATCATAGGAAGATTGTTATACCCGGGGATAACCATACCTAACTTTGTCCTATGATGTGCAACACCTTAGCCAATTTATGAGTAAGCCAAGGAAGCCTCACCTCCAAGTAGCCTTTCATGTTATAAAATACCTTAATGGTAATGATCACTACAAACTTCACTCACTTTGCAAACTCGAAGCAAGGCTATCGGGATATAGTGATGCGACTTCGGTGCGTGTGTGTTCGGTTGTAAATCCCCGAGTTCGTATTGTTTCCTACTTGGAAAAATTTTGATCTCATGCAAAACTAAAAAGCAAAGAACAGTGAGTTAGTCATCTCTTGAACCCGAGTATATAAGTATGTCTAGTGCTACTAGTGAGTCGTGGTATGGATTAATAGCCTTCTTGAAGATCTTCATGTCATTTTTCCTACTCTTATACCTCTATTTTGTGATAACAAAGCGGTGAGCACATAGCTCACAATCCCCCTTTTCGAGAACGAACCAAACACCTATCTAGAGATTGTCATTATGTGAGGGAACACATCATATCTAGTTTGGTTGATACAACTCATGTTTCTAGTAAACATCAACTAGTAGACATTATGACTAAAGCCTTACCCTCTACACAACACTACATACTCGGTTCCAAGCTTGGATTACTCCCACATCCAGCTTAAAGGGAGGGTGTAAAATTATACAACTATTTCTCTCTTTAGCTCTCCTTTATTTATGGTTTATTAAGTCATGTACAATTGTCCTTTTATCCTCTTTTAGTTTTTGTACAGGTGTCTTGTTTTTACTTCGGACCCTAGAGATTGTGGTCATATAAATATTTGTATAGCCGCTTTCTTGTAATTTAAGAGTGTATGAAATACAAAAACTCCACCTTTGGGAGAAAAGTCTTCCTTGAGTATTTTGAGTGAATCGGTCGAGCCATTACTAGACCCCTCACTGATTTACACTTTCACTTTTAAGAACCCTCATATACTTTGAATCAAGTACAAATCAATACACTCTTTTATTGGGACGATTTGATGCCATAATATTCACTATTTGTTACGGAAAATAGGCAATTTCAACTCTCCTATATATTCGAGATGTTACTTTTGCGGTTCTATAACAATTTACTAGAAATTAAATTCTAGTGATATTATTTTACTTTACCATATCGATTTTTAAAACGCAATAAAGATTAAATTAATTATGGTCAAATTTGATATAGATGTTACCTTCAATAAACTAATAGTATAATTACAATCTTTACTTATATATATATATAACTCCCTCATATTTTGTTTTTTTGTTATTTCCATTTATTTTCAATGAGTTACCAAGGAGCAAGTGATAATGGTGGATTATTAATTGAAGTTAAATCTCTATTAACTAACAATTAACATATGACAACATATGGGGACACCAAAAAATAGAAAAAGAAAAAAAAATAGGGGGATAACTAACTCGATTTGAACGAAAAGAGGAGAAAGAAAAGAAAGTACCACATTTAAAGCTGAACAATAGTGTTTTGAAAAAAAAAATGTAAATACAGTTCTTCTACACAATTAATTTAATTTTCTATATATTTCTCGCATGCATTGCGTGTATATAAGACTAGTGAATAGTTATTGTAATTGGTAGATTAACTAAATTTGTTATGTGTTTTGGTGATAAGTTATAAGACCCTGTGTATATGATAAAAAAAACAAATGAAAACGATAAAATGACATACATGGAAAATAAAGTTCATCAATTATCACATCTAGAGATGGTGTTAATACTTCCTGGGTTCCGAAAATTGAACAACATTGACTTTTAATTTAATCGGATCCCTTAATTTAACGGCTTTCATATACGTACCTATATTTGAATATGAAAGTTATTATGTATTTTTCTTTTTTTTCAATTTTACCATTTTTTTTTTTGAAGTATTTTCTTTTAATTGCACTATTTCTATTTTTGGCAAAGTTTGAGGCTATTTTACCTTTTTACCCTCATTTTACCTACCCCTCAACCTAATTAATTGCCAAATAGGTGGGTCCAATCTTATTCTCTCGCCTCTTTTCTTCAAATTTTTCTAAACACCAAATGGTGCAATTAAAACGAAACAGATAAATTATATGTTTAAAATATCATATTCTATAAGTTTTACTAAAAAATCATTAATAATGTCAATTAGAGCTGTCAATTCAGTTACTCGAGTCGGGTTAAGGTTGGGTCATCTCGGGTTTCGGGTCATGTTCGGTCGAGGTCGTGTCGAGTCAATAAATCAAACGAGTCGGGAACGGTCGTAATTCGGTCGAGTGCGCCTCGGTTTGTTTCTTCTTTCAAGTTCGGTCGGGTTCGGCACGGTCACTTTCGGGACAGGTCATCTTTTGTGGTCATGTGGTGTCGGGTCGGGTTTATTGCAGGTTTGTGGCGAGTGCTTTCAGGTTCAGGTCAAGCGTGGGTCGGATACTTATCGAGGTCAAGAGAATAACGGTTTGGGTCGGAGTTCGAGTCAAGTTCGAGTCGTTAGTTATTGGGTTGTGCCATACTTGGTTTCGGATCGCTTCGGGTATGGAACGGGTCATGAAACTTGTGTGTCACTTGCTTAAAATTTTTTCATTATTTAATATTTCATTGAAAATCAATTCTTGAGTAGTTCATCTAGTTATATGCCTTTTTGTAATAGTGTTAGTTTATAATTTATGTTACTATGTGGTGAAATCAATGACAAGTCGAGTTATCAAAAATCAACAAGTCGGGTAAAACCATGTACCAAGTCGCAACGAGTCTTGTAAATCAAGTAACTAGTCGCAACAGTCGGGATAATAACGAGGTTGAGTCGAGTTATAATCGATTTCGAGATCCTAATCGGGTAGGGTGTCGAATAGGATTCATATCGTTGTCGGCTCACTTCGGTTATCGGCCTTTTTTGAGCGGGTGTCGGTTCGGAGTTCGGGTCATAGATTGTTGGGTCAAGATCAAATATCGGTTATATCAAGTCGGGTGCGGATCGGGTTTCGGGTGACCTATTTTACCAAAATTTCAGGTGCAAGTCGGTTACATGTCATTACGGGTTCGGGTTGGGTTGTCGGATTCGGGTCATTTTTTGACAATTCCCTAATATCAATAATTTAAATTGTACATTGACAAACGTGATAATAAAAGTGGTACAAACTTGCACCTATTTTAAGCTGATGAAATATGTCAATGTCTCTAACACTAAAGGCCAACATAACAGGAAAGGCAATGGGCGACTACATAATACATTAGATTTATTGATACACCTAATGACACATAATTATAAGTTTGATGAATATCCGGTACCTGAACGGTTCCGATAATAAAATAAGTTTACGAAAAGGCTTTTGGCTTTATAATTTTAGCGAAGTCTTTTGATAATATGAAAGTTTGGACGCATCCTCCATAAAAACAAAGAAAACATAAGTTGCTGGCATAAGAACGAAAGGTCTTCTGGCTTTATAATAATAGCGAACTTTTTTAATATACAACTTATTAGAATAGGCGCTTCAGTTTTAACGTAAAATTAGACAAATCAAAATATACATTATCTTAACAAGCCAATTCCATATCATTCTAACCCAAAGACTATTCTTGGACATCTCGTACCATCCTGGGCCGCTCTCTTCTCGCTTTCTTTGTTTTCATATGAATCTCGAACTATAACAAACAATTTTTAAAATAACCATCTTGTCTCATCGAATGGATTAATCTAAAAAGTGAATGGATTAAACTAGTCACCATATGGATTAAAGAATATGATTACTAAATGAATGAAGCTAATCACTAAATGGATTAAATTGGTCATTGAATAGATTAAAATAGTCATTGTATTTAGAAAGGTTGTCCGTTCTCTTCTTACTATTGGGCTTGGGTGGACCTAGTTTTAGATTAAAGTACGCGGTCTTCTACAAGACCAATCGTTTTTAATATTACGTACGTGACCAATAGCAAAATTTCCTTCAAACCGATCTAATCTAATATGATATATACTTCCATTGTTTTTTAGTTGCACTATTTGACATCTTCGCATTTTTCATCAACCAACTTTGAAATCTTGTTAGATGTGTGTCAATGCAAGGATCGTAAATATCAACTTCTTATAATTTCCATATATACGCAATTAAATACATCAATGTCCAAAGAACCGTGTAAAAAATCAAATGATGCAACTAGAAATATAGAAGAACTTTATAAAAGGCTTTTTTGGAAACATTAAAGTGTCATGCAGGATTATCGAGTAACAATATATATTTTAAATTATAATTTAGAGTTATAAAATTAGATAGTTAGCATCTTGGATAAATAATATGGTATTTGGTTCTGAATAAACCACCACAGTTGATTGTATTATATAACTAGATGTAACTTCAAATATACAATTAACAAGATTATAATACTTAAACCATTATAAATTAAATTCGGCTTAGATATACTTTTATCACCATTTCATTACATTATTGAGAGCGCAACATAAGAATGTCGTGTCACACAATAGATAAGGCTTTTTTAGGAGAATTATATTGGTAGTACCATGATTTCCAAGTCATAAAATCATTAAATACATGAAAAATTTACAATAGGGGTCTGAACTTTGGGTGATAATCTTTAAAAGGTTTGAACTATTGATTAGCGTATGTAGGTCCCTACTTTAGGGGGTCTCAACTTGTAGTGACTTGAAACTAACAAACTTATTTTTAAAATCTCACCTACTTCCTATTTCTCTCGCTCAATTAACCCTTCTGATGGGACCCACGTTTTACAAGTTATGACCTATTAAGCCAGTTCCAAGTCATCGTGGCCCGCTAAAAGTTAACAGTCCTAGGGCTGGCAAAAGTTCACCCAACTCGGTAACCCAACCCGAAACTAACCTAAAATTCCGGATTTGGATTGAGGTTTTCGACCGAATAAAAAGATGGGTCGAGCCAACCCGATCCGAAAATAAAATGGGTTAGGTTCGGGTTAAATTTTAGAACTCGAAAATAACCCGAATAACTTCGATTAAGAAGTCGGGTTATTTTCGAGTCATGGTCAACTTCGAAATTAACCCTGAGACTTTCATAACTTATACGACCTATCTTCTCGTTATTCTTATTTGCATTAGGCCAAGCCCATTTTCCCTGGATAATCTAAATTTCATTTCCGGTTATTAACCCAGACATTCATAACTTAGTGTATATAGTAAAATTTCATTTCATGGTCACTTTGGGTTGGTTTCGGGTCAACCCGAAATATGAAAGGTCGGGTTCGGGTTATGATTTTTGACCTGAAATTAGAATCGGTTTGGGTTAGGGGGTAAGTGAAGTGAATATAATTCAGGTCAACCTGAAATTGACCAACCCGACCTAATTGCCAGCCCTAGTTAACACCCCCTAAAGTAGCTACCTACATAAGTTAATCAATAATTCAGACCTTTTAAAAATTATCATCCAAAGTTTAGACCTCTATTGTCAATTTATCCTTAAATATATTATTATTAGATTTACTATCAATTATAGTATATAATTTTTTTATTCAAACATATTAGCCTAAAGGTAAAAAAATAGGTTAAAAAAGGATAATATTTTAACTTAAACATAAAAGATTGAACAAGATCACTAATTGGCTAATCTCACAACTCTACATACAACCAGCCCAGCTCTCTAACTGAACTATATATAATACCAATCTTATGCAAATAGAACATCTTATGTAAAAGATAGATAAAAAAGACTGGACTTTGTAAAGGCTACTTGAATACAGCATCCTTCTACTTATCGTAAGTTTTGAAAAAAAAAAAAAAAAAAAAAAAAAGATTACGACAATTTACATAACATCCAATATTCCATCGATCCAGCTAGCTATCTAAACTAATCAATAGCCCAAATGATATGATCAACCATGTCTTTGTGGGGTAAATTAACCTAACTATGAAGTAAAATACATTTTTTTTTATGATGCTCATAGCGAAAACAATTAACAATAATAGTAAAACATTTAGACAAAAAATTACCCATTGATAAAAAAACATAAAAAAAAAAAAAAATCAAATTCCCTGTATCCCAATTGCTTGAATCCATGGACCATGCTCAATATTTTCTAATCGGTGCCAACCAGGAATGATTGAGCATGGGTGATTTGTGTGAAACTATGATATTAATAGCTAGCTAAGGATGGTAATAGTTTTTTGAAAAAAATTAGGGGTAGTTTTCTTCTAATAACAACGTCACTTATTATCCTAGTTTACGTTATTTATGTTTTTGTCATTGTTATGTAAGAGCGAGTATCGCTCAGTTTAGTTTCTTTGTGTTGTTTGGTTGTACTAGCGTTAAGATGTACTTCCGATTTTAATTAATGCACATTTTCCCCGTTGTCAAAAAAAAAAAAAGGTCACTTATTACTTATTAGAGTGTGCTATTTTTTAAAATTTCCCAAAATCATAAATGATTAATGTTATATAATTCTTACAAAATTTTATTACTGTAAAGTTTGCTATTTTCTAATTACCCAAAATCATAAAGGATTAGAGTTATATAAACCTTACAAAATGTTATTGAGTGTGATACCAAATGACTTCCTCAGTAAATGTATTCATATCATCTCCTGACCTTTCTCTAGCATGCAATATATACTATTTTGGAAAAATTGACAATAGGGGTCTGAACTTTTGGTTATAATTTTTAAAAGGTCTGAACTATTGATTAACCTGTGTAGGTCCCTACTTTAAGGGTCTTAACTTTTAGCAGGCCTCACTGACTTGAAGATGGCATCAATGTATTTCAAGGAAAGATTATAGTTGGTTTATGAGTTTGTAAGCTGATTTGAAGCCGGTATGATGTATTGTGAAAATGTTGTAAGTGGTGAATACTTGGTTAGCTTTCTTTTATGTCAAAGAGTCCAACCTAGTTAGTTTGTTTGGCTTTGAGAATGGTTGGGACTTGGGATGTATGTTGAATGACTGAATGAATCGACTTGTTTAGCAAAAAAAAATTTGAATGAGACGTATACCAGATATCTTTTTCTAAAAGACAGCATTAATCTCTACAATAAAATCATAATTAAGAAAATATCTTCCTATACTCGTTTATTGGTGTAATTAAAAAATGAAATGAGTTTATCATTCACACGTAAAGGTCTAACAATTATTGTCAATGATTTTGGTCTAAGAAGACGTAGGATATGATATTATTAAAATGGTGGTGCATCATCCAAGATGGCGTTGTTAGAGTGAATAGTTTCTTGCCCTCTGGTTGCTTGCTAATTTTTAGCCTATAAATAAGGAAGGAGTGGTTTGTATTGTATCATCTCAAATCACACGGAATACCACATTCATCACATTGAAGTTAGTTGATAACACCAAGCATATACTTATATACTTACATAGGTATTGTACTCTCTCTTATCTGTGTAAGTACTGCAATATTGATGAGTTTGAGAAATTGCATGCAATAATATACTTGTTTATGTATGAAGTATACTTATTTGTTTTTTTTTTTTTTTTTTTTGTGTTTCCCATTTTGGTTTCATGGAGGACCAGACAAATGGCCTCATCATCAAGCATCAATGAGAAGCACACAGCCGCAATAAATGAGTTGATGGCCGAGTTGGGGGCAGGCGACTATGTGGCGGCCTCAGGCGAGAGCGGGAAGGACGGAAAATCACAAGCAACCACAAGGGCCTTGATGCTGAATAATAGCTTCGGAAATGCAACATTTCAAGAGAAGAAAGATTGGTCTGGTTCTGTTATTGGCGCTTACCCTCCAAGTCTTGGAGTGAACCGTCCAGGTAAGTGTACGCACCGTGGTGTCCCTCCTAAGGATTTAAAAGGGTCCAAGGGAGCTGTGGTGTATGTTGGCTCTAATGTTCAATCTGGGCCAATTAATTGTGCATGGATCCTTGCGTGGAACGTTCCCGGAGACGGCACTCCAAACCAGGTGACTTTACTTACTATATAAGCAGGGGCGGTTTAATTATTACAGAAATATTGTGCAACGAAAATAAAATTGACCTCTTATTAATCGATTATAGGAAAGATACACTTCTATAAAAACATTTACTAAAAGATACTTAAAAGTTATTTCATGTTAGGTTGTTACAATTAATTTGTTTGTCATTTAATTTTTATTTCGATTTATGTGGAAATCGGGCCAAACACCAAGTATCCTCAAGGTGATGTCAACGGGATTCAATTGAAACTAGCCTCGAATGACTCTAAGAGCGAAAGTAATTATCGTGATGATGATACCGGAGCCGAGGCATCTGCTAAAATTAGTCCAACTGGCAATTCTCCCGGAGCTTCTGCAGTCTTCGATGTCTCTATTACGTAATCTAGATTTACGGTATATCTATATGTACGAGTAGATATCTGAGCTGCTCGTATTTTCAGAGCTAAGGGTCACTAATGGAGTCTAATGTTACCCAATCTATATATATCTATATAGTAGTTCGATATCGTAGTATGATGGGATGCTGTCAGCAGGCACCCAATATCACTACTACAATACAACTACTTATATATAATAATAATTAAAGAAAAAAATAAATACTCCTTAATACCCCTTAGTTCTCCCTGGAGTGCTTCTTTTCTTTTCTTGTATTTTCGGGACTTCTTTGAAATTGTGAGGCTACTTATAAGTTTTACACATATAAATATATATATATATACTACAAATTTGCATTTCCTTCTTCTTTGTGTATTTCCTCTTCTTAACCATACTTTCGTTCCTTTCTAAATCTGACAATTCTTCAAGCTTTTCATTATTGTCAAACTAATAAGTAAAGTTACAATATTGAATTGAATGGGTTACTAACTCGTACTTGAAAGTCGGGAAATTAATTCTAGCTATAGGTTGCACGGACCTTTTGGTTGGATAGAATGATAGAAATTTTTGACAGGCGTATGCGGAAGGTTATTGGACCAAATTTGTAATTTACGAATTTTATTGATTGGCATAATTTGTTACAAACTTGGGGGAGATATATATGATATGTGATATGCAAGGTTCCATAAGAGAACTCTTGCTTATGAATGTGGTAGGAAGTACATATGACTCCACACTCCTACGTACAATGCTAACACATATTTATACGAGTCGTATAACTTAATCTACAATATTCTACACTAATCTTATATGATCTAATAATATCTAATGCTAGATTATTCCAAATTCTTCACTCCTAGATTTTTTAATAATATGCCTTAATTACAATAGATATTTGTTTAGATAACTTTAGAATTCATCTTGATTTTTACACTAGATTTTTCTAGATTACTATTTCTAACATAGAATATATTCCTCAGCTGCTTCCCACATTTAGGGCTGGAAACAAGTTTTGTCCAGTCGAGTTTAGCCTTTCGAATAAAGTTTGATAACAATTATTAGTGTTCGATCTAGCTCTACTTCAGACGAGTTCATAATTATTATTCGAGTTTGGCTCTGATTGTGAAGCTTTTATGGTACGTGATAATTTGTATTTTGAGGTCAAAATCGAGCATCAACGAGCTTAAATTGAGCTTTTTTTGATTTTAATTAATTAGTAATAAGATCTACTTATTTGTTTCAATTTGTTATATAAATTTTTTAGATTCAAATTTCTCTTGTAGATGTTGTATTAGTATAACACCCGTGCGATATACAATGTACTAATCTAAAAATATAATTTTGCACAAAATATGAAATATAGTTTTAATGAGTAATATTAGATGACTCCTATAAAAAATATATTAACAAATTATTAATAACATAATTGAATATCATAATTTTACAATTTAGCGTTGTAACTTGTGACACTGAGTGCAACATTACAGTTCCACAACCAAACCGAGCCTACAACTTCAAGAGTATATAGCATGAACACTCGACAAATGAAGATAAGAGCATTGTTTTCTATACATCGGATTAAGTGATGTAGAACACAAGAAGCTAACTGTGTGAAGAATAGCTTCGAGAATTCAACATTCAACCATGCCACCATGGAATCCATAATAGAGATAGAGAGAGAAGGATAGAGAGAGATAAGAGAGAATGATTGTGTTTGATTGTTATTATTTCAGAATGAATCTGTAAAATGGGTAATTACAACTATTAATAGGCAACTTGGAACTAACAGCTAAAACAACTTATTTAACAAACTCAACAATAAGCTGTCTAACAAACTTTCCCGCCTAAAAATGGGTTTAAACAACCCATTACATTTTACACTATATCATTAAGATGGCATGTTTAGTGAAGCTATACAACATTGATCAAGATGGGTTGTATTACATCTTTGTCTCAAAAGAGTAGGTTGAGGACACAGCCAAACCTTCTATATCAAAAGTGCGTACTAACCTCTGCCTTTTATCAGATGATTCAAGCCAACAAAATTCAAGATGAAAAGACTTGGATTCTGCCACGCTTTTAGCCAAATTACTAGGGCATCCCATATACATACCTCCAGGCAACAAAGTGTACTGAAAACCTTTATCAAATGTTATTAAGTTCTCACAAACTGTGCCCGTCCATTGAACATTAGTAGTGACATCGCTTCCTTTCGCAGTTGAACTAATGTCCTGCATATTTTGAGTCCCCAAAAAGAGAAGATTATCATGAATCATACACGTCAAGAAAAGGAATTGTTGATTATGCAAATTATTACTCATTACCTTTTGAATTGATATTCAGGTCTACTAGTTTATGATATCTGAAAAAAGTTAGTCGGCTGAGCTAATATAATACTTCCTTAGTTCTATATACTTGCTACATTGGGAGGAAGCTCAAGTTTGAGAAAATCGAGTGATGAGAGAAAGAGAGAGAGAGAGAGAGGTAAATGAAGTGAAAATAGAGAGGATTCCCTAGCCAAAAGACGCATCTTCAAACTTTTTAAAATTGTAAGTGCCGCAAATATTTTAGGACGGAGGAAGTAATGGTTTGAGTAAATTTCACACGCCACTACTACTAAAATTTAGTGATGGAGAGGACATTTGAATCAAGTGATATCCAGAAAAGGGTTACATACATCTGTATTTTCTACACTCACAAATCAATCTCACTTCTAATCTATTATGGACACTGCTCTAGACATGTCGCAATGGCTATTAGACTTTACTGAAGGGCGTCTCAACGTACAACCAAAGCAGAAGGAAAAAAGAAAAGCTCCGCAAAACGTACAACCAAACTATCCCAACTCTCACAGATCCTACACTCTTATCCTATAAACCTGATTTTCCAGCATCAAGGATGGAGCTTAAGGTTCCTGCAGCAAGATCAATAGAATATGATCATATGCTAATCAGGTTTTACAATTTCAGATCACAAAGTAAGGCCATTTGACCCAACAATGGAGACTACCAAGCTCCTTTGCTTCTCAATTCAAAGATATACTGCAGTAGACGCTAGCTACTGACTTCACCTAAGCATCAATTTGTTCTCATTTCTGAAAAGGCATCCATTTTATTTGACCCATAGAATAAAGATGGTTTTCTGAATCCTAGAACAATAAATCCAGTGCTTGCGGATTTGCAAAATCCAGGAATCCTCCTAGATGCAATACATGCAAGATGTCTGTCCCATATAAGCAGCAGCCAACGAATAGATGCTCGACCCACAGCTTCTTTCTCATAGAAAACATACTTGCCAAACACATGATATCCTATTGAGACTTCAACTCTGGTGCTGAAAGGGTCAAAATTTCCCGACCATTTCCTTCTCCCTCAACCACCACCGTCCCATCTTCGTCTTTATTTTCTCTTAGTCTCCCACTAATTCTTCAACCTCAATCCAAGCATGCCCGGATTTTTTTTTCTGTTTTCTTTTTGAAGAAACACTATTTTCACATCTTACTATACCAGGGAAATGATCAGCAAAAATAGCATCATATATATCAACTTTGACAATCCTATATTGATATAGCCACCAATCATTGCAAGAGTCATAATACATGCAACTAAGAATTTTGCAAACCTGTTTGCCTCGACGAAAAAGAATTTTGTAGGCTTTGTGTACGACATAGCAGAATTCACTAAATGAGTGAGAAAAAGGTCTTCATAGAAGTAACAGGAACACCTGGATTTCATCTAAGACTAAGAAAGCACTGTAGAATAACCTTCCACGGATTATCAAATGTTTCTCAAGTCCACCCACATAGTTCGGCTCTATTCCAATGTATTCAGACCATAAACAAACTCTAACATGCAAATAGCATAACATTACTAGTAAGGAAGAAATGCATAGTGCCCAAGAAACTCGGACACTTTTTAATTTTAACACGTCTTCATCTCAAAGATATCAAAGAGAATTCACCTAGATAACTACTTAGCCAACCTCCCAAATAGAGAACCTGTAATAGACTAGCCTAGGGGACAGGGGTATTTTAGTAATATACACTAGTTAATATGTTAACTCGGGGAGTAAGGCAAATACACTATAAATAGAGGATATTAGGAGAAAAGAAGGGAGGAAGAAAATATTGGAGAAGTTTATTGTAGTGGTTAGTTTGGGAGTGTGACTAAGTCACTCGAAAACTTGGCAATCTATCTTTTAGTTTCTGTTATTTCCATTATTATCAATCAAATATCATCATCTTCCTTTTTTATTTTCTTGCCAAAATAGTCAGTTTATTACAATTGGTATCAGAGCAAACGATTCAGGGAGATTAGTTGCTGATTTTGCAGTTTTCAATTTCTTTACAATTGGTATCAGAGCAAACGATTCAGGCAGAAACGCAGCACAGCAAATGCAAACATGGATCCGAGAAGAGTTCGCCTACATCACACACAAAAGAGATATGGGGATTTCAGATCCTGAAGAAGAAAGGAGAATCTGGCAAGAGCTTCAAATTCATGAGTTTAATGGGAGAGATTCGAAGGATTGGATCCTGCAATTGGAGGATTTCTTTGAATTTTTTCAGTTAAACAAGGAAGAAAAGTTGAAGGTTGCCATCATAGGACTTGATGGCGAGGCACGGCGGTGGTTCGAATGGGAACACCGGCTACTACCGTTCTATGAATGGCAGGAGCTAAAGGGCCAGGTTATGCGACAAGCTAATTTTTCACCCACCTCCGACGAAGTTCAAGGACAAGGGTTGTGGAAGCCTGGTGGGTCCGAAACAATTAACCAAGAAGGTCCGATTGAGGAAGAAAAAAGGGGGGAGAAACCACCATGGTGGACTTTCAAACTTGCGATCGGGGGAGCATCAAGAAGAAGACAACCCGGCATGTCTGAAAAAGAGTGGATCTGCAACTAGCCATGGAGTTCATTACACCGGCGAAGATCAACAAGACTTCGTCGGCGTTAAATTTGGTGGAAGGCCGGGAGATTTCAGTGATGGATTTACCGGCGTGGTCAAGATGGGTTCTCCTATGGTGGAATGCGAGGTGAGTGTGATAATTTCATGAGAAATCTGATGCGAAAAATATTCGAACGGGGTGGTGCTAGAGGTAGTGGGTGCGGCGTGGTCCCGAGCTCGTCGTTGATGGTGCGGGTTGGGTAGGATGCGGAAGCGGACCGGTAAGTTCATCGGTGAGCTAGATGGTGAAGCCGGTGGCTGTTGCGGTGCTAGGGGTGGTCTCACCGGAAGTTGTGAACGACGGTGGGAATCACCGAGAAGCCTCTTTGTAGAATTCTTCGGGGGAAGAATGGTTGAGTTTGGTGTTGGCTTGGGAAGGGCTTGGGAAGGAAGCCAATTATGGAAAATCCTAGTAAGGGCAAGAGCGTAATTTACCACAAAAGTGACAAAATCAGGGATTTGAGGTGGGTAAAGCCACGTGACTGGGGTGAAATAGTGGGGGAAATTACAAGGGCTATTAAGCAAAATTGTGAAAAGGGTACATGTTTTGGCCTCCATGTCAAGACAATTAAAAGGAAAGATATGCGGGCCAGTATAAGGTTAGGTTTGGGCCTGCTTCTTTTTTAGAGCACAATATTACAAGTGAGGATAAACCTCACAGATGGGCAGCATGGGTTTTTAGTCTTAAAAGTCATTTTTATATTTCTTTACCCCTACTACCGTTCCAACTCGCCCAACATCAATACGGCCCAAATTTTGCAACCCAAATTTTCAACCAAACACTCACTCATCCCATTTTTTTATTAAACCCATCCAACATTTCATTTTTAAATCAAATTCTTTTTCTGATTTCCCCAACCAAAATTCTTACCATAAGATACCGTAATCATCTCACCACACTACCACTATCACTTCCACTCTCACCTTAATTCCAACCCAAGTCGAATTCCACCCGTCCATGGCAACCGGCTCAATTGCCGACAACACCGAACAAAGAAAAGCTTGAACAACTTGGGCGTTGTGTGCGGAAGATGACATTGACCACCGGCTTTGCCAAGGCGAGAGCCTCTAAGTGCGACTACTATCCACCTTGAGGACAAGGTGGAAGTTTAGGGGGCCGGTAATGCTATGAATCAATATTTAGGGGGCAAGGGTAATTTAGGGAGTCACTTTATTAGTTAGCTTCAGGAATAAGTTAGGTAATTTGTTAGGGAAAGTAGTATAAATATAGAGCAAAATAGAATGTAAAAGCATGTTGAAAATTGTTGAGAAAAATTAGGTGAGCTTTTAAGAGTTCAATGGGAAAGAACAAGCCTCTCGAAAGCTTGTAACTATCATTTTATATTCTTTGTAATTTCGGTTTATGAATCAAATCTTCTATTTCTTCCTTAATTTCGATCGTTAATGTGTCCAAGCTATGTTAATTCATAGCAAATGGTATCGAGCAAGGTGCAATTCGGGTAATTAAGCGGGTGCATTTTTCGATTATCCGAAAAAAAAATGATTGAAGAAGGATGCGGCAGATAAGAGATCGGGTCGGCGAGGATTTTCGAAATCACATAAAACTTGAATCCCCTGGTTTCTAAATGTAAGGAAGTCGCAAAACAATACTAATGAGCTCCAACTTCCTCTATTTGATGGAAGAAATCCGGATGAATGGATTTGGGAGATGGAAGAGTACTTCCAACTATTCCAGTTTAGTGAAGCGGAGAAGTTGAAAGGCCGCCATTGTTGGATGCGAAGGTGAAGCATTACAATGGTTTTCTTTGGGAGCATCACAGCGGCCCATCCCAGCGATGGGATGAGTTGAATATATTGGTGGTGCGGTGTTTTCCTTCTACACCGGTGTTTCGCGGTAAGTGCAGGTTCGAAAGAGGTGGTAGAAGTGAAGAAACCCTCGGTGGTTTTTCCCTAATAAATTCAAACCACCACCATTAACTTTCAAGAGAAAGACAACCAACCCATGGTCGAAGCGGAAGAGTCAAATCTAAAGAATAGTGCCTTTGAAAATGATTTTGGAGTTTATCACACTGGCGAAGAGTCACCCAGGCGGAAATTTTGGTGGGTTTCTTTGGAGTATACACCGGTGGAGGTGGATTTGGTGGTGAAGCTCATGGTAATCCGGGTGGTGAAGGGTTCAGCGAACAAGGGGTACTCCTACAACACCAATCGGAGAAAATCGGTGGTGGTGGTTCCGGTGGTGGTTCGTTGGTGAAGCACTTTGGGTGCAGCGGCATTGGAGATAGACGAACCGGTCAGTGGCGGATTATAGGTGGGGCTGGCCGGGGCCTGGCCCCCCTTAGGTCAATAAATGAATTTAACCAACTGCATAAATGAAATCGATCTTGGCACAGTGGTAGGAGAGCTGGAGCATTTTACTTCAAGGTTCAAAGTTCGAACCTCACGGCCGACAATCAATTCATCGCGCATTGTGTTTTGTTATCCCAACAATCATCTTCTTTCTTTTTAAATGTCTTGACTGATCTTTGGGCATTATCTATTTTTTGCCAAGTGGCCTTTTATGTAAGTCCTTTTTTTCTTAAAGAAATATCTGTTGCTAATTGCTATGGGGCACTAATTATATAGTATATAAAAATTCCTCTTTTTTTCCAGTTATTTTTCCCTCAAATCATTCCTAACAATCATATAAAACACATGTATCTCTTTACTTTTGTTGTGACTTGAAAAGGCAATTTGAAAATTGATTAAGTCACTAATGAACTAATAAACTATTCCTCCTTTTATTTAATATAAAATATTCTTTCAATTTCTTAGAAATCTATCCAAGAGAGTTATAAACTATTCTTCAAATCCTTGAAAATTTGATAATGGTCAAACAAATAAGTTGACAAAATTGCTTAAAATTAAAAGGTTTAAAATTTAGAACAATTAACTTCTTCGTAGCCATCAATAGTAGTATACTTAAACTTTGATATGCTTCTTTTAGTGTTTTTATTCATCATTTAAAATTTTACAGTAAAACTTTTGATTTGTTTACTCGGCCCCTGTAAGATAGTTGGTCAAGATCCGCCACTGGAACCGGTGAAGGGACCGGAGGTTTTGCTAGTTCTAGTGGTGGACTTAGTGGAGGTTCCCGTTTGGTTGCAGGTTGTTGCAACGGGGACGGGTCTAAGGGTGGAATCGACTCGTTACGGCCGGAGGTGGGTAAAAGACAAGGTGACTTTACTGGAGGTTTTATCGGCGGTGGTCAAGTCGGTTTTGTTGGTGGAGGAATGAGTGTATGTTACAACCTAAAATTTGAACCGACGAGAGGAGAATTTGAGCGAGGTGGTTCCGGGAATAGTGGATCAGGTCGTGGTCCTGGTTTCTTCGTTGGAGGAAGGCATGGTGGCGGAACAGTCGAGAAGGAACCAGAGAGGCGTGTGTGAGAAGCTTTAGAGAAATGATCGTTGAAGTAGATGTTTTTAAGGGTAGTTCTGTAATTTGCCAAATTGCAGACTTACTGGATAAATATTAAATAATGGTGGAAACCACGTGTCTTAGTTGGCAAATTGGAGGAAGCTCCAGAGGCTGTTAAGTGTTAAGGGAGCCCTAGGTGATGATGTCACTTATTTGTGCCAGGTCAATGCAAGCATTAAAGAGGAGATGCAGACCAGCCCAATGTTTTGGGATTTGTCTCCTCAATTCAATTCGAGCCCATTTTTCATTTTTTCAAGCACTGGCCTTCTTCTGAATAATGTGAAACTAGGGCCTAGGCCTATCTTTTCAGCCTCTGCTCACAGCCTTCATTACTCTCTTTGTTTTTCTTATCCCAGTCCAAACCCCTATTACCTCACAGCCCCCATCTCATTTTAAGCCCCGAATCTCCTTTCCACCTAACACCTTAACCCAGGTCATAAAACCTAACCCAAACCTCACGAAACTGAAGCATTCCCACTCCTTTTCCAATACCTTCAAACACCCCCTGAATCAATACACTCCCATATTTTTCCAGTACACTCAAGAGAAATACGAGCAGGCCAGATTATGACTATATAACTATATTGAATTATTGATCCAAGGCCCCTTCCGTCCACTTTTTGTTCCAAACTGCAACAATACTGCCGACGAAAAGATGACACGAATTACGAGATTTACGACCCACCTTGAGGACAAGGTGGAAGTTTGGCGGGCCGGTATTGTAATAGACTAGCCTAGGGGGACAGGGGTATTTTAGTAATATGTTAACTTGGGGAGTAAGGCATATACACTATAAATAGAGGATATTAAGAGAGAAGAAGGGAGGAAGAAAATATTGGAGAAGTTTATTGTAGTGGTTAGTTTGGGAGTGTGACCAAGTCACTCGAAAACTTGGCAATCTATCTTTCAGTTTCTGTTATTTCCATTATTATCAATCAAATATCATCATCTTCCTCCTTTATTTTCTTGCCAAAATAGTCAGTTCATTACAGAACCCTAAAAATAGATCACCACAAGTCCATAACAGAATCTTCTTTTTTGTGAATGAAGGTAAAGACAGCTCATAGCTTTTGCAACACTGCTCCTTGAATCCAATAGAATTAGGTTGAAAACAACCCTCCACCGCCAAGATCATAGCATTAGCCAGTATTCTACACGTCATAGACTCATAACAGTAAATGGGTTGAGGTAAGCAGAGATTAAGTGAAGATTTTATAGGAATGGATTAAAATTAGATCAAGGATAATGTTTTGCGGATATGTCTGCATAAGAGTATCCCTCATTATGTACTATTTCACTTTAGAGTTCTTCATTAATTATATGTGCATGTCTACAGGAACAAATAAATGTCGGCACATTGCTTCAAGTCATTATGCTTAATAGATCCAGATAGTTAGGTCTCATAGAGACAATTTATTGTAAAAAAGAACATGATATTTGAGTATATTAAAATAAAAAACTACTACAAGCCTACTTAGGTATAAGTGAAAGAATATTGCTAACCACTCAGCCTAATTAAGGTTCAATTTGAAAACACACCCTTCAAATAACACCACAAAAGAGAAAAATATACTATTAAAAACTACCAGCTAGAAGAGTTAATTTAAACAATTCGGTCATTTTTTTTCCAATCAACAGACCGGGAGAAATGTTATAGTGAATCATCCCTCTCCCCCCCCCCAAATAAAACGAAAACAAAGTACCATACACTAGTGGAAAAACGCTATCCGTCACAAGATATCAGATCCGGCAAAACCGGATCCAAAAATCCACGAAATATTGGAAGGGAAACTTGGGCTGAATAACGGATCTAGTCCTTAAGTGAATCGGATCAGTTAATAGAAAACTGACCCGGTTTTCAACTGATCCGGTTCACATGACCGGATCGGTTACTCAACCAAATTTTCTCAAAGCAAAACGCGGGTTTGTCCAAAAAGCTCAAAGCCCAGTTCCTTCCTCCATAGGCCCAACGTGTGAAAATAAAATCTCTTTCACCCCTTCTCTCTTTCACTCCAAACCCTAAATTCCCTAACCTCTCACCTCCTCCATCTTCCCTCCCTATTCGATCGCCCCTATACGTCTTTCACCCCCAAACCCTAAATTCCCTAACCTCTCTCACCTCCCCCTCTTCCCAAGACGTCTTTCACCCTCAATTCCTAAATTCTCTAACCTCTCTCACCTCCTCACCTGACCTCCTCACCTCCCCGCCTCATCATCCTTTCATCGATGATGCAACGTTCGCCTTACTCTAATTCTCTCTCCTTTCATTGACGTTGCTTCGTTCGTCGTACTCCGCACCATCTTCGTCAAAATCTGCTCAACCACTATCGCTCGTCGCCCGAAGATCTCCGCTCAACCACCGTCGCTCGTCCCTCGAAGAAGTTCGCTCAACCACCATCTTCGATCCACTCGTCATTCATCAACGTTGTTGGCTTGTTGCGTCTTCGATCCACTCTGCACCATCTTCGCTGTTTTTTGTAATTTTATTCGTCTATTTTAATTAGCTTTTTGTTGTAATTATTAGGGTTTTTTATTTGTGATTTTGTTGTTTGGCTCCAATTTCTTTTATTTCGTCCTCTATAATTAATTTGCTTGTGTTGAATTTGGTTTATTTTGCTGCAAGTTTCGGTTGTTTTTTATATTTTTAATTTAATTTCGTTTGTTTTTAATTTGGTTTATTTGGCTGTAATTTTTTTTTTGTCTTTAGTAATTAATTTGGCTGGAACTTGGTTCATTTGTTGTAATTTTGTCTCTTTTTTTATTAATTTCGTCTTTTTTTATTAATATTGTCTTTATCATTTTCGTTGTTTGATTTTTTTTTTTGTTATTGGGTTGTTATTGCGGTTGCGTGGTTGTCGGCTTTATAAGGCTATAAAGTCGAGCTTTTTTTATTATTTCATGGCCCCCCTCAAAACTGATACGGTTGTTAGTAAAAACTGGATCAGTTGCTCATTAACTGATGCAGTTTTCACCAAAAACCGGCCAGTTTTTGTGAAAACCGGATCAGTTAATTAGCAACTGATCCGGTTTTCGACCGTAGCAGTTGACTTTTGTCAACCGTGCTAGCCACACCGATCCGGATCAAAAACCGGATCTGTAAGGCCTATTTTGACCAGAGCGGTTGAACTTTTTTCCACTAGTGATAGTGGATCGGTAAATGCTCTGAGAAAGGCTATAACAAATCCATTTGTACCTAGAGTTCTATATAACCTCAAGGAGGGTAGACCTAATGCAAGAACATATTGCTCCCACATGTCCGACTCCGTGGCAGACAACACATGAAAATTTATTATGCCGTGTATTAGATTTGATCTCTTAAATTTCAAAATGTCTTGTTACTTATGGTAGTGATATTATGCCGTCATGGGTTATGGCACAAGAAAGTGGCACTAGTGGTGGGTTATGGTATAAAGCGCAGTGGGCACTTGTGGATGCTAAATAGCATCAGCTCTGACTCTCCTCCGTCGAGTCTAACTATGATTAAATGCAGTTAATGAGCTACAGCCAGACAAGCCAATGCTAGGAGGTTAATTTCTAGAGATTCCTTAAGAAAGAAAGACTTTCGGTATAATGTTGGTGGTGATTATGAAGAGAGGGATTTGAAAACAGGGTGCACAGTTGCATTGCTAGTGAGAAACATTAGGAGGATGGCTTGCTTTTCTTTTCACTTTTATGAATATGTTGCACTTAATAATATGATTTCATCCAAAATCGATCACTTCTCTCATTGAATCAATATTTGAATCGGGATGCATAAAGCAAAAGGTCTAGACTTCCAGGTTAGGTGACTCCTCGTTGTCATACTTTTTGAAAGGCAAGCAAATACTAGAAAGCCGATTCCCTTTAGGTGTGTGTATTAATACCACAGTATAGGTTTGTGGATTATAACTTTGTTACAGATCATGGCAATTTTCAAATACAACTCGAGAGTAAAAGAAATAAAGGAGATTTAGCTTTTAAACTTTATTAAGTGCTTACAAAATGATCTGACAACAAGCCATAAAAATCCCCCTAACTAAACCCTCCACAAAGAGACTACATTGCAAACACCCTCTAACATGCAAAAAAGATCTTTTTGCTCACCCAAAGGTCAATATTGGGAGTTTCATCCCAATGATGACAACCACAACTTTCCAGACGAAAAGCAAAATATTATGCTTTGGAGGAACCAGCAAGTAAATAAAAATATTTCTTACAAAACATAGCGGAACACAAGATCTGATGTGATTTATAAAGAAGCTACCTTAAGTCCTTTACTCCAAAAAAACATACTTTTAAAGGGTGTCTCGACAGATACACTATGATGCCAAGAGAATTGAAAATAAATTTCATCATAATTACAATAATAACAATGTCAAAGTGGCTTCAGAATGCCACAAATGCATTGGAAATTTAGATTACTTCCTCTAATGAAACAAAAATGGAATTCAGAAAACACAAAGCATAGTCTTTTTCATTCACATTTTTTTCAAGTGCACATGGATATGCAAGCACACCGACAGCAAGCTAAACTACTAAACCACAAAAGCTTAGCAGATGCACTAACTTCAAACACTATCATCATGTGAAGCATATGGTCAAACACTAGAGATAAGAACAACGAAAATCGGTAATCAACTGTCAGAGAAGTCACGTACCTGGATCAACTGACCACTTCCATCCAGTTCTAGCAAAGCTACAGTATCGTATTCAGCCATTGTTGCACCATAAACACCACTGCGTTTAGTGAGTGAACAACCCTTCCATCGACCAAGAAAAGGTAAAAGCCTGTTCATGTCATCCTGCCACATCTAACAATAGTCAACTATATGGTTACATTGTATGGCTTCCTATGTCCACTAAGCAACTAAAGATATTCATTTGCTGGGGTGCTTCATTGGTGATACCTCTGAATCTACTAAGGAAGGGGGTGCATCAACAACACCTCCTCTCTCTTCAAGAAATATAAGAAGCATCTCTAGAAGTCCTCTTGGGTCCATGATATGGAACGCTCTAGCTCGCACATCTTTGTTGATTGAATAAAGGCAATTCTCACACACAATAGACGGCCGGGAAGAGGGCAGCTTCAAATTTCTGTACAATAAAATAGAAGATGATACAACAATCCCTTTGGAAATGAAATATACCCAGAATCTTGTTTTGAAAATGTTGAATGAACAAAAGAAATGGTAGCAATGCGGAAAAGTATGACACTATAAGTCGTGTCATTCTCTCTTCCTCAAACCCCAAATTGAACCTATCTATATTAACATAATTTGTTATGTACGTTCCCTATCATTTTGATTTCTTCTGCCTGTTGACCCTATATGTCCGCACTTCAGCAACACAATTCATGCTGGAGTAGTTTAAGGCTTAGGCAGCTATATATGATAACTTATGTAACTCAGCCTTGGCTACTAGAGTCAGATAGTGTCAAGTGTCAAACTCCATCATCTTTCGGAAGCTTGCATGGTTACTGTCCAGAAATAGTTCCACGGTAATTTATGTCTGAAAGCATACCAGAAAAAAAAATTGTTCTTTGCTTTTCGATCATAAAGAAATTGTGGGGTTGATGGGTTCCACGTGAATATAAAAAGTAACAGAGGCATCATAAAAATTTTGATAGTTTACTGATGAGTATAAAAACACACATTTTCAAGAGAATTGGAAATGATAAACAGTATCAAAACTTATTTATTTTATATAAGAGTTGATTCAAGGAGTACAAACAGATAATTACAAAAGCCAGTTTCAAACAGACCATTCAGAGATGTAGTAAGATCATTGAAAACCTGAGGAAATAAAAATTGGGAGAGGGGAATCAAGGAAGCAGTCTTTTGACATACAATTCAGATAGCTACACACATAAATTCACATGATGTGAGAAAAGAGGTAAAAGACTGGGAAGGACACCCTAAAAGAAAAAAGGGAAGCAGACCTCTGGATCACTAGTAACATAAGCTATAATTACATACGAACGATAAAGGGCTGCCCACTGGGGGCCAATTACACAAATCCCAAAGAACCAAAATTACGAATAAGGGTCATGGTTACAGTCCTCATAAGCTCTAGTATGGTGAAAACTTGTGTAAACAGCACCTTAAGACATAACATCTTATGAAAATATCACTTAGCAAAAAGGACAGGGATCGTGATGAAGGGATAGTAGCTGGCCAAACATATACAAAAACTTAAGAAAGAATGATAAAAGCCCAGTCTCCTAGATAAGCTAAATCTCAGATAACCAATTAGAATTGGTGCTTACAACAGTTTAAAATTCCTCATGGAGCAGCGTGAAGTAGGGGCCAAAAATCAAAATTAGGTTAGCAAGTTAATGGGCTTCGATTTTGAAATACAATATAAACCAGGAACCGCGAATCAGGTTGCAGATGCCTTGTCAAGGCAATTCTCCCCCTAAGATTCAACTCCAAGCACTGATCTTTGCTATTGGGCCAGATTGGGAGGCCATTCGGGCCCAATTCGCGCAAGACTCATATATTAAACAGTTGGCTCACATTATTGAAGGAGGCTGGAGGGTAGCCCATGCTGGGATTCTGGTATAAGGGTTGCTTTGTACTTCCTCCCAACTCACCCACCAGCAAAGATTTGATGCAGGCCTACAATGATGGGCCAAGCGGTGGGCATGTGGGTGATCTTAAAATATAGCTCCGTTTGGCGGCTGAGTGGTATTGGGCTGGAATGCGCAAGTCAGTGGCTAATGATGTTCGAAATTACGGGATCTTCCAGCAACACAGAGCATCAACTTAAAGCCCGACTAATCTACTTCAACCCCTCCCCATTCCCTCTAAGGTTTGGGAGGACATCACCATGGATTTTATCAAGGGTTTGTCAAGGTCACATGGATTTGACACCATCCTCATCGTGGAAGATCGCTTTACCAAGTTTGCACACTTCTTGAGCTTAAGACACCCCTTCACTGCTTCAACAATACCAGCCCTCTTTGTGAACGAGGTGGTGCGCCTTCATGGATTTCCGGCCTCTATCGTTTCAGATAGTGAAAAGATTTTCAAGAGTGTCTTTTGGCGTGAATTATTTAGTCTACAAGGAACCGCACTCAAGTGTAGCACCGCATATCATCCTCCAACTGATGGGCAGTCAGAGAATGTCAACAAGGCACTTGTCACCTACTTGCGATACTTTGTGAATGGTCAGCCTAAATAATGGGCATCACGACTGCCATGGGCCAAATTCTGGTACAACACATCACCGCACTTGACCACTCAAATGACCCTTTTCAAGGCTCTCTATGGAGGGGATCCACCTCCTCTAATTCGGGTTGGACATGGGCAAACAGCATTGGATTCTTTTGACACTCACTTGCAGGAGCGTGATGCAACATTGGATGACTTTAGAGTCAACCTCACAAGAGCACAGCAAAAGATGAAGTACTAGGCTGATAAGAAGTGACGTGGGTTGCAGTTGGCAGTAGAGGACTATGTGTACTTAAAATTGCAGCCATATCGGCAAAAGTCACTTGCAAAAAGGCCCTGCAAGAAACTAGCAGCTTGCTTTTATGCGCCCTACCAGATCTTTGAGCGAATTGGAGCTGTAGCGTACAAGCTGGCCCTCCCTTCCACTAGCAAGCTTCACCCTGTCATCCATGTTTCACAACTGAAACCAGCCATGGGCTCCTCATTTATTCTCACTGACCTGCCCACCCAACTTTTTCCTGACTTAGAGCTGCTAGTGGAACCCGAGGCTTTTCTTGAAGTCCGCGACGCTGCAACAGGCCAAGAGGGGCAATTGGAAGTGCTCATCATCAAGTGGCAAGCTCTACCTACAAGTGAAGCTACCTGGGAAGATCTTATTTCACTATAACAGAGGTTTCCCACCTTTCACCTTGAGGACAAGGTGAAACTGTGGGACGCTGGTAATGTCATGACTGCAGTCACTGCACCTACTGCGCCTATTGCACCTACTGCACCTACACGGCCGATAGGCGCCAGAGGAACAAAAGGATATCCCAGGAAATTCAGTGATTAATTAATGAGCTGGATATGATTGGCAATGGTTGGCAATTTTGTCTTCTTGCATTAGAATAAGGCCGTTAGAATTGGTGTTAGGGTTTAGGCTTTTAAATAGAGAGGAGTAGGCTAGGGGAAGATAGAATTCATTCAGAAAATTATTGAGATTAGTTTGTCTTGGCAATTCTTGGGAGGAACCCAGCTCCTCGAAAGCTGTGGAGAGTTGTAGCCTTGTTTTCAGTGATACAATCATCATTGTTCTCTCTCTCATATTTCCTAAAGTTCTAAGCTTTTCAAGTTGATTCTTTAGTCTCATGGGACTTTACTTTAAGTCTTTTCTAGGTCAACAGAAATCATAGGTGAATCCTTCTATCTCATCCAACAATATGCTACCATCTGTCTCATTAGAACAATGGCTTCTATAGTGGACCATCCAAGCAGAAATCCAGATTGGTTCTCCAATATGCTCCAATGTTTCCTAAATCAGTATTCTATTACTTTCTCCCACAATTTCATGGTCTGAATTATAACTTTCATACCCGAAAAATTTGAGTAGCCTTTACCAAGGTGCTATTCCTCCAAACTTACAGTATTTTGGAGAGAGAAATATCCCGAACACTTTTAGATTTTAATAAGCATATATGTGACTAATATTCCCAATTTTCCACCATCAAGGAAATCATGATAATTGATTGAACATATGGCAGCCACCATTATCCACCATCCCTATCAAAAATGAAGGCCAATCTTCTAGCCAGAAAAGCTTCAAGAGACGGAGGAGGAGATAAGATTTGTGAAGGACGAAAAAAAGATGGCTTTTGTGTTTCCAGTAAGAAATATAATCTGTTTCAGTAGGTTGGGAAGTGGAATAAAAAACAAGGGCATATGTTTACATGAGGTAACAGATTCAGATAACGGCATTCTCGTACCAAAAGCATAATAACAGAAACGCTAAATGATTCCGTTTCCAAATCTGGTTCTTTCTCTAACTAAACATGCTCTTTGAGAAGAGACGACCTACCTGGGTGATTCCTCTCCAGTGTCATCTTCCCCAAGAACTCCCTGACGTAATACAGTTTCTAACATACCAGCAGTCTGGTATCTTAGGGCAAATGCCCTCTCGTTTGGAAAAAAGCCAATCTGTAAATGAATCAGGTTTACTTAGAAAAAAAAAGAGATAAAATGCTAAAGGTATAAAGTCCAGAATTCGAAGATCATCTACCAAAATGTAAAAGAAATACCTGTTGATACTTGTCCACGGTGAACATGTTGCTTTCTTTAATTTTGTACTCTGCCCACTCTGGCTCCTCCTCATCACCAGAAAAGGAAGTGCTTGATGGAGCTTGTTTTATGTACAACCTAAGAATGTTCACAATTGTTACAAAAGGTAGACCCTATCCGAATAGTGTGCAACCACAAATCATATAATACACTTATCAGAGAATCACAACATTACACCACCCAATATAATTTCGACATAATGATAACTATTACCTGTATCACTAGCCAAAATTATCATCCCTTATCTCTTAAGAGGGTTTATTTTGGAGTCTTAGATCCAAAACATAATGACCTTTGACTCTTTCACATTTAACAAGATGCATACAGTTTAAAAAACCAATTCAATTTTGTTCCTTATAATCCAAAAGCCAACTAATTTTACATCCTTCAGCTCATTAGAATGGACAGGTCTAACACTTTAACTAGCGAAAACTTTCTCTTTTCTTGAAAGAAAACAAGTTGGTGGAACATTGGCTTATAGTACCTTAAATTACACAGTTACAAATATCATGAATAATATTTCCAGAATTCATCTGGATATAAATCAAACAAGATCCCACATGATAATGTTATTTCTTGTATATCAGTGAGAATTAACATTCAAAGATTTTGAAATTTGACCATCAATAACTGAATGTTGCACTCTTTCAAGAACAAGGTATTAATAAACTAAGGAACTTTTTCATTTGACACGTTCACGCAAGTAACCTCAATTTATGGTTAAGGAACCAAATTTTTTTCGCGAGTCAGATAAAAAACCTTTCTCAACATTGGGACTGTTCAATATTTAAATTATCCTGTAAAAGCTAAACTTATAGCTAAACATCAATATATTACCATAACATATAAATTTACAATAATGAAAGAATAAAAATTAAAGAATACAAATTGTGATAAAATATCCTACCAACGCAAACCTATGATTGTTTTTGTATCGGATCTGAGAAAAAGTGAGATTCAACGACACCAAACAAGAAAAAGGATTCTAGAACTTTTCGTAGAACTCTGTGGTACCTCCATGATTCACTGTAATAAGCCCATAATCTATCACTTTCTCTAGCTATGGCATCTTTAATTCCTTAAATTGGGGTATCCTTAGGATAGATCTTATAAATCATAAGAGTGCGAATTTTCACAAATTCATAGTCCCAAATTTTAAAAATTAATCATATTTGAACTCACAACACTGAAAGCTCATTGCCTCATTCTTTAGCACTTTATATCAAGTACCTACAGCTACTCATTAAGCAGATATAAATTGTGCATACATCAAACTAAACAATGATTTACTTGAATAAGTAATAGTTCTCTAAAATAATTAGTCAGATAATGATGTTACTTTTTTCGCACCTTTAATTTTCAAGTATATTATGGCAAATAAATGAATAAAATCAAGACTAATTGCGTTTGATGATTTGAACAATGCAATGTAGGGGATTCATAATTTTAAGGAGTACAGTGAGGACGAGAGAGAGAGGGGTCGCATGGAGATAGAGAGAAATCACACGCAAAAAAAAGTAATGTGACAATTATTTTAAAACCACCTGGAACGGAAAATGTTGCAACAAAAAGGAACAAAGGAAGTAAATACTTTGAACTACGTGATTGTCTATAATTTAAAGAATGTTTGAATAATGAAACCAAATAATCTGAACTTCACCTTCCAAATGAAGATCCCTATTCTCCTCAAATTAGCTTACTAATGATGGTCGAAGTCCGGAAGATGTTAGACATAGAGATTCTTATTTTAGGACGTAAAAATAAATCATTTACATAGAGAAGAGAGCAAAATTAGGGATAACAATCCCACGAGAGTCAAGCCAAAAACAATGACACGATAGAAAAAACCACAAATTGAGCCAAAAGACGAGCTAAATAACCACCTCATCCAGAAGGATACCAAAGAAGACACTGGATGTCGAAAGATCCTATAGTCAAGACAAACACAATCACGCAATAATTAACCACCTCATCCATAAAATACCAAATAAGACACTGGAAGTTGAAAGATCCTATCATTGCTTGCCAACCAAAACCCCCATTCTAACAGCAAAAAAATATTTCTTGTGAATCGTGACAGACTATTGTGCCCCTGCTCGCCCAAACTTCTAATTTGGAGATGAACATAAACTGAAAATAGACAATTGATTTGCCCAACAATAAAAGCTTCTGCCAGAGAGCACACTGCATAATAAGTGGTTTTTTCTCTCTTCATTCAGACAACACAAGAGAAACAGATGAGGAGATAATGCTTAGTTTAGCCTCCCCACCTATAGATATTCAGAAGTACTGATTTTCTCTTAACTAGCAACCTCAAAAATTCTTTGACCAGAGCCTTATCGTCCCAATTAGAGGTGGAAACAGGAAAGGTCATGAATAAGAAACTTACAATAGGTGGCTACTAAAAGAACAAGTAAGGAATCCCAAAGGAAAGGCCAACAACATTATCCTATCTTGACTTGAGAATCCGCTTCAGAACTATAAAACTTTCCATGAGACTTCTCCCTTAATAAATTTTCTAGACCCACTTCCCACCAAAAAAATTGAAGATAAAGAAACAAAGAGTGTGATGACATGAAGACAATCCTAGAAGGTTTTGCCTATACCCAAAAATCCCTTACATGCTCTCCATTACCCATCTTGTATTTGACCAAGGGCAAATAGTGATGATACTTGTAAATGAACTTCCAAAGGGTAATATTGTTAGTCTCCGACAAAGAAGAAAGGTAGTTGAGAAATACTGCTAAATTCAGGAATGTTCTTACTTTCTCGTGTAATTGAGCTTGTGAATTTTCTTGAGATCCTTAGTATGTCGAGTATTTCAAATCTTAATTTTGATTTATCTTCTCTAGCTAGTCTTGCTTCCTTTAGGGCCATACAGTCTTTTTAGGATACGATGATCAAGAAGCGCTACAAGAGATTGGATGGGTATCTTGAAAATGACTCTCATTAGATCTTGTTTGTCCAACATTCCTCCACACTATGGCTACGTTCTCTTCACCTGAAAGAAGGTGATCTACACTGAATTTCTTTAAGTCTTTTTGGTCTCGTCTTGTCTATAGGTCTAATTGAACCTTGACCATATTTTGACACAATTTATAAGAAATACTATATTTATGTGGGATCTTATTAGATTTGTCTCTAGCACGTATTTATAATCTATTTTTCATGATTTTCACCAATACAGACTTAAATATATTTTGGTAATAATTGAACAGAAATAAAAAGGTCCAGATGTCTAGTCTGAATTTTACTAGTCTAATATTGTCTGAACTCTGAACCGATTTTAACAAGAAAAAATAATAAGTTCCGGAAATAAGGTGACGAGATGCCTAACATTCCTTGAAAATATATAGGGTGTTATCCTGTTAGGAACTTAAAGATATATAACAGTTCCAAATTTCCAATATAAAATGTTACTTCAAAAATCCTTAAATGTCCCTCAAAATCTTATTAGTAAATATATCTGCATGACTTTAGTGCTATTAGTCTATTTTTAACTCAAAATTATATATAGACATCATAATCTATCAGCCATGTATAGTCTCAAGTGTTCACCGGTCCAGGACCGGACCAGAACCGGCTGGACCGGTGGACCGGAATCTGGAAAAAATTTGGACCTGGACCGAACCGGGTCTGGACCTGAATTTTTCCGGTCCGGTCCGGTTTTGGACCTGTTGGACCGGAATCTTTATTTTTTTTTAAAAAATATTTTTTTATTTTAAAATATTTATAAATTAGATATATTAAAATTTAATAACAATATTCCTAGAGTTAATAAATAGTAGGTTGTTATATTTCTAACTTTTTACTACCTTTTAAACTTTTTTAACATAGAAACTATTTTTTTTTACTAAAAAATCAAAAATTCCGGTCCACCGGTCCGGACCGGAATTTTCCGGGTTTGGACCGGACCGGACCGGAAACCCGGAATCTGGATTTTCTTCCGACCCTGGTCTTTGAACAGCCAGCTTAAGTACATGTTCCTGGATGGTGAGGAAAACCGAGGCTGGTGCTCAGTGCTTACAGCTTGCAATGAACTAAGAAGCATCTATATAATATCCTTGAAGGCAGTAATCGAAGAATTGAGTGGGTAGAATTGTTCGTAACAGCTCAGCTACTCCAAGAGCATTTTTATCACTTGTCTTATGCTGCATAATGGGCTTCTTACAGCTGTTAAAATTGGGGCTGGAGATATATCTTGTGATGTGACTTGTAGCTCATGTAATGCTGAAGATATAACTACCCCTCACCTCTTATGTTAGTGCTCTTACAGAGTTGCCTTCCTTGTGGAATGCTTTGTTCCAGTTGCTAAACTGTGCTAGGCCTGCCGTTGATATGGATTCAGATTGCAGCAAAAAAGGAGTGTACGAAGACTCCACCACGTCACAAGCTTCATGGAATGATGTTTGCTGAGGGTATTTGTAGCATATGCCTACAGAGGAATTAAAGAAAGTTCGTTGAAAGATCTTTAAGGAGACAATCTTCAGAATATGCCCTGATGAATTGAGGACTAATTTGCTTTCCTCATGTTGTTTTGCAAACTTGGTCCTAGTTTAATTACTTGACTTTTGTAGTTTGGTAATGTATAATTGTCACTGTAGTTGAGGTTACTGCTGAGTCAGATAATACAAGTTTGGGTGGCTGTGGCTCTGTTCTCCACATGATGAGTCCCTCTCTGCAACCCTTCTTTTGATGGACAGACAGAGATGCAGATGCAGACTACGCACACGTGGCTTTGGTATTGTTTAGGGTTCGTTCTTATCGTTATCTACTTTAGTGATAAATAAAATTTCTTTATATGTACATATGGGAAATGTGGTTTACGAAACAAACTGATTATCAACACATCAAAAAAGTATATACCCCCAAAAAGTTGCATTATACAAGAATAATTGAAAGGTTGGCTTATTAAAAATTAATCGGTGAAAGGTTGTATTATTAGAATCAATTATATATATATATATATATATATATATATATATATATATATATATATATATATATATATAGGGGCAGGATCACATGAGAATGCTCCTTACATAAGAAATGAGAATAAATCTCAATCATACGATTGGATTAGAGTTACAACACTTGTTCATTAGAGTTATACCCCCGAAAAAATTTCGAGCCCAAAAAAAAAAATTCAAAATATTCATTCTAATTTTTGTTTTTTTTTGGAGTTACATCACTTTTTCATTAGAGTTACATAACTTGTTCATTAGAGTTATGGCGTGTAAAATCCATTCTCATTTCTCATGTAAGTATGCATTCTCATATGAACTCCCTTATATATATATATATATATATATATATATATATATATATATATATATATATATATATATATATATATATATATATATATTTGTGACTTGAAATCTTGTGAATGGCATAAGGCTGACTTTGAATGCACATATCTCTCAATCTATCAATGGTTTTGATGTGATTCAAATTGGAAATGAAAGCTTGTTCCAAGAGCTTTCCAACGATAGGTCATATGCCCAATTCCGCTGAGAAACGAGAAAGTTATAGCTGTTCTACGAAACGCTGTCGAACTGGAATTCCGCCCGATCGGGCGCCCTAGCGAATTACGACCGGGCAGATGTCGCCCGATCGGGCGCAAAACGTCAGCCAGTTTAATTTTAATGACCGCCTGATCGGGCGGATGTCGCCCGACCCGATCGGGCGGCTGGGTTTTGACGCGGCTTTGCGTTTTTCCGAATTTGATTCTTTTTAGGGTTTTTTATGGAGTATTTTCTAGGGTTTTTTTGTACGGGGTTCCTTATGTTATAAATAGGACCTCTTAGTACTCATTATTAGTTACACAACTTATGAAACGCTTTTAGCCTCTAGAATTTAGGACTCCTTGTATTATTCTCTCTGTTTTTTTCTCCATAATAGTGAAGAAGCTCGAATCCCCCACCTGTGGACGTAGGTCTATTTTGACCGAACCACGTAAATCCTTGTGTTCTTTTGTTTATCTTCTTTATTGCTTTTCTCATCCCATTATTTCATTGATTTTGTTCCGCATTAATCAAACTACAACACCCTGTTTCCTAACAATATATATATATAGATATATATATATATATGTATACATATATATATATATATTGGCAATTCAAGAATATTGTGGAACATTATGGTACCATCTATTCACTTTAATGAGAGAGCAAGAGATAGGCTAACATACGTCTGGATGAGACTAATAAGCTCGTCTTCACCATAAGAGCCTGCTGAAAGCCTGGTGGTCACTTTATGCAGAAGCTTCCCATTAGCATCAAATTGCTGCCAACATCAAACATACTGCTTATAGATGCATCAACAGGAAAAATTTTGTGCTAGTTAGCATCAAGAGTCATACATCAAAAATAGTAACACAAATGAAAGATTGTCACAGTTAGCCAACATAACTGATTTTCAACATCAGAATTAGTGAGAGCCTTCGTTTAAATGCTGTGCTAGTAATCAGTATAATCCATTGTTTTTCCTTTATTCCTCAAATACTAAGACAGTTACTAATTTACTATAATATCCCAGAACAATTTGCAACCTATTAAACCAACAGGGCAGGAGTGCCCATCCATGAAGGGTTTACACGACCTTCTATGGAATCAAACTGCAAAGTCAGAATAAGCATAACATTCTCAGACATGGCATTTTTCCTATACAGAAAAACTAGACCCTTTTCTGCTCTTCACCCAGTTTACAAACTAGTAGACATGGATAAAATAAACTCTCTTAGTTCTTGAGTAGTTTAAGCATTTCAGTAAGCAAACCCTTTGTAGCGGGACACTCAATGTCTAAAGTTGTCTATGATCAGAATCAGTATAACAGATATTTAAGTTCACAACCTGCAAAGATATATCTCATCTCACTCATCTGTTTCAGGTCAGAAGCATGCCATGCATCCGTAGCCAAACATGAAACAACTTTTGGGAAGATTCTTATTGGAATTTACCACTATATGTATCAGAAAGTATCCCAGAATACAACTATGCCTAGACTATCAACCACAATAGCTAAGAGCCTATGACTTTTGAGTGGGCATTGTCATGCTGGTATTGACCTATGAGGCTATGATGAGAATTGAGAGGGGGTCATGACCCATAAAATTCTAGAAGCACTTCGTCCACTCATAGGTGCTCCTTGGAGATCACAAAGAGTGCTATGACTTCCAAGTTCCGAACAAATGCAAGCTCCCTAGACTTTAAGGGAATTATTGTCCCGGTCATGAGATGTGTTGCAGCTTGATAGCAAAAAGGCATAATTACAGGTTAAGTAGGAGATCCACATATATGAAAGAGATATTGTTGGAACCTTCAATGGTGTGTTTTGAGAAGTGCACAACTTGGAGAGAGTATTAGTAAGTAAAACTCTAAACCTAGTAGCTTCAATTTTATGTGAGCCTTAATTCACTTGTGATCCATATATATCAACTTTAATTAGGTCAAACGAATACCACTTCCCTAGAGCACCAACATGAGAAAACTCAGCCAAGAAAAGTTCAACTCCCAAGTTTTCTACGCTCCTTGTTCTTGAACCCTTTAGCCTCAACCACTTTTTATACACCCTGTAATCTAAATGTAACTCCATTTCCATCTCATATCACCTCCAGGATTAACGCTCGATATAAGATCTCGCAATCACCAATCATGAGTCATGACTAATGTGGTATCACCCAACATCAAAATGCCCATTTGGTACAACCCCATAAATTAAAGGAGTTATCACAAAACTACACACACACAATCTCACACGAAATGTTCTTTTTCATTTTATTTCATTGCCACTAATCAACATCTAAATCTTACAAGTACGATAGCAATAAAATAACAAAAGAAACCACCTACTTCATGTTAAAAATGCATTTTAATCCACATTCCATGCAAATTATTCATATGAAATTTCTACAAAATAAATCCTAAATAACTTCTGTTATTTCCTTTTGTGTCAATTAGCCTATCAATTATGACCCACAACATATTTCTTCTTTCCCTTTGCAATGAACACATACAAATAGTTGAAAAAAAAAATAAGGCTTTAAACCCAGAAGTAATTCAGCACCATTTAAACTAAATCTTCCAGATAATAATATAAGAATGAAACTTGAAAGTAAAAAGAGATACCCACATGAAAAGAACCGGCCCAACTACCGAGGTTGAGTTGTACAAAGCGATGGAGATTATCAATGCCCAATGAATCTTCTTCTGCTATCTCCAATTCTTGCTCAGGCACTATAGTTGCTTTACTTGAGTTTATGGCCTGAGTTTTTATGCTATGAAATGTGGAATTAGTGCGGAAATTTGGAAGTGGAAGGTAAGTTGGTTGGAATTTGTTGTGACAAAGAAGTTTAGGGGTTAATTGAGAGGAAATGGAGCAAGATAACGATGCCATACTGTACTGTTATGGGTAATGGCTATTGCATTAACAAAAAAAGATGATAAATTGGAAAACCACCAGAAATAATTTTATTTTCTGAGTTAAGCTTATCCAAGATATTCGAACGATTTGCCTTTCCCCCGGTTTGGGGCTCACCTAATAGTAATTATTCTACTTGACAACAGAGTTCATGTTTTCGTGATATAGAAGCATAATGGTGCATTCTGGTCATCTTGTATTATCTAAATTTATCTAAAAATATTGAAAATTATTTAAAATTAATCTGAGATTATTAGAACTTATTTAAACTTATTAGAACTTATGTATTGGAACTAATTGAAATTTAGTTCATAAAGTGTTATATGAACCTATTTGAACATATTAAAACTAATCGAATTGAAGTGAACTTAGAACTTATCGAACTTATCTAAACTAATTTAAACTTATTAGAACTTATTTTGACTTATCTAAACTCATTAAATTTGAAACTTTGTTGAGATAAAGATAAAGCACCCTAGTCCTTGTATGTTTCAACTACTTTGTCAAAGTAACTAGAAAAATCAACAACTTACAATTAGCCGTAAGTAAAATAAAATAATCGCTAATCTATCTTTCATTTGAAATAAGAGTTATTTCACGGAATAATAACACCCGTATATTTTGAGCTCGTAATGGTACCTTGCCATTCAAAAGTTATCTATGAGGTTGAAGAAGTCTTGTTCACCTAAACCTTCTTGTAATACTGAAATCTAAGGAGCTCTATAAGCATCCCTTGTTTTATTGATTTCTACTTGTCTTTCGAGCTCTTGCAGTTCTGTATTGAGATACTCCACCCTTTCCTGACAACAGCTTGGATCTTCTTCCTTCTCAATAAGGTTCAAGATTTCCTCTCAAAGCCATATGCTATGCTAATTGGCGATTCCGAACCGTATGTGGCAAGATTTCAAACCGTATGTGGCAAGATTTCAAACTGTATGTGGCAAGATTTCGAACCGTCCCTAACTTTAGTGTGACAGGCAGGGGCTCCCGGGTCACAATAGAAAAGCTAGAGTTGGGGGTGTGCATGTAATACCCCATTTTGAGTATTTATTTAAATAATTAAATATTTATTTTATATTTATTTTCTAAAATAAATATTTTAAGCAAAGGGTATTTTAGCAATTTCACTCGTTTTCAATTATTTTGGCAGAAGATGGCGCCAAAATTGAATTTGTTAATCTTTTGGTTTTAAATCCTAGTCAAAAAATATTTTAAAAAAAAAATTTCTTTGAGCCATATTTTCCTTCGGGATTCTATACTAATTGGGGGGGTTTTGTTTTCCAAAACTTCCAAATTTATGATGGAGGTTACACATCTTGGTTTAATCTCCTAATTTATTGTGAAGGTTACAAACTATTTAATTTTGGAAATTAAGTACTACCTATTCTACTCCTATAAATACCCCATACCTTAAGCCATCTTTTCCACACAAAAACTTTGAAGAATTCATACTCTCTTACTTTAAAGTTCTTCCTTCTCTTCTTCATCTACTGTAGTTTTATATTTCTTATTCAAGTTCCAATTTTCTTTGGTTTAAGAAAAATATTTTATATTTCTTACTCAAAAATATTATGATCATGATAGGTCATTCATGTTTAAATTCATTTTTTTTTAGGGGAACATGTTTAAATTCATGTTTAAATTCATGATTAAGTTCATGATTAAGTTCATGTGATAAGTTACTTATTGGCTATTTAGAAGAAAGCTCAAGCATAAAATGTGAAGATACTAGTATACTCTTTGTGCAAGATCAAGGTATGTTATGTAGCTAGATCTTTTAAAATGTGGTTTAATGTGATAAAGTTGTTTAATGATTTAATGGTTGGATTGGTTTAGAAATTTGGTTTAAAATGGTTACAATATTTTATTATTCACTCTTACAAGTGAAAAGAAGGAATGATTTTATCAATCATTTTTGTATAAAAGTTTTGTTATCCTTTTTGGAAAATTAAATTATTTTTACAAGGAAAGGTTGATTGGTTTTTATGAACTTTGAATGTTCAAAAAGTTGTTTATGAGAAATGGAGGTTTATTCATGACTTACAAGTCATATTAATATTACCGCTTGATTAACATCAAGAGCTTCAAAGTCCACTTGTTGGCAATTATAGTTACCCCTTGATATAAATCCGTGATGGGATGACTAGCTTGGGGGGTGTGCACACTTAGCAAAATAGAAGGGGAGATAAGAAGAGGAATTGTTTTCAAGATTATCTTTAATCCAAGTTGTTTGGAAAGAGTTTGTTCTTAAAAGGTTATTCTTGAATTATTATTCAAGTGTTTGGAAAGAGTTTGTTCTTAAAAGGTTATTCTTGAATTATTATTAAAGTGTTTGAAAATAGTTTATTCTTAAAGAGTTATTCTTGAATTATTAGTGATGGAGTTTTCGAAATGAAAATTGTTGCGAACTAACAAATGTGTTACTCATCTAGTACATTTCGTACTCAATTTTATACTAACGCGTATTTCTTTTTTCCTATTTGGCTTTGCGCACCTTTATGGTAAGCAGTTTTGCAGGTGAATTTTGGATGTGCATGGAAGCATGCTAGGAAGGGGATCTTCACCTATATTAGGGTGTTTTATTTATTTTGAGTATTGAGACAATATTTACTTTTATTAATAAAGAAGTATTATTTTATTTTTTGGTTAAAGTCTTCCGTTGCAAGTTATTTTGTTAGTTAGTAGTTGGTTGCCGAAAGCGTGTTAGTCACGTGGCGGTAATACTCCTAAATTACTCAAATATTATTTACTAAATTATTTATTTAAAAGCGAGTAATTTGGGGGTGTTACAAAGTGGTATCAGTTTTTCAGGTCTTGAAAAGATAAAAGTTGAACATTAAAATTGATGGGTAGACATAAGATGGGCATATAGAGTTTCGCATTTGCATTGTTTTTGTTAAGTTTAATTGTTTTCTTTTTGACGATTTGTATAGATGCATCTTGCTAGTGCCACAAAAAGGTATATATATATATATATATATATATATATATATATATATATATATATATATATTTTTTTTTTTTTTTTTGGAAAGATGAAGGATGTAGATATGTTGAGGTGACAAGCTCTGTCTAGGATTAGGAACGCTCTCCCCCGACGCTGTGGGTAACTTCCTTACCTGGGAGCTATAATCAACTTGGCTATTTTATATCTTGAAATCAAGTATACTTTAAAAATTTTGAAATAAATATTTTAAGTCATAGTGGTGCATCTAGTACAAATCTTGGACCATATTTAGTTATCATATATTAGTATTACTCTTATGATGTTCTTGTAATATCTCAATTCTTCTTACTTTTATAAGATTATTGATTGGAGGTAGAGGAAAGAGTTTATGTTATTCCCTATGTATGGGATATGCAAGGAGGTCATGTTGCATTGGCGACCAAATAGTAGCATTATGTGTATTATTTTTTTACCTCTCGAGAATACTCAGGCCAATATGGTTATATGGCCATTGACGAGTTGGAGAATGTTATTGAGGCGGGCTACTAAGAGTTTGAAGTCTCCAGTAACTGTAGACATATATAGTTTTGTTTTGGCCATGAAGCGGCCTAGTTGCCTTAAGAATATTTTGATACACTCAAATATTCTAGTATTTGTTATGTATAAGGCCCATTATCTGGCCATGATATATGAAGTATGTGATTGTTATGTTTTGAAGTAGTTTTACTTGCATGGTTATGGATTTATTTGGTAGTTACACAACTATTCTATAAATGAATGTTGAGATTTATCCTCAAACACCCTTATTTCTAGGCGTAATGGCGGAAGAGAAGGAGTTATATGGTTAGAAGGCTAGCAAAGATAACTGAAACATCACTCAAGTGATAGCTAATCAAGAAACTAAGCAGAGTGAGACTGATAGTTTTGGTGAGGTCTTTAAGAGGGTAGCAGCTGTCAAACCTCCGACTTACCATGGAAAAGAGGACCCATCTAGCTTAGAAAACTGGATTCGAGAATTCGATAAGCGTTTTGATGCCATAGTGTGCCCTGAAAACCTTAGAGTTAATAATGTTGTTTATTATTTGAGAGATGAGGCAGACCTATGGTGGAAACAAAGGAAAGATGATCTTTTAGAGGATCCGGACTTTGGGTGGAACGAGTTTAAAGATGCCTTGAGGACTAAGTTTTACCCTCCGTACTTAAGGAAGCAAAAGGCAATGGAGTTCACCAATCTGAGGATGGGAACTATGTCTGTTAATGAGTATTATAGCAAATTTTTGGAGTTAATGAGGTTCGCACCTGAGATAGTACCATCTGAGACTTTGAAGGCCCAAAGGTTTGAGAAAGGGTTAACCTTAACTCTCCAAAGTAAGCTAGGAGGTGTAACTTTTGAGACTCTCGATGAAATTTATGATAGAGCTGCTCACTTATACGGGATTAAAGGAAGAGAGCTTGAAGGGACCTCCTCTGGGGAAAAGAGGAAGCATAACAACAATGGGATCAACAAAGTAGAGATAAGAAGCCTAAACCCAATGGTGGATAACCAAACTGAGAAAGGCAATAGGTACCCTAGTCGAAAGCCTAATGGGAACCAAGGGAATGGAAAGAAAGCTGAGAGAACCTTTTTCTGCAAAAGGTGTGATAAGAACCACCTTGGAAAGGATTGTGAGGGCAACTTGGTGACATGCCATTATTGTCAGAAATTGGGGCACCAGGAGTATGAGTGCTTTAGAAAAGATGGTGGAGAACCTGCAGTCAAACCTGCCCCGAGTAGTAAGGCCCCTCAGAATGATCAACAGAAGTTAGCTTCTTCGAATGCTGGTGTTAAACCAGGGATGGGGAATCAGTCTGAAGGCAGAGTTTTCGTCATGAACCGCCGTGAGGCTGAGAATGTTTCTGAGGTAGTAGTTGAAACCTTTTTCATTAATTCTCTATCTGTCAAAGTGTTATTTGATTTAGGAGCATCTCATTCATTTATTTCTAGCACTCTAGTAGAAAAGCTCCGAGTTCAAGCAATCCAGTTGTCTATTTCATTAGAAATCGCATTGCCAAGAGGGGAGATGTTTAATTGTACTAGGTTGCATAGTCAAGTACCTTTAGTGATAGTTGGGGTGAACATTCCATCCGACTAGTTGAGTTTGACTTGTCAGACCTCGATGTAGTTTTGGGGATGGATTGGTTGGGAAGATTCAAGGCTCAGATTGATTGTGAGGCCCATAAGGTGTCGTTAGTCGGCCCTCAGAAAGAAAGGGTGACTTATATGAAGCTTGGGAAGGAGAAGGGAATGAAGATAGTGTCTGCGATGAGAATTCAATCTTATTTGAAGAAGGGGTGTCCGTTATTCTTATGTGGAGTTCAAAGGATTGAAAAGGAAGATGAGAATAGGGAGGTTCCGATCATATATGAGTTTCCCGAAGAGATACGGGGTATGCCACCCGTTAGGGATCTTGAGTTCACCATAGACTTGATGCTAGGAACTGGACCTATTTCAAAGGCTCCGTATAGAATGGATCCAGCTGAGATGAAAGAGTTAAAGGTTCAGTTGGAGGAGTTGTTGGAAAAAGGGTATATAAGACCTAGTTCGTCTCCTTGGGGTGCACCTGTATTGGTCGTGAAAAAGAAAGATAGTAGTTTGAGGTTGTGCATTGATTACCGGGAGTTGAACAATGTGACGATCAAGAATAAGTATCCGCTTCCGAGAATAAATGATTTATTTGATCAGTTGAAAGGAGCGGGGATTTTCTCGAAGATAGATTTGAGGTCAGGTTATCATCAATTGAGGATTGCTGAGGGTGATATTCCTAAGACTGCGTTTAGGACGCGTTATGGTCACTATGAGTTCACAGTGATGCCGTTTGGTTTGACCAACACACCTGCAGTGTTCATGGATTTGATGCATAGGATTTCAGGCCATATTTGGACAAATATGTGGTTGTGTTTATAGATTATATCTTGATATATTTGAAGGATAGGAGCAATCATGAGTTGCATTTGAGGGAAGTTTTGTCCACCTTGAGAGAGCATAAGTTGTACGCCAAGCTCTCTAAGTGTGAGCTTTGGTTGGATAAGGTTGCATTTTTAGGACATGTTATCTCAAAGGAAGGAGTTCCAGTGGATCCTGCTAAGATCCAAGCAGTGCGTGAGTGGCCAACACCGAAGACGGTGTCTGATATAAGGAGTTTTCTTGGGTTAGCTGGTTACTATCGAAGATTTGTGAAGGATTTCTTGAAGATCTCGAGACCAATGACTAGCCTGGTGAAGAAATAATGTAAGTTTTTCTGGATTCCAGAGTGTGAGGAAGCTTTTATGACGTTGAAGGAAAGGTTGACTATAACACCTGTTTTGGCTCTACCGGATGAGAGTCAGCAGTATGATGTTTATAGTGATGCTTCAAAATTTGGGTTAGGGTGTGTATTGATGCAGAACAGGAAGGTCATCGCTTATGCTTCTAGGCAGTTAAAACCATATGAGGTGAATTATCCAACCCATGATCTTGAATTAGCTGCAGTAGTGGTTGCTTTGAAGGTATGGCGACACTACTTGTATGGGGCAACATGTAAGTTGTACACGAATCATAATAGCTTAAAGTATATTTTTACTCAGAAGGAGTTGAACATGAGGCAGAGGAGGTGGTTGGAGTTGATCAAGGATTATGATTTGGAGATCCAGTATCATGAGGGGAAAGCTAATGTTGTTGCTGATGCATTAAGTCGAAAGTCGAGTCATTCGGTTAATGCAATGGTGCTGCCGAGTCAGTTATGTGTAAAGTTTTAGAAATTATCATTGGAGGTTCTGGAAGAAGGAGGTGTTGAAGAATTGTTGAGTTCTTTATCAGTTCAACCCTCGATCTATGATGAGATTAGGGAGGGTCAATCAAAGGATGAAAAGTTAGAAAATATTCGAGAGAAAATACAGGATGGTCAGGTGTCGGATTTCCAGATAGTTGATGATGAAAGTATCCGGTTCAAGGGGAGGTGGTGTATACCAAGTAATAGAGAAGAGTTGAAGCCGAAAATAATGGAAGAAGCTCATAGCTCACCTTATTTCGTACAACCAGGTGGTGATAAGTTGTATAAGGACATGAAGCAGACGTTTTTGTGGCCAAACATGAAGCGAGAGATAGCAGAGTTCGTGGCTAAGTGTCTCACATGCCAAAAGGTCAAGTTTGAGCACAAGAGGCCGCAAGGGAAGGTTCAGCCTTTTGATATTCCCAGCTGGAAATGGGATTCTATATCAATGGATTTCGTGTCTGTCTTACCAAGGACTAAGGCTGGAAATGATACGATTTGGGTAGTGGTAGATCGTTTAACTTAATCCGCAACTTTCATACCTATGAAGAGTACTTGGTCGATGGATCAATTGGCTAAAGCATATGTGAAGTGGGTGGTGAAATATCATGGTGTGCCTAAGGACATTGTTTCGGATCATGATTCGTGATTTGTGATTCGCGGTTCTTGTCCAACTTTTAGCAGAGTTTGCACAAGGCTTTGGGTACTAATTTGTTAATGAGTACAACTTTTCATCCGGTTACAGATGGGCAAACAAAACGAACGATTCGGACTTTAGAGGATATGTTGCGATCTTGTGTTATGGAGTATCGGGGTTCGTGGGAGGATTTCTTGGATTTGATAGAATTTTCCTACAACAACAGTCATCATGCAAGTATTAGTATGGCTCCGTTTGAGGCTTTATATAGTCGAAAGTGTAGAAGTCCAATCTGCTGGAATAATATTAGTGAAATCGTGGTGCTTGGACTCGAGTTCCTCAAAGAGGCGTGAAGCAAGTGAAAGTGATTCAGGAAAAGATCAAGACAGCTCAAGATCGGCAGAAGAGTTATGCTGATTTGAAGCGGAGGGATGAAGAGTTTCAAGTTGGAGAGAAGGTATTGTAGAAAATATCTCCAATGAAAAGGGTGATGCGATTTGGGAAGAAGGGAAAGTTAAGCCCAAAGTATATCGGGCCATATGAGGTGTTAAAGAAGATCGGAAAAGTGGCATATAAGTTGCATTTGCCAAATGTCTTAAGTCGAGTCCACGATGTTTTCCATATATCTCAGTTAAGGAAGTATATTCCGAATGTGTCTCATGTGCTGCAACCTGAGACCATTGCGTCGGATGATAGTTTGACTTACGGGGAAAGACCTGTAAGAATCCTTGATAGTAAAGTTAGAAAGTACTCGGACTAAGGATGTAAGATTAGTCAAAGTATTATGGTCAAACCATCAGACTGAGGAAGCAACATTGGAAACTGAAGCGGATATGCGCAAGAAATATCTGAGGTTAGTTCTCGAGTTACGGGGTCGTAACTCCTTTTAAGGGAGGTAGAATGCGATAGAATCTCGCATTTTACAATAGTTATTGCATTTTAATATATTTTTGAGTCATTATATGCATGTTAGACATGAGCATTTCAGTCAGAAACTGCAATTTTGAAATTCTAATCCGTTTTTGGAAAGTGTTATGACTTTTTGTCTTAAGTTTCGAGGTCGAAACTTCTTTTAAGGAGGGTAGACTGTAATACCCCATTTTTTTGAGTATTTATTTAAATAATTAAATATTTATTTTATAAAATAAATATTTTAAGCAAAGGGTATTTTAGCAATTTCACTCGTTTTCAATTATTTTGGCGTAAGATGGCGCCAAAAATGGATTTGTTAAGCTTTTGGTTTTAAATCGTAGTCAAAAAATTTCAAAAAAAAAAAAAAAAATAATTTTTTGATCCATATTTTCCTACGGGATACTATACTAATTGGGGGGTTTTTTTTTTTTCAAAAACTTCCAAATTTATGATGGAGGTTACACATCTTGGTTTAATCTCCTAATTTATTGTGAAGGTTACAAACTATTTAATTTTGGAAATTAAGTACTACCTATTCTACTCCTATAAATACCCCATACCTTAAGCCATCTTTTCCACACAAAAACTTTGAAGAATTCATACTCTCTTACTTTAAAGTTCTTCCTTCTCTTCTTCATCTACTGTAGTTTTATATTTCTTATTCAAGTTCCAATTTTCTTTGGTTTAAGAAAAATATTTTCAGATTTCTTACTCAAAAATATTATGTTCATGATAGGTCATTCATGTTTAAATTCATGATTAAGTTCATGTGATAAGTTACTTATTGGTTGTTTAGAAGAAAACTCAAGCATAAGAATAAGTGAAGATACTAGTATACTCTTTGTCCAAGATCAAGGTACGTTATGTAGCTAGATCTTTTAAAATGTGGTTTTATGTGATAAAGTTGTTTAATGATTTAATGGTTGGATTGGTTTAGAAATTTGGTTTAAAATGGTTACAATATTTTATTATTCACTCTTGGAAGTGAAAAGAAGGAATGATTTTATCAATCATTTTTATATAAAAGTTTTGTTATCCTTTTTGGAAAATTAAATCATTTTTACAAGGAAAGGTTGATTGGTTTTTATGAACTTTGAATGTTCAAAAAGTTGTTTATGAGAAAATGAGGTTTATTCATGACTTACAAGTCATATTATTATTACTGCTTGATTAACATCAAGAGCTTCAAAGTCCACTTGTTGGCAATTATAGTTACCCCTTGATATAGATCCGTGATGGGATGACTAGGTTGGGGGGTGTGCACACTTAGCAAAATAGAAGGGGATATAAGAAGAGGAATTGTTTTCAAGATTATTTTTAATCCAAGTTGTTTGGAAAGAGTTTGTTCTTAAAAGGTTATTCTTGAATTATTGTTCAAGTGTTTGGAAAGAGTTTGTTCTTAAAAGGTTATTCTTGAATTATTATTAAAGTTTTTGAAAATAGTTTATTCTTAAAGAGTTATTCTTGAATTATTAGTGATGGAGTTTTCGAAATGAAAATTGTTGGAACTAACAAATGTGTTACTCATCTAGTACATTTCGTACTCGCTTTTATCGACGCGTATTTCCCTTTTTCCTATTTGGCTTTGCCCTGTTTACCTTTTTGGTAAGCAGTTTTGCAGGTGAATTTTGGATGTGCATTGAAGCATACTAGGAATGGCATCTTCACCTATATTAGGGTGTTTTATTTATTTTGAGTATTGAGACAATATTTACTTTTATTAATAATGAAGTATTATTTTATTTTTGGTTAAAGTCTTCATTGCAAGTTATTTTGTTAGTTAGTAGTTGGTTGCCGAAAGCGTGTTAATCACATGGCGGTAATGCTCCTAAATTACTCAAATATTATTTGCTAAATTAGTTATTTAAAAGCGAGTAATTTGGGGGTGTTACAGTGCATATTAGAGGTTATTTTATGGCCATTGGATTTGTAAACCGACAGGGTCTCCCGGGTTTACATTTGATATGACTGGCAGGGTCTCCCGAGTCTATCATTTATATAGTAGATTGGCATGGTCTCCCGGATCTACTCAGGTTTATGAATAGATGGTTGGTGTATCAGAATTGGTAAATTGGAAGGGTCTCCCGGTTTTACCAATGCGATAAGGCTGATTGTTAAATGATTATGAAAATAAAAGAACTTATCTCTTAATTTAGAAAGTTAATAAATTAGAAAATTGATACATGGATTTGATAATAATTTAGACTTATTCTTTGTTGTATACTTGATTATTAAAAGGCGAGTTACTCATGTGTATAGATTTAATGAATTAATGTTCATATCTAAAAATGTTGAATTCGTTGATTGTTCTTATTGTTTGACATGGAACGTTGGCACTCAACTTTTGCTGACGTGTGTGTATTTGTTTGTGTTTGTTGTTCTTTCCCTTTGGGCTTGAACCTGTGATGATCCATGTACTTTGTACCATGGTGAGCAGTTGACACTAGAACAGGTTTAATTCTGGGCTTTGGCATATTTGAGTTGAGGACGTCAATTCGAGGAGGAAGTTTGTGTTGAGGAATTTCAAATGTAAATTTTATTTGAGTTCATGTATGTATGTTTGTTATTCTTATATAAGTTTGATTTAAGATTTCTTAGATGGGTTGTAATATTGAGCAGGTATAATGGGTTTGTGTTGTTTTAGATTTCCCGATTCCCTCTTGGGGTTGTTCCACCGAAAGCGTCGATGATTTGGGGCCTTGTGATTGAGAAGCTTTTATTTTATTGAGTTTTGTTGGCAGGTTTAAATTATTATTCATTTTTGGGTTGTCCGAATTACAGAGGAAACTCTCCCGAAATTTTGAATCAAATTACGAGATTATTATATTAAGGTATTTATTATTTGATTTTGAGGATCAGGACGTTACAAAAACTGCACCCAAGTCAAGCTTTTGCAAAAAAAGCAAACAAAAATCTAAGCACAAAAGAGTCCTCGAGCGAGGAACAAAAGACCGGTCTTGAACGAGAAAAGGATATTGATCCAACAACCAACGCTTCTTTTCTTGTTTCTCCTCTAACAACCTTTTTCGATTAGTGCTATCAGTGCACTCCTTATTTTAAGCCCAAATCCCTTTCGGGCTAACCTTCTTCCTTTCTTATTTCCCCTTAGTCGAGCAAAAACTTTATTTTTCCAGATTTGAGAAGTATCATCTTAGAATATTATATTGCAACACTTTTATGAAAGCATGTTCTATATATGGCACAAATTTGTAGTCAATCCTATTGCCAATAGGAGTGGTTGACAATTGAATTCGAATTTCCTCATTATTCTCGTATCCATAATAGTGCCAAACGAAGTCCCTACTCCAAGTTATTCAATTCAAGAATAGCAAAATAGTGGCTTTGAGTTTCTCAACCCTTTACCTTAGGATTAGTCAGTTTTATTTCTCGAGTCCGATCTCCTTATTACTAGAGGCTGAAATCGTCCTCATGCAGATCTAAGCGAAGTTAAAGAATTGTATGATCCTCATGAGAAGCGTCTCTTCTTATAGTTAGTTTAGGAAAGGATACGAAAAAGAGGAATGGTAACACTGGCACTTATTTTGAAGCCTATTGCTTTGTCTCCAAGCGGGATTAATTAGACCCGGACGGTTAGACCAAGAGCACAAAGTGGTGCAAATCTAACTCGAGTATATCAAATATGGTATTTGGATATTCGTCATGCTCTCAGCATCCACAAAATCCTCAAATCTCCAAATAGTCAAACTTTCAATGCATGTTCCAATATCAATTTTTTTATACTTTCAAAAACCAAAAACAAATTCGATCATATACAAAGCGTGTTTTGTTTATATACAAAATTCTATAAAAGTAATTCAGTAGAAAGAAACACGAACCAATTACAACTTTTAGAAGACAAATCCTAAACACGATGCTTGTTTGTCGTAAACGATTCATCAACAACTAGAAATAAGGTATAAGAGCTTGTGGAACATGAAGCATTAACCTATTTAATTAATTTTTCTACAATATGACAATATAGAAGTAGAGATAAATGATGATGGTCGAATTTGAATTAGTTGAGAATACGTAAGAAGTGGCAATGATGAAGGAGACACGTGATGTATTGGAAGGGTTAGAACATGCGAAAAGGTTGAAAAAGTGGAGTGGGTGGGCGAGGTGGAAGTGGAGGTAAATTGTGTCTTTGGGATCTCTACTGCAATAATAATAAAAGTGATTATAAATCAAAAGGCAATTTAACATCAATAATTGATGTGATTAACTCAATTGAAGTGGATTGGGTTGACTCTAAAGAAGCACTAGTAGAATAATTGTATATTTCTACGGTTTTACCCATACGCAGCAATAAACCGCGTCAAAAGAAAAAGAAATTTCGAATAACAACTTATTGTTGCGGTTTTGGGTGGAAACCACAATAATAGATCTCAAAAGTAATTTTTTAAACTGCTTTCACTTGATTTGACCAGATCTATTACTGCGGTTTCCACCCAAAACCACAACAATAGATTAAAATATTATTTTTTAAATAATATTTTGATCTACTGCTGTTTCTTCAAAGAATCGCAACACTAGATATGGTCAGATCTGAAAATTAATTCCCACGAGAGTTCGCACTCTCTCTCACTCTTCACACTCGCTCTCGCTCTTTCGACTCTCTCACTCTGTTGACTCTCTCACTCTTCATACTCTCTCTACCTCCGAGGAGCTTCACAAGCCGCTACCAATTTCGACTCACGACGACAACGCGTTGGCTGGTGCCTGGTGAGCAGCTCCTTCGCAACATTGAAGGCGAGGTGCGGGTTTGGATGCCATATCTGGTAGCCGCGGGTTCTTCACATTCTCTCACCGCCAGTTTGGACGCCACGGTTTAGACGTTGTTGCGAGTTGCGTCTCACATGCCACCGCTGTCTTTCTCCTTCTCTTTCGACTTCCTCCGTTCACCGAAGGGTTGCGTCGCCTCCACTCGACACCGACGTTTACTGCCGCCACCCCTTCGTTCGTTCGCCGCCGGCGCCGCCTTCCACATCTCGTAGTTGGTTATTTCTTATTAATTTTTAATTTTCTTAATTGACAATGTTATAACCAAAAAATTGGCTCAAATACTAGTTTAAAATGCTTCATATATAATGTATATATATGATTAGTTATAAGATTTGAGGATTAAAAACTGATTTTGTAATGTTTTCCCTTAAGTTTTTATATGCCCTAAGATGTTATAAGATTTGAGGATTAAATACCCGTATCCGATTCGAAAATTTTCGGATATCCGATCTGAAATATCCGAAAACTAAAAAATCGAATCAGATATCTGATTTACCGGATCCGATCGATTGGATCGGATATTTATGAACTCCCACCAACACGGTTTTCACTACCTTGCAATGGCTTCTTACTCCCTGCTTTCTCTCTCTTAAATCTGTCTCACATCACCTACATTAATTGTCAAAATTAGAGGGCTCAAATTCTTCATCTCTCTCACTCCGCTTAAACTATCTCATCTACACTACCTCTCCACCACATAAGGTGTTGCTTTTAAGGTTGTCAAACGGGTCGTGTCAGGTTCGTGTTGCCGTTAAATGGGTTGAAAACTCCTTGACCAAACCCAACCCATTTCTTAAACGGGCTGAAAAACCTTGAACCGGACCTAAGCGCTTATTAAGCAGGTTACCCAGGTAACCTTATACCCACTTACACATTATATTATTTATCTAAAAAAGACATACTTTTATGTAAAAGAAAAAATACAAATGAATAAAAGATAATCTTAATGGTATAGTACCAACAACACTTGGGGTCTTGCATATAAGCATCAAATGGAAATCCTTAGGCTCGAAGACTGCCAACTACGTGCATAAAGATAACTTATACTAAATCCACAAACTTTTAAAAATGGACCGCAAAATGGTCATTTAGGCGGAAAAATAAAAATGTTGGCTAGTTAGGTGAGAAAGGAAGGAGGGACGACCATAATTTTTTTATTACTTTAATTAATAGGTTATGCATGTTGGGTTTACAAGTTAACAATCAATCCATTTATATAAACGGGTTACGCGTTTCAGTTTTGGGTTGAAATATCTAAATCCAAAGCTAAACTGCTTAGTTTCTTGTCGGGTTTTTGTCGACCCAATTAATCAATAAACGGGCTAAGAATTCTTAACCCAGATACGCCTATTTATTTTCATGTTTATGTCGGGTTATCATGTCGTGTCAACTTTTGCCATCCCAGCTGCTTTTTGGGTGACCTTCATCTGCCTTATTATCATGTTCAAGTACTATTTACTCTTTACTCCGAACAAAAATTTTCTTTTTTAACTTAAACTTTTTGGGTTTCTCAGGATCTGTCAAGGTAAAAAATTTGCCCAGCTTATATTACTTTGGTGGGTGTTTGTTGTGCGGTTTGAAGGGCAGATAAAAGGTGAAGTAAGAATTTAATTTCCATAAAATAATAAGGCATGTCTGTCAATTGATATATAAAAATCTATTAATTGATAAATTATTATGCATAAATTGATAAACAAAAATAATTAGAAAATGATAACGTGCATAAACTGATAAACAACATGCATAATTAATAAACAATATGCATATATTGATGAAAGAAATGCATAATCTAGTTATACACAAATTGATAAAAACAATATGACTAACATTGATAGATAGCCTTAAACTGATTCAAAGATGCTTTAAAGTGATATAAATGTATTATAAACTAAGATACCGAGACATGTCTCACCAAAAAACATGTCCTATAGCATTTTCTCTACCATCATACAATGTACAATGATATTATATTTACCCTATCGCTATTTGCCACCCGTATTTACTAAAAATCGCCCGTATTTTTTCCTTTAAATGCCCCCCATACCCCTCCCCTTTCACCCCACTCTTACTCTCTCACCTCTCATCCAACCTCACTCTACTCCTACTTTCTCACCCCTTTCTCACCTCCCGCACTACCACCACCGGACCACCACCACCGGCGACACCACCACCACCGGAGATACACTCCGAGCATACCACCGACGGACCACCATCACCGTAACCACACTTGTGCACCATCACCACCGGGAGGTACCACCACCACCGGAGATACACTTCGAGCACACCACCGGCAGACCACCATCACTGTAACCACACTTGCGCACCACCACCACCGGAGGTACCACCACCACCGCGGACAACCACCACTACCGGAGCACTACCTCATTGTCGCGGACCACCACTGTCACAGCAACACCGAAGCACCACAATGTCCGACGAAGAACCGTCAACGCCTCTCGTAGCACCGCAACGGAATGTGGTTAGTTTTTAAATTTTTTTTTCCGCCACCAACTCACGGTAACAATATGCTTTTTCATTTCCTCCATGGAGGAAACGAAAAAGCATTTCATTACCGTGGTAAATGTGCGCATAAACCTGTTAATTCGCAAATTAGTATTAATTTTCTTATTAGCATTGTTGTGAAAATCTGTTAATGTTGATTTGTTATTAGGTTGTGTAATTATAAGTTTTAAATGAATATGTTTGCGTATTATTGGAATTATTATGATAATTAGTTGTTAGCAAATAATAGTCGTGTAATTATTAGGTTGTTAACAAATAATAGTCCTGTAATTATTAGGTTGTTAGCAAATAATCAGTTAATGTTGATTTGTTATTAGGTTGTGTAATTATAAGTTTTAAATGAATATGTTTGCATATTATTGGAATTATTATGATAATTAGTTGTTAGCAAATAATAGTCGTGTAATTATTAGGATGTTAGCAAATAATCAGTTAATGTTCATTTGTTATTAGGTTGTGTAATTCTAAGCTTTAAATGAATATGTTTGCGTATTATTGGAATTATTATGATAATTAGTTGTTAGCAAATAATAGTCCTGTAATTATTAGGTTGTTAGCAAATAAGTTTTGTTAATGGATATTTATTGAATATTTAGTTAATATTAATAGTTGTGATTATATAGATTAATAGTCTCAAATAGTAAATGTTAAAATGTTTTAGGTCTATTTGCCGGATTTTGGGGGTGATTATATAGATTATAATCACATGTTCTATAATGAAACGCTTTTGGCTAATAAAAAGGAATTACAAGCTTGGGTTAAAACAAGGGCACGTGAAATTGGATTTGTGATGGTAATTTCGTCAAATCATAGAACTGAGGCTAGTGGTCGACAGTATGTTTATATGAAATGTAACCGGGGTGAAAGATATCGGGGTGAAGGTAGGGATCTTAGCGTAGCAGAACGTGTAGCTACAAAAACAAAAGCATGTGGACGTAGAGCGGGAGTTAAGATAATGTTTTTGAATTACCCTAATCAAACAAGATGGGTGATCAAAGCAGATCCAGGGATAAGTGGCATGCACACTCATGAGTTTATTCATTACCATGAGGGCCACCGACCCATGAGCGGCCTAAGTCCGATGGCCAACGAAACCACTGATAATTACAATTGGGTGTTAGATAAGTTTAGGTTGCTTATCGGGGTGAATTGTGTCCCTGTTACACTCAGAACTGATCGTGATTTGGGTCTTATGAAAGCGGTTCGGGAAGTGTTTCTTAACTCTGCACATTTGTTATGTAGATGGCACATCAACAAAGATGTGCAGAGTAGAGTGAATCTCATCATGGGCAACCCCGAGCTGGTCCGAGATTCTTGAAGCGAAGTTGGTATCAGATAATTGACTCCACCTCCTAGTTGGGTTATCTAGCGGCGGTTGAATGCATGAGAGATGTTTACAGACAGTGGCCTAAAACGTGGAAACTACTTGGATTGTGTACAAAGAGAAGTTTGTTCGGGCATAGACGAACAATGTTCTTCATCTTGGGAATACGTGCACTAGCCGAGTTGAAAGTGCACACTCAGCTCTGAAGTCGTGGGTTTTTTAGTAGTACAGGTGCATTGGACACCATATTTTCTATTGCTCATAGTGAGATAGAAAATCAGGTGAAAAATGTGGAGAATGACCTGGAGGAGAGTCGCCGTTGACATGGGATCTTGTACAAGAATGTGGCTTTGCATAAGTTAAATGGCCGAGTCTCGCATTACTGTTTAGAGCTCTTACGACTTGAGGAAACACGTATGCGGGAGTTGGCCAATGAGCTCTATGAGTGTTGCGGTTGCTCATTGAGAACCACACATGGCATTCCTTGTGCATGTGCCATACGCGGACGCTTGGAGGCGAAGCAGAGTCTGTACCTGACAGATTTACATCCTTATTGGACTACTTTGATCCTTGGTGATGGGGTTAACAACCCCAATTTTGTATGAGCATGTCAACTTCTACTGGTATTATGTTTGTTAATTATATGCATTGATTATTATAATATTGATCTTTATGTAATTATAATATTAATAGTGAATAATTTTATTGTTGTAGGTCGGCAAAACGTGGATAATGATGACGGTTCTAGTGGGTTTCCATTCTACAAGTATGTTCCGGGGATTATTGGCAAGTACATCGTTAGATGGACGAATGTCCAGTCAGACGGTAACTTTGGATTTCGATCCGTTGCAGATGCTTTTTTGAGTGGTGAAAACCATTGGGGTTTTGTCCGCACTCAAATGGCAAATGAGATTGCTGCTCATCGGGAAGTTTACAGACATATTTACTACGATCAGATTGACGCAGCAATAAAGCGCATTACCTGGTATGGAGGATCGTGTACAGAGGCGCATTGGATGGTATGCTCGCAAGACTTATTTCCTATTGCTCAGATCTTCAATGCCGTAGTCATTTTGGTTGGATTGGGCCCAGGGGGATCCCTTTATCCGTGTATCACTGTACTTCCTTGGGAATCCCGATCAGCAGCAACCGGTCCGACTGTGGAGCTAGTGATTACACATCTTGGCAGTTATCAGCATTACATTAGATTGGAGTTGGCACCCGGATCACCCGTACCACCCATTCATAACTTATGGGATACCATGCATGATGACAGTGTTGATGGGTGGGATAAGTTGTATGCTGTGAGACACGCTTTGTGGGACCAATTACTCACTACTACAAGGACATCAAAATGAAAGTTTTGATGACAGTGTTGATGGGTGGGATCAGTTGTATGGTTTAATTTTTGTCGTATATTATAGTTTATAAGTTTGAGTCAATGTTTTGTAATGTTTAGTATAATGATATTCATATTATGAAATAATTACTGATCTAATGATTAGTATAATATATTGCATAAAATCAATGTTCTAGTTAGTAATATCCGCATAGTAATCGGGAATTCCTACTACATAACAAAACGAATTCAGCGTAAATAGTACATCAACCAAACAAACTTATCTAAACTAGTACATCAAAACACATCATCAAAACTAGTACATCAAAACACATCATCACCATCATCATGAGGAGGGTCACGAGCACGGTCTAACCGCAGTACCATATCCCAATCTCGAGCCATGGCATCCATCATCTCATATGACATCGAAGTGTTGGGGAGTTGATCGTTGTGCCGATCCTCCAGCAAAGCTCTCGTACAGTCAAAATGTCGGGCCATCCACTGCAAAATATGACTTAATAAGTTAGTTATGTTAGGTAACAATAATAATTAACAACAAAATTCTTAACTTATAATACGAAATGCATACATAGTGTGTGTTTGTAGTGTTAGCCCGGGCCGGATCCATGATGTCCTCAGCGAGAAGGATAGGATGAGAATATGCAGAATACCAGTCCATGTAGTCCGATGAACAATCTCCTGGACGACCGGCACGTCTCAATTGCGAAACATTGAGACCAAATAAATATGGCGTGAAACGCTGCCATGATGACTCAGCTGCTGCTATGTCGTGCTCAACCTCATACTTCTTCGTGTTTGTCGGTCTCTATGCAAAGACGGGTTCAGGAATCGAAGAAGGAATAACCTGAACATAACCCAAATGTCATAGTACACGATCTGGGTTGTACGGCTCAACAATATCTCGGTAGCGTATGCAACCGACATACAACGTCCTCGGAACCGTCCTAGCCGGATCATCCCCGTATGGCATCCAAATGACCTGAAAATATGAAACATAAATAATTTGATTAGTTTAATGTACAATTAATATACGACTATATTAATAAGCAAAATAAATGGCGTACCTCTGAAAGCTAAAGGTTGTCCAACCGTCTACGTATCGACTGAAGTCGAACAGGATCCTTGCTGACGATGTGAACATCCCACTTTCTAGCCCGGGGATCTCTCTGAGGCCGAAAACATGGGAAGTACTCGTATATCCAAGCCTGTAAAAGCGTGAGACACCCAGCAATCTGTTTGGCTGACTGCCTAGTCGCCACCCCTAGCTGACGATATAGAAAAGCCAAAGTCGCTGATCCCCATGAATACCTATGTACTGAATCAAGGTCATCCAACTCAATAATGTTCTGGGGCGAGAGCCGGGTACTACTCTTATCAGTGAACAACGTACACTTAAGTGTAATGAGCAGAAAAGCTCGAATCTTCACATCAGCGGGACGACCAACACTCCCGCATCTGTCAAAGGTCTCTCTAACACTGACGCCCCCGTTCTTCCAGATGGGTGTTGAGTCCTGAAATAGCTCATCCCGAGTAACATTGAGTAGCTCCTCAAACCGAACATACAAATCATCAGATGACAAAGCACCCCTCACTGTGTGACCATCAATAGGAACACGTATGATCTGCCAAACGTCATGCAACATGATCGTCATCTCCCCGAAAGGCAAGTGAAATGTGTTTGTGTCCGGCTACCAACGTTCTCTATACGCTAAAATCAGTAGGTAGTCAAGGTTCGAATACATAATAAACGGAAGATGGCTGATAAAAGACACATCTACACGCAGCTGCGACTGCGGATCGAAGTCCCATTCTTCAAACTACTAATCACACTAGCACGATTATGACACATCATCACCGTATAAGTACGAGGATTATGGTAGATACGTGCGCTGATGTGAGCCGGATAGCTAGGAATCACGCTACCGTCAATAGGGCCCCCAGGCATAAACTCCGTAATTCTCCAGGAAGTATCACTAGCAGCTCTGGCCCTGCTCGAAGTTCGACTAATTGCGGAACCTGACGATTCCGACACAAATCTCCCTCCTCTACCCTTCCTTACAGTGACGCGGGAAGTGGCCTCCTATGGATCACCACTCAAAGCATTTTCCAACTCTTCCTCATCCCCGGTATCCCAACATGGACTATGAGGCGCATCCTCTGGAATAGGATCCGCCCTAACCTGCTCTTCTGCCCTCGTCCTCCTACTCGATGCATTGATACCACGAGATCGAGTGTGTCGTGGCCCAGATCCCTCAACACCCACACTCTCGCGGCCTACGGCCCTCGACTGAGCCTAATTGTCAATATTTTTTATTAATCACTATTTAATCATTTTAAACTATTTAATTCAATATCTAGCACCTTCGTCGTTATTATATTATATTAACATTAATATAACTAAATTTGTCGCATAACATGCTAATTTCACTAAATATTATAATATGCTACATTATTATTATTATAACTAATTAACATGCTAATTTTACTAAATATTATAACATGCTACATTATTATTATTATTATAACTAATTAACATGATAATATCACTAAACAATATTAATTACGAATAATATCAACATTAGTGAATATAAATACGAATTATAACATGTTAATATCACTAAATAATGGAGTAATATTATTATTACTAATTAACATGATAATATCACTACTAAGATAATTAAAACATAATATTATTCAAAAAAAACATGCAAAACATAATATTATTACTGATATTACAACAAAACATAATGGGTTTTTCTATGATATACTCATGTGTTTTTTAAAATTCTATAATGTACCCCTAATGTTTTTTCATTCTACATTGTACCCCTGTATTTTTTAAGTTTTCTACATAGTACCCATACGTTAAATAAACGTTACGTTTACCGTTATCTCTTTGCGTTTTTGGGCTTCTCTCTCAACCCTCCCACCTGCCGGCCCCCTCAGCCCGGCCCCCACCCCTCCCTCTCCACCCCCGCAACCACCATGACCGCCGCCAACCTAGTCCTCCACCCCCATAACCACCATGATCGCCGCAACCACCAATGTTGTTATTAAAATCAACCCAGATTCAATGGGGGGAGGGGGTGGGGGCAACGGGAAATCAAAGGGGAGGGTGGGGGTAACGGGAAATCGAAGGGAAGGGGGTAGGGGCTGCGGGAAATCGAAGGGTGGGGGTTGGGGCTGTGGGAAATCGAAGGGGGAGGGTAGCCGGTAGGGGTGGGGGAAATCGAATGGGAGGGGATGGGGGCTCGGGAAATCGAAGAGGATGGGGTGGGGGTGCGGGAAGTCGAAGGGGAGGGGTGGGGCTGCCGGAAATCGAAGGGGATGGGGTTGGGGGCTGCGAAAATCGAAGAGGGGGAGGGGTGGGGGCATTGGGCGGCAGGGAGGGAGGGTGGGGGGCTGCGGTGGAGGAAATGGGGAGGGGGTCGGGGCGGCAGGGGGGGAGGGTCCGGGGCGGGCAGGGGAGGGGGTTGGGAGCTGCGGCGGTGGATGGGGGGGAGGGGATGGGGAGGGGGGTGGGGTGGAGGGGATGTGGAGGTTTGGATGGGAATTCAAAAATGTTTAACGTCCGTTTTCATTGATACACACTAGGGGTACTATGTAGAAAACTTAAAAAACACAGGGTTACAGTGTAAAATAAAAAAACATTAGGGGTACATTATAGAATTTTAAAAAACACAGGGGTATATCATAGAAAAACCCAAACATAATATTATTTAAAAAAAAATTTGCAACAAAACATTCGAAATTCAAAAAAAAAAAATTAATGGAAACGATGTACGTTTTCGTTTCCTCCGCCGAGGAAACGAACTTTTTTTCGTTTCCTCCACCGAGGAAACGAAAGATCTTCGTTTCCTCGGTGGAGGAAACGAAAAGAAGTTCGTTTCCATGGAAACGGAATACTTTTTCGTTTCCTCCGCCGAGGAAACGAACTTTTTTTTCGTTTCCTCACCGGAGGAAACGAAAAAGTATTCCGTTTCCTCAGCGGAGGAAACGAAAAAGCACATCGTTTCCTTGCCGGAGGAAACCAAAAAAAATATTTCTCGACGTGGTGGTGGGATTTTCCGGCAAATAAATAACTAAAATTGTAACACCCTAGAATTTCAAAGTGAAAAAAGAAAGAAATAATAATAGTAGTATTATAGGACGATGGCGGAAACATCGTCTTCTGGGAATGCCACTTCTAATACAAAGGTATTTAAATAACTATGTTAAGAGACCAAATTAAATAAATAATATTAATAAATAACTAATTCAGAGTATTCCAAATGAGAAAAGTCTAACTAGCAGTCTAGGCCTAAAACAACTATCATTTCATTCTCGCATCTCAACCCGAGCCCAAAACCAAAGAAGATTCCCATCAACAAAACCTGCAAAATATACAACAAACATCCACAATCAGTGGGGAGTGACTAGCAGTTCTCCCAGAACAAAAGAAATCAAAGCATGATTCAGACATAGATTAGTAAGAAAGGAAAGAATAAGTCAAGTCAACTACAATATGCATCCACTTCCATATAACTCACAAATAACGCGAATGAATAATAAATAGCAAGCGAATTGGATAAAAATAAATAAATCATCTCAAGAGTACTTTAATAAAAATAAAAGTATAGGTAAACAAGTGATTGAGTTAGAAACCGAACGCTAGTGAATCGCAATTCACTTCCTAAGGTTTGTCAGATCGCAATCTCCAGGTCAGTCTATGGGCTTACGTTTCCCACTGCCTGTGTCTAAGAATGGCCAAACTCCCGATGCGGGGTAGAACACGTTGAGAACTCCCCGACCTCTCGGACGACAACAATTAACCCGGGTGTACCCCTAGTTCGCAAACCAGGTGGTTGGCATGTTCTTCACCGGGGACTACATCTATCCCACCGGATGTTCTTATCTCAAAAATAAAATCATAATTCATAAATACCATCAAAGTATTATTCAACTCAAAAATATTCGTCAAAAGAGATACCACCCGGCCTTATACCCATAATTCATCAAAAGTAATTCTTCAAAAATCCTCAAAGTAGTAACTTACAAACTTACAACAAATATATCCAACCACAATACTTTGAACATCACTAAGCATCAACAATGATAATGAAATAGATTTTAAAACACTAACAGTATCAATCAGAAATGCATCACCAATTAACTCCAAGACTTATTAAATAAATGAATAGTACATAATTAATCATTTTTACATAAATCAAACATAAACATAATGATACCAATAATACTTACAGCAACCTACTAAACACCAGCATCCAAGAACATAAAAGATCACAAATTATTTATGATTAACAAGCTCTCAAATAATTAAAAAGAATATCCTCAAATTCACAACAAAAACACGATAATAATTATTAAACTAATAAGTACGATCAGTAAAATAACACAAAAATTATCTTATGACCATTATGGCCCCACTGACATGGTACAAATTTTATTTATATTTTTTGGACTTTATAAGTATTTTTAAACATTAATTTACAGAATACTCAATAAAGCCAATATAATAATTAAAAATAGAAATAAACGCGCAAAAATTACCAAAAATTTATATAACATGCATAAACTCACGGTAATACATAATATAAGAAGAAATAAATTTTTTGGCCTCCAGAAATAATTTTCGCGATTTATATACTGACAGACACGAAAATGCAAAAACAGATAAACCAATTAAATAAACCTGTAAACAGTAGGAAAAAATTATTCCAAGGCATGAAATACATAAAAAACATATAACGTGCTTCACTAAAAATAATTTCAGCAATTATAACTGTTGTAGCCTAACATCTACGGCTCCCTTAACGACACATGGGCTCATCAGAGCCGTACACGTGTCATCCTATTTAAAATAAAAATAAGGCTCAATCTCTGGGCTATACTCAGTTGGGTAAAAGGATTGAATTTCTGGCCCAATAGTCAGAGCCCAGTAGTGCCAAATGGCTAAAGGAGAGTGGTTAATAGACATCCCCAAGTCATGGTCTGCCACGTGTCATGATCTGATTCCTCAGCCAATCAGAGGCCACTATTGTAGGTCAGTTTTTAAGGTTAGCTGTCAACTTGCTATCACTATAAATACCCCTGAAATCAGGAGAAAACACATTCAATGCAAACAGTGTAAAGTTACTCTGATAAATTCTCTCTCACTTTCTCTTTCTATCTCTACTTTCTCTTACAACTCCTGATAACTGACTTAAGCATCGGAGGGGGAACCACCACCCAAACCTCCAGGGTGGGTCCCTTTGTGCAGGTTCGGGAGCGAAGCCAAGGCTAAGGATTAAGCTATAATTGAGGCATTGTTGCACAAGTCTCCATCTGAAGAACACTCAAGATACTAATTTACTTGCTCGATAAGGAAGCTAAGCCTACCGCTTACTTGTTGGACAAGAGGACAAAACATTTGGCGCCGTCTGTGGGGAGACGCAACGATGACTGATTGTCAATCGTCCAACATTGCCCGGAATCGAAGCCTTCAAGTTAATGTCGAAGATACGGTGGAGCATGAAAGACCACCTAGAGGAAGAGATAGACCCCCGTCCATTGTCAATGTTCCTGGACCAAGCCAAAGAACCGGTCATCCAAGTGAATCTGGATCGTCCGATGGCTCGCCGCCCACCTGGAGAATGTCTTGAATGACTTTCGGACTAAGATGGCGGCGGTCGTCCGAGGAACGATTAAAAGCAATATCTTTGTTTTTTCATCACAACCGGAGCCAACTGCTAACAATCCACCTCGTCCTAGAGGACGTTCTCAAGTAGATCGTCCGGGTCCTAGTCGCCATGTTCGCCGAGAGCCCTCTAGGAGGACGTCAAGAGGAAAGCAGCCGGAGGATAATGATCAACGAAGAAAGATGGACTGGAACTTGGTGGTGAGGACTCGGGACCATGTTCGTCCAGCGGGCACCGCATGGAAACAGATGCCGAGAGTATCTAGAAGCAAAGAAAGCTGCTGCATTACGGCGATCGGCGACAGGATCTACACCATATTTGAGAGACCCTCCTTTGAGGTTGTCGTCGAGAGGGATGGACGAAGTTTAAGTCACTCTCTTGTTCATCCGCGACAGAGAGAAGACGGTGGCTCAGCCCATGGTCTATAGGCGTCCAGTGCCTGCAAACACTTCATCCAATCCTGTAATGAAAGAATATCGCAAGGAGTTCATACCCATCGAGGGACACTGGGAGCCCTCCGGATCAATTGGCCTACCCCATTCTCGGCCGGGATCATGGAGCGCCCCCTTCCCAAAGGTAAAACTCCCAACCATTGAGCCTTTTGATGGAACAACGATCCTAATGATCACCTGTCCGCTTACAAACATCAGATGTACGTCCAAGGAGTGGACGATGCTACTTGGTGTAAGAATTTCCCAGCTACCTTGAAGGGAGTAGCTCAGAAGTGGTTCAATAATCTTCCCCCTAATTCAGTCAACAATTTTACTGAACTCAGTTTCTTATTCACTAGTCACTTTGTTGCCAACAAGCAAGAGCCAAAGACAAGCATGCACCTAGGCAAGGTCGTCCGGGGGACCTAAGGAGGCTCTTAGAAGTTTTGTTAAGAGATTTAACCTAGAAGCACTTCAGATCCAAGATCTTAATGCTGGAGTAGCCTTTGACGCCTTCATCAGGGGTCTAAGGCCAGGAAGTTTCAAGTTTGATCTTGTTAAGAAGAAAATTTCCACTCTTCTTTGAGGCTTTAAGAGAAGCGGAAGCGTTTATCCACGCTACCGAAGTGTGTGTTGAAGCAAAACATCCCGAGTCTAAGAAGCCTGAAGAGGTTGCTCAGCCAAAGAAGAGCAACCCCAAAAAGGCCGAGACCTGGGCTATAGCCGCAACCACCACTTCGTCCAGAAGGAGCAAGAGAAAGGAGGCCGAGCCATCCTCATCCAATCCTATTGAGTTTAACAAAGACCAATACTCCATTCTCATGGATATCAAGGATCAATATGAGTTGAAGGCCCCAGCTGAGATGAAAACCCCTTATAGAAATAGGAATAAGAGCAAGTATTGTCACTTCCACAAGGATTGTGGTCATGAGACTAATGAATGTAAGCACCTCAAGAGAGCTTTGGAAGAGTTAGCCCGAAAAGGAAAGATGAATTCCTATATGCCGCAAGGGGGAAGGAAGTTTCCAAGGAAAGATGATTGGCATAACAAGAAGAAAGAGAGTGCAAGCACAGACGAAGATGTTGTTCTCGTAATCTCAGGTGGATTTGCTGCTGGGGGACCAACTAATAGAGGGCACAAAAACTACCTTAGGGAGCTCGGCCAAGTTTTGTTAGCTGATCAGACGAAGGTTGAGCCCTTCCCAAGGGTGGTAGTTAGTGAACAAGATCGGGGCAGGTTGAGGACTCCCCATGATGATCCCTTGGTCGTAGAAATGAAAATAACAAACTTGAGAGTCAGAAGGATCCTGATCGACACCGGAAGTTCGACGGACATCATTAGTGCTGATTGCCTGTCCAGACTAAAGTTTGAGGAGAAGAACTTAGTTCCCGTTCACCATCCCATCATAGGGTTTGGGGGAGGAGTTATCCATCCCATGGGAACTGTGACTTTGCCCGTTCGAGTGGGAGAGAAGGAAGCCTCAAGAACTCTGTTTATCAAGTTCTTGGTGGTCCGAGACTTGACAGCCTACAATGTCATTCTTGGACGACCAACTCTGAATCATGTCAAAGCAGTAATAGTAACTCACCTGATGTTGATGAAGTATGAGTGTGATGACGGCAGGATTGGCTCCTTGTATGGAGACCAGCAGGCGGCTAGGGAATGTTACCTAACTACTCTGAAACCATCATCATGGAAGGCTGACAAGAAAGACCAGAAGCAAGTTGCTGGCGGAAGGAAAACGTCTGGAATAGAGAAAGATCAGACGAATGTTGCTAGCGAAAGGAAAACGTCTGGAATAGAAAAAGATCAGACGAAGGTTGCTAGCGAAAGGAGAACGTCTGGAATAGAGAAAGATCAGACGAAGATGGCTAGCGAGAGGAAAACGTCTGGATTTGTCAAAGATCAGGTCGCCTCGTTAAAGCTGGCCTTTGAGAGCCCTCAGACGCCTCTTGCTCCCTCAAGGAAGGCGTCTGAACATCTCCCCAGCAAGAAGAGGAAATATGAAATCATCAAGGAAGAACCCTCCTCGTCTGAAGAGGTCATGGCCATCATGGGGCTAACAGTAGAACGTCCAGAGCCAGTGGAAGCCTCTGAAGAAGTACGTCTGGATGAAGCTCGTCCAGAAAGGACCATCAAAATTGGATCTTCGCTCAGTCCTGGTTTGAAGGGTCATCTAGTCCACTTGTTGAAAGAGTTTCAAGATGTGTTTGCCTATTGCGTCGAGGAAATGCCGGGAATTGATCCGGAAGTAGCCGTCCACCGGTTGAATGTTGATCCAAATTTGAAACCGGTTCGCCAGAAGAAGAGGCATTTGGGACCGGCTAGAAACCAGGCGGTCGACCAAGAAGTTCAGAAGTTGTTGGAATCCAAGTTCATCAAAGAGTCCTATTATCCAGACTGGATAGCAAATGTGGTTATGGTGCCAAAGCCTAATGGCACCTGGAGAATGTGTGTGGACTACACGGACCTCAACAAGGCTTGTCCTAAAGACAGTTTCCCTTTGCCTAAGTTGGATCGTCTAGTAGACTCCACGGTGGCCATGCTTTCTTGAGCTTCATGGACGCATATTCGGGTTTTCATCAAATCCCAATGTGGCCGGAGGATCGGGACAAAACGTCCTTCATTGCGAAAAAGGGCTGTATGGGTGGGTGAGGATGCCATTCGGCCTACGCAATGCCCCGGCCACTTTTCAAAGATTGATCAATAATGTTTTTCAGCCAGATTAGGACGAAATATGGAGGCATATATTGACGATATGATAGTCAAGAGCCGTCAAGAAGAAAGCCATGTTGGTGATTTGAGAGAAACTTTTGAAACTCTCGGGAAATACAAGTTGAAGTGAATCCCAAGCAAATGTGTCTTTGGGGTTTTGTCGGGGAAGTTTTTAGGTTTCTTGGTGGATCGGAGGGGAATAGAAGCCAACCCCGAAAAGATTCAAGCTGTTCTAGACATGAAGTCTCCTTCGAAGGTAAAAGAGGTACGGCGGGCGACGGGTTGCTTAGGCGCCCTTGGACGATTTTTTGTCTAAGTCGGGCGACAAGTGCCATCACTTCTTTGCCACGATCAAGAAAAAAGCCAAGTTTGAATGGACAGCGAAGCGGAGGAAGCCCTTCAAGCATGTCAAAGATCATCTTCAGCCGTTTGCCTAGGTTGGTCGGTCCCCGCAGAGGGGGAAAAATTGTTTGTATACTTGGATGTATCCACTCAAGCCGTGAGTGCCGTCCTATTGGCTGAAAGAGAATCCGTCCGGATCCCAATATACTTCGTGAGTCACGTGCTCAAGGACGCGGAAAACCGGTATACTCCTGTTGAGAAGTTTGGATTGGCCCTTGTCATGGCCGAGAAAGTTAAGGCCCTATTTTTTGGCGCACAGTATACTCGTCTATACCGATCAACCTTTGAAGCAAGTTCTCGCGAAGATGGAAGCCGGCGGGCGAATGTTAAAATGGGCGGTTGAGCTCAACATGTTTGACATATCATTTGAACCAAGGAAGGCCATTAAGGGGGCAAGCCTTGGCCGATTTTATAGTTGAGCTTACTCGGCCAACCATAAAGCCAATATTCGATCCAGTGAAGGAAGGAAGCATTGGACGCTCATGGTTGATGGATCGTCCACGATCCAATGGGTGTGGGGCGGGAATCATTTGTCAATCTCCCGAAGGGGACAAATTTGAATATGCATTAAGATTCCAATTCAAAGCGTCCAATAACGAAGCTGAATATGAAGCACTCTTGGCTGGAATCAAAATGTGCAAAGGCCGGAGAGTAGTAGATTGAGGCAAAATCGGATTCTCGCTTAGTTGTCGGCCCGGGTCAACGGAGATTTTGAATGCAAAGAAGCATCAATGGGCAAATATATGCGGCGATCAAGGATGAGATTGAGCCATTAAAACGATTTGTCCTCGACCAAGTACCAAGGTCGAGAAAATCATCAAGCGGATGCTCTCTCGAAATTGGCCGGCTCGGCGAGGGTGATGTGCCAAGAACGATCTTTTGGGAAGTTAAACCCAAAAAGAGCATCGACCAAGAGGAGATTATGTTTCTCGGCCGAGGGAATGTCCGGATGGAGCCGATCATAGAATACAAGAAGACGGGGCGATTGCCTTTGGATCCTGTAGAGGCCAAGTATGTGAAGGCCAGAGACAAGTGGTTTGAACTATGGGACGAGACACTTTACAAGAAGTCGTTCAACCGGCCTCTGCTCAAGTGCGTCACCAGAAAAGATGGTTTGGAGATTCTGAAAGAACTCCATGAAGGAGCTTGTGCCTCTCACATTGGGGGAAGAGCCTTAGGCGAGAAGGCTTTAAGGACGGGGTACTACTGGCCTACCTTAAAGGAGGATGCTTTAGTCTATGCAAAGAAGTGTGACAGGTTGTCGAAGCATGGAAATGTGCATCGAAGCCGTCTAACTATTTGACCCCCATCTTGTTCCCTCGCCTTTTGCCAAATGGGGCATGGATATCCTAGGACCTTTCCCCCGTGGCCGGGCAAAAGAAGTTTGTGATTGTAGCGGTGGACTATTTCGGTAAATGGATAGAAGCCGAAGCCATGCGAGGAATAACAACAAACGACGTCAAGGGCTTCATCCGGAAGAACATTATAACTCGATTTGGCATGCCTCGGTCAATCGTCTTTGATAATGGTCCACGGTTCGAAACGCCTAAGCCGAAAGAATGGTCAGTCGAAAGAGAAATCAAAGCTCACTTTGCAGCAGTCGCCCACCCACAAGCAAATGGGCAAGTCGAGTCCTTCAACAAGATTCTATCAAATGGAATCAAGAAGAAGTTGGACAACGCCAAAGGGCAATGGGTTGAAGAAGCGCAATTGGTGTTATGGTCCATTAGAACAACTGCTAAGAATTCTACGGGCGAGACGCCTTTCATGCTAGTCTATGGTACCGAAGCCGTCTTGCCCATTGAGATCGAGGAGCCCACCCTACGAGTCATGTTATACACGAGAGGAAGCCAACCGGGCCGCATTGCGTACGGCCTTGGACCAAGTCCCGTAAGTCGGGGCAATGCCTTGCTAAGAATGCAATTGTACAAAGCTGCGTATGGCTCGGGAGTTTAACAAAAGAGTTGTTAGACGACCGCTAAAGGTGAGGGATCTTGTTCTGAGAAAGATGGAAGCAGTTGGACGAGCTAAAGAGTTGGGAAAACTTACACCAAATTGGGAAGGACCTTATCTGATTGTCCAGGAGATACACAGTGGGACTTTTCGTCTGCAAGGTCTAGATGGAAGATCTATTCAGCGTAGCTGGAATTCAGACAACTTAAAGAAGTACCACGTCTAACTCAGATCTTCGTCAGATATAAGTAGGGTAATTTGTAGTTACTCCAAAGTGCCACGGCACATATTAGTAAGAAAAGAATTGTATACATGCATCTTGGCTTTCAGCCAAGCAAAATCCATATAATACAATTCCTACTATCTTATCTTTTTGTTTATTTTCACCAAGTTACTTCACTTTGGGGCATTAAATCAGTTACTCGTCTAAAAGTGACAATAACGTGGACAAAAATACAAACAATAGTAGAACGTCAGAATTGCTCGCATTTACGCCGAACATCACTCCCTCAAAGAGACCGGCCAAATATATAATGCATATATGGCCGACAAATTGACAAACCTCTAGTAAGAGTAACGTCAAATGGTAAGAGTAACGTCAAAGTCTCTGAGAGAAAGCTGGCCTGAAATAAGCCCTTAGTAAAGGATACTTACTTTCAAAAATACGGACAGCTAGGTAGTCCAGACCCTAGTAAGGGATCGCTACTTAATGACGAGTGTTGCTCCCTCAAGGAAGCCGGCTAAAACATTATTTGAACATGTATCTCACGCTCGCCCATCAACTTCAGCGAGGCTCGGCCAAGGGCGGCGCTCTCCTTCTTGGACTTCGCTCCCCTTCAATATACGATTGAGCTAAGCCCAAGAACGGGGGGATTATAGAAGCCTATAGGACGAGCTAAGGAGAGAAGGTCGTCCAAAAACCAGGATGGCCCCAGACGAAGGTGGCCCCAGGAAGGTGACCGTCCAAGTGTGGACGCTCTCCTTCATTGGGTGACCCTCGTCCAAAAATTGGAGGCCAATTCCAGCCGAAGATGGCCCCAAGAAGGTGACCGTCCAAGTATGGACGCCCTCCTTCATTGGGTGACCCTCGTCCAAAATTGGAGGCCAATTCCAGACGAAGATGGCCCCAAGAAGGTGACCGTCCAAGTATGGACGCCCTCCTTCATTGGGTGACCCTCGTCCAAAATTGGAGGCCTATTCCAGACGAAGATGGCCCCAAGAAGGTGACCGTCCAAGTATGGACGCCCTCCTTCATTGGGTGACCCTTGTCCAAAATTGGAGGCCAATTCCAGACGAAGATGGCCCCAAGAAGGTGACCGTCCAAGTATGGACGCCCTCCTTCATTGGGTGACCCTCGTCCAAAATTGGAGGCCAATTCCAGACGAAGATGGCCCCAAGAAGGTGACCGTCCAAGTATGGATGCCCTCCTTCATTGGGTGACCCTCGTCCAAAATTGGAGGCCTATTCCAGACGAAGATGGCCCCAAGAAGGTGACCGTCCAAGTAAGGACGCTCTCCTTCATTGGGTGACCCTCGTCCTAAATTGGAGGCCAATTCCAGACGAAGATGGCCCCAAGAAGGTGACCGTCCAAGTATGGACACCCTCCTTCATTGGGTGACCCTCGTCCAAAAATTGGAGGCCTATTCCAGACGAAGATGGCCCCAAGAAGGTGACCGTCCAAGTAAGGACGCTCTCCTTCATTGGGTGACCCTCGTCCAAAATTGGAGGCCAATTCCAGACGAGGATGGCCTCAAGAAGGTGACCGTCCAAGTATGGACGCCCTCCTTCATTGGGTGACCCTCGTCCAAAATTGGAGGCCAATTCCAGACGAAGATGGCCCCAAGAAGGTGATAGTCCAAGTATGGACGTTCTCCTTCATTGGGTGATCCTCATCCAAAAATTGGTAATCGTTCAATCCTAAGATGGCAATCTTCTCGTTTTTCTGTTTGGCAAGCCGTCCCAGACGAGCCTCTTTTGGTACTTGGATGCATATGCAACTATCAAAGGCTCTAAATATTGTAGAACGTCCAATAATTTCAGGACGAGTCACATTTTTACTTCGGACAAAATTTTGTACTCTTCAGGAAAAGCAGATCGTCCGATTGTTCAGGACGAAGGTGATATTATACTTAGTCAAAATTAGAATTCAGAAAGATAAAAGGCAGGAAATTGGCAAAAAACTCTTTCATATATAATTGGTAAAGAATTACAACGTAGGAGCTGAAGAGTTAAAGATACAGCAGCGAACAAGCTAAGAAACATGAAAATAAACCTAAGCTTAGGCTTCGTCTTCAGAGCGGGTTTCTTGGTCGTCTTTTGGGGTCTCCACCTCAGCAGCAGCCTCGTCGTCTGACTCTTCAAACTCCGGAGGTTACTCGGCACATACCATAGCCCGATGAACGCTCTCTTGATACTCCAAACGACGAACAAAGCTGGGGACCTCAGCTTCCTCAGCTAGCATCCCAAAGGCTTTGACGGCCCAGTCCTTGGTCGTTTTGACGACTTGTTTCAACCCTTCCTTGGCATCGTCGAAGGACTTGGCCGCCTCCCTTTCCAGACGGGCAGTCTTTGCCCTTAGGTGCATGTTCTCTCTTCTCAGCTCAGCGGCAGCAATAAGAGCGACATCCCTTTCGCCTTTCAACTCGGCAGAGAGAGCGTCTATGATCATCTTTAGACGATCCTGCTCGGAATATAGCTGGTTGATTTTAACAAGATGATTCTTGTTCTCAGACTCCAGGATTGCCGATCTCTTCTCCAAGGCCTCCAGCGACTGGCGATGAAGGGTGTTAGCCATCTCGATGTCGTGAATGGCTTTGTCCCCTGCCGTTGTAGCTTGGTGGACGAGGTGCTTATTCTCCTTTCTAAGCTCCAGACACCAATTCTTGGACGAGCAAGACACCAAGAAGGTGACCGTCCAAGTCTGGACGTTCTCCTTCTTCGGGTGACTCTCGTCCAAGAATTGGACACCAATTCTTGGACGAGCGTGGGGCCAAGGAGGTGACCGTCCAAGTCTGGACGCTCTCCTTCTTGGGGTGACACACTTCCAAGAATTGGATGCCAATTCCGGACGAGCTCATATGGTCCTCGTCAAAAAAAAAAAAAAAAAAAAAAATTACCAATGTTTCCGCCCTTTTTTCGGCGCTGCTCTTTGCATACTCCTTCCACAGATTATCTGTAAATTGGGACATGCTGATTTCCCCCGTCCAAGATGGTTTGAGGCGTTGTCTGGCCGAGTCTGAAAATACAAAAAAAAAAAAATATATGTGTGTTCGTCATATGAGTTATGGACGAAGAGTTTTACTTGGATGATTTTAAATATACCTTTATCCTCGCCCAACCGCAAGCCGGCGCCGACCAAGAAGTCGTCTTGGTAAAACATTTCCTTAAAGGGTATCCAGTTAGACGGTCCCTTAAAAGATCGTTGGCCGGGTCCGGAGTACTCCTTCACTCGAAGTACTCCACCACCTCCTCGTCATATTCGTCCTCCCGGCTCCGAGGCAAGACCGCTTCCGTCCGGTATTAGTGACGGATCTATTATAATATCTCGTAGCTATACGTGACATAGTCGCTGGACGCCCGTAAAAAAGATGAAATCGGCTTTCCAATCGTGCATCTTTGACGATTTCCCCCCAAGTTGTCAAGAAGCCCGGACGGTTGCCGATCTTTGAGCCATGCTCCGTCCATAGCCCCAGTACCTTAGACGCATAATGGATATGGGTAAAGGCTTCAAGGGAAAGGGCTAGGCCGCGTAGCTCGCAGACGGCAATAAACGTCGGGATATTGTGCCAAGCGTTTGGTGCCACCTGGTTATGGCCGATGTGGTAGTCTTTGCAGCACTTGTTCTACGAAGTCGTGAAGAGGAAACCTCAATCCAAGCATCTAAGGCCGGTTTATAGACGGCGAAATGGCTCCTGGGAGCACTCGGGATTGTCGCGTCGTTATTAGGAATGACAAAGGAGAAGCCCGACATGGGCATGAAAGACGACAAGAAATTAGGGTCTCGGTCCTAGTTTCTCTAACCACTTACGGTTAACTAAAATGAAGCCCGGATCAGAAAGGGGACCTAAACGTTTTCTAATCTCTGACGAGGTGGTAGAGGCCTCGTCTGATTCTTCGGCAGCCTCAGGATCGCTACCATTATTACCTTCGCCGATCTCCTCCGTATCGGCGTCCCGGCCAGAAGTACTGGTCTCAGTTTTTATTTCTGAAGTCTCTGCATCATGGTCAAACGGAGGCCTGTCCAAAGACTGAGCACTTTGGACCTCTCTTGCCTCATCGGGCACTCGTCCAGTCGATTCCTCCATATCCGAGCTATTTGATGGAATTATTGCTTTTCGTCTTAGACGGGCCGTTTGCTTGACGCGCGCCAGATTACCCTGCACAGGTAAAGACTGGGTCGTCGACTTTCTCGGCCAAAACTATGAAAAAAATATGTACTCGGCCGAGTAAGAGGCCCAACTCTAGAATGTGCCGAAGAAGAAGAAGTATCGGTTCTAGGGTCAAGACAAGCTCTTGGTCGGCTAGGATTATTTGACGAAGATGATTCCATTTTATTGATTTTCTAAGAAAAAATAAAGAATAAAGAAGAATAAAAGGATCAAAGAAACGATACCTGCTAAGAACGTCTGGGAAATTCGGTGAAGGATGCTGAAGCTGGACGATCTCTCTCTCTCTCTAGAAAATTGCAGAGCTCTCTCTCTCTAGAAAAATTTGTTCAAGGTGTTAAATGATTGAATGTTTTCACACCAAGGATATTTATAAAGGAATAAGAAACCTGCGCAGCCGGTCAAGAATGACCGAAAAGGGAGTCCCACGATCTAATATGACCGGTATAACACAAGAAAGGGCGCGTCATTTCCTTCATTTTGAATACACTACCTTCTGTATAACGGGCCTTAACCGTCAGACGGGCCAACAAAAAGCTACCTTGGGTAAAAGGGCATTAACCGTCAGATGGGCCAACAGTGAAAGCCCTTTTAGGGGCAAATGTTGTAGCCTAACATCCTACGGCTCCCTTAACACACATGGGCTCATCCGAGCCGTACACGTGTCATCCTATTTAAAATAAAAATAAGGCTTAATCTCTGTGCTATACTCAGTTGGGTAAAAGGATTGAATTTCTGGCCCAATAGTCAGAGCCCAGCAGTGCCAAATGGCTAAAGGAGAGTGGATAATAGACATCCCCCAGTCATGGTCTGCCACGTGTCATGATCTGATTCCTCAGCCAATCAGAGGCCACTATTGTAGGTCAGTTTTTAAGGTTAGCTGTCAATTTGCTATCACTATAAATACCCCTGAAATCAGGAGAAAACACATTCAATGCAAACAGTGTAAAGTTACTCTGATAAATTCTCTCTCACTTTCTCTTTCTATCTCTACTTTCTCTTACAACTCCTGATAACTGACTTAAGCATCGGAGGGGGAACCACCACCCAAACCTCCAGGGTGGGTCCCTTTGTGCAGGTTCGGGAGCGAAGCCAAGGCTAAGGATTAAGCTATAATTGAGGCATTGTTGCACAAGTCTCCATCTGAAGAACACTCAAGATACTAATTTACTTGCTCGACAAGGAAGCTAAGCCTACCGCTTACTTGTTGGACAAGAGGACAAAACAATAACATTCGTTCATTATTTATTTTGCAAATAAGCCATAAACGCATAAATTACCAAATAAATCAAATAAATAGTAAAAATCAAACGAAAATTATTTTGCTGCTCATAATATTCACACAGCATACATCAAGAACATTAACGTATAATTTCATCAATAATTTCATACAAAAAGTATTTTAAACAATTTCTTTGCGTAATAATCTAATACCGAAAAATACTCTTATCTCTATCGTTCTAAGATAACTACTAGTTACCTGGAACGTCGGGAGGAGAGCTGAGTCTAAAGAGATAGTTAAGAGTTACGCATACAATCCAATTCCTCTTTTAACCCCAAAGCACAACGAACGATAATTGTAGCAACAAGTCACTAGGCGTTTCTTCTTGAACATTGAAAAATCTCATTTCGTACTGCTATGTTCCGAACATGATTCCCGGTGATTAAAAGATCGGATTCACAATCGCTCTGGTCAAAGTGAATATCAAGATGGTATAAACGTGTTGTTCAAATTGAGAATGATCCAACGGTTAGATCTCCAGATATGGTTAATTTCGTGAAAGTGTGACAGGGAACAAAAACCGGATGACTCGTCTGATTGAAACGAAAACTGCAGTCGCGTCTTTTCCTTTCTTCAAAAATAAATTATACCACAAGCAAGATCTTTCCGAGTAGATGGATTTTGACTACTCACACGTTCAATTCGGATAAGAAACGAAGGAGATATGATGCAAACAAAATAGGTGTGCAAAAATGGACGAAAATCCGAGAAGAGAGAAGAACTCTTTCTCTTCCTCTCTAAGGGTTGGGCGAAAATGGGGGTTAGAATGCAGCAAAAACCTGATTAATAACCTCATTAAGCAATGGTTTAAAGGGTGATTATAAAGGTGGGTTAATGGGGAATTAAATAGGGGGTTACAAGAGATCCAAAGGTTAACTTAATGAGCACCAAAACTCTTCATCCTCCACACCATAATTGTTGATTTTCGGCCAGCATGATACGCCACACGAGATGTACCATTTCATCGTCCCAAGTCGGTCCATCAACGTTACAAAAACGCTACGCAACAAAACTGCATCCTAAACGCCTAAACAAATAACGAAATTAATATAACCTTTAAAATAAATAACTAACAACTTAAAATAAATATATATAAATATATCACAACATATAAATATATATACACATTTTCACAGCACGTTCCAAAATAATTTAAATAATAAATTATTTATTTTTACGAAAAAAATATATTTTAATGTAAACAAATATAAAAAATAAAGGGTGAAAATTACGGGGTGTTACAAAAACTGACCTGGGATGATGATTCGCCGGCATCTTTTGCCTTCTTCCTTGGGCCCATGCTTTTTTCGGCGGTATTGTGGTGGTGCCGGCAGTGGTAGTCACGCTAGTGGTGGTGGCATCGGTGGTGTTGCCTCTGTCGTCGTTGTTGATGCAGTGGTGATGGTGGTCGCCACTTGGTGGTGGATCCGGTGGTGGTGGATCTGGTGGTGGTGGTTAGGGTGGTGGATGGTGTGAGGTGAGAGAAAGTGAGTGAGAGTAGGAGAGATAGAGAGTGAGTAACTGTGAGTGGAAGAGGGTGAGAGTGAGTGGAAGAGAGTGAGAGAGTGGGTATATGTAGGGGTAGTTTAGGGATATCCTAGAACTAATATGGGCGATTTTTAGTAAATACAGGCGGTAAATAGTAATGCCCTATATTTACGGCCTCACTTCATTTTTGTTAATTTTTTTTTTTATAATGTTCATTTTTGTTAGTTTTATTTTATAATGTTCATTTTTGATAGTTGTGCATAAAGAGTTGTATATTCCATGATTTTAGTTTACATAATATGCACGGCTATGTCTATACTCCACTTGTTTGTTAAACGTGCAAAATCTTTCTGTTTGAGTTTTCACTAGGTTGAGAAGATATAGAAGACAAATATGTACAATACGTTCTAGAGGTGATTAACATGGCCCGACCCGATCCAGAAATTGGGGGTTTTTGGGCAGATTTTTCCACCCGTGGTTCCGGGCCCGGCCTTGCCCGATTTTTGGGCAAAAAAATCGGGGTACGAATTACTTAAATATGGAAAATTAAATTAAATTGTGGCTCGACCCGAAAATGGTCCGAAAAGTCCATTTGCCCGGCCCCAATTAGCGGATTTTGGCACAGAAATTTCGGCCCGAGGCTTGGCCCTACCCGGCCCATTATCACCTTTAGTCCGTTTCAGTTCAACTTATTTTGACTTATTAGAATATATCTTCTCTGTACTAATATGAAACTATCTAAACATATTGAAGTTTATACAATATGGTGTTAAATATTATTATTACTTATTAGAACTTATTTAATTTATCTCAATTTTATCAAGACTTCTTTTTTCTAAAATAAGTCAAAATACTTTAATTGTTAGGCAAATTAGCATTCGTAAGTTGAAACAAGTTCTATTTATCAATGTGGGCGGCAAAATTCCACGGCACCAATCATGAGTTTCCGCAATTCATGCAGTTAATTGCTCCAAAAAATATGTATAGTTGCATACTATGATATCACGCAAAGGCTACACATACACTGGGTAGGTGTATGTGTTACTACTAAAATTTACACATTATTTATGTGTTACTACTAAAATATATAATATTACTAAAAAAATTACAAACTTACAATATTTCGACAGATAATTTTTGTTTTTTAATGATTTGTTCTTTATCTTTGTTTAAAAAATATGTTTTATGAAATTTTCTTTGTTTAGATTTGTATGAATCCTTTGTTTAAAACTAAAAAAAAAAGAAATGTAATTTTTTTCCAGATTATTCATATATTAGCTTCATCTTATTCATCTTCACCATTTTTCTACTATTGATTTTCTACTAAATTTTCTCAATTATTTAATTTGTTTGTAGAAAAATAATGTTATATTTTCATCCCTACCATGTAATAAAATTCAATTCGAGATATAGTATTTCAATCGTTTATGTATTATGTAAATTCAAATATCATTGAATAACAAAACATGTTCAAATGATTGTAAGTTTATAATTTGTTTAGTAACAGTATACATTTTAGTAGTAACACATACAAAAGGTATGCATTTTAGTAGTAACACATACATCCAGTGTATGTGTGGCCCACATATACCGAGTGTATGTGTATCATCTCTCATGATATCACTACTCTATTAAAGATTGTGTGTCGTTAGATATAATAGTGGGGAGGTGTGCCTAGCCGGTGGATAAGTGGAATCCTGAGGTCTTAAAGAGGGGGGCAGGCTACAGTGATGGGAGAATTGCGTAAATCAAAGCAAAATGGGAGTATTAAGTGAGGAAAAAACTTTGTCTATCCACCGGGTAGACTAACCACCATAAATAAAGATTTGTTGAGAGTTGTGGTAATGGAATCCAACTCAACATAATTATTATTTTCTAATGCTCTATTAGTAGTGAATAGGTGTAGCAATGTCCGTATTAAAAAGACATCAAGTCGAATTCCCAAAACACATCATCCAATACAAAGACACCATAACAAAAACAAAACGTAATCAATTTGCCTTGGGCAATTCTAAATTTTACAACCACATTCCAATTCCAATTCCAATAAATCAAGAAATACAATAATTGTGGAGTGACTTAACACGATTAGGCTAAAAGAAGAGAATAAAAATAAATAAATATTGTTTGATCCAATAAGTTGCTCCATATTCTACAAGAAAATGCAGAAAATTGGAAAAGAAAGTACAATCACCCCATGACCCGAAGGAAAGACTCCCAAACAGCACCAATGCCAAATACTAGTGGCAAAACAAAGTGGGATCTGTAGTAAGTTCTTGGTGCACCACTCTTAACAGGGGCCGCAGTTGGCGGTGGAGGGCGCTTCTCGATCCTAACTGACAACTTCATGCCACCATAACAGAAGCCGTTGCCACTAACGAAGTAGCGATGTTTAGTTACATTGAGATGAACTACATCCCTTCCAGCTCCTGTAGTGAAGTTTCCCAACGGGTGCTCAACGTTGCAGCTTTCATAGTTGGTCTTGTTCACCTCAAGGACACTCATCTGGTTTCGGTCATACACAAAAACTTGAGGGCAGAAAGGAGATTAATTAGAAAATCTCTGTTAATTAGTCACATAAACCACATGAGAGACATACAAGATCCAGCACATATGATGTGACACACAACTCTATATATTTTTATTATCATTGGGAATAAGAAATGACTTGGGTATGAAGACAATTTGGTTGTCAGACAGAGAGATCTTACTACAATTCATAATCAATATGTTTAAGACACTTTGCACCAAAAATTATGGTTAAGACTTCATCAACAACTGAATTTTTTTAAATTTGTTTGCTTTTTTTGAGTTCTGATATTAGTTTCCTAATTTAGACACAAATCAGGACCACCCCACAAAAAAAGATAGCAAAAGATATTGACCATGCCAGGCTGTATTGCCTAGCCCACACAATATTCCCACCAAATCCTCATCTATGAAAGTGTGAATGATAACCAATTTGGCAAGACCTTTAAAATAAGGCTACACTTTACCTGCATTTGTCTTCCAATGGTGAAATTTCCAATCTATCGCACACAATTTGGAAGATCAACTAAGTCAATGGAAATAGCTACATCTACCCATTGGATAGATTACCCACATGACACAGACAAATATAAAATGGTTGTTGGTACCGAGTTGGATCCAACTAACTAATAGAGTCAATTTCACATGGATAATCTACCTAGTGGGTAGATGAAGCTTTTTCCACACTATACTAACATCTTTCTGAGGTGGATTTCATTGCCAATGCACAAAATGGCAAATCACTCCTAAAAATCGGGCTATTTATTCGAATCCTAAGCAACTATTTGATGTTTTGGATAAATTGGACTATTTAATCCAATTCTAAGGATCAATCAAGAGTTCCTCTTATTAATGAACATGTCTATGAAAATTCTGAACTCCCATAAACATTACTACATAGCCTAATATCAGCTAGTTCAGGACTAACGTTCCCAATATACAGCAATCTAACAAGACATAAAATATGCAAAAGTGTAGCTACGTCATCCGACTTATCTCTTTCTGATACTCGCCATAATCTCTAGTCTCAAAAGAAAAAGGTTAAAAGGCTTGCTTCCTAGCCACCAAGTCCACCGCATAAGATGGATATCTACCCACTGCGTAGTTTGAGAAGTTCAAGTAACATGATTTATCTATAGCATTAATTTTTCATGGTTCACTTGATGGGTACATTAAATATAAGCAAAATTCCCCACAAACTCTATCTGGAGACTATGTTGCCTGGGTACGCCTCCCAGCGACCGTTTCCCGTACCGGGTACGGGTACGTACCGGGTACGGTACGGATTCGCCTGGGATTCGTACCCAGAACGAATCTGTGGACCTGGGTACGCGGGGTGTTGTTGGGGACGGGGAACTCGAAGGCGGGTACGGGTTGGGTACGTATTTCCCACCAAACCCACGTACCCAACGTGTTCCCTGGCTTAATGAAATGTCAGAGGCCCAAAATCACATTTCACAATCTAGGGTTTCATTTTCGAAATCCCCCAATTCTCTCTCTTCACTTGCGAAAGGGGCGAACTCCTGCCCATTCGTCGCCGCCTCTTCTCGCCGGCCGTTTCTAAGTTCGCCGCCGCCGCCTCTTATTGCCGGTCGTTTTATTCTCTTCGCAATTCGAACTTTGGCCCCTCGTGTTCTCCTCAATTCTCGAATCTCTACTCGAACACAACGGGAAAACGGGAACTCCGGTCGCCGCATCGCCGGTTCGTCTCTCACTCTCTCTCTCTTAGGACTTCGCTGCTCCTTCGCTCCTTCGTTAGGAGTTAGATACTTAGATCTAGGTTTTTGTTTTATTTTATTTTCTATTTTTGTTTTTGTTTTTTTTTCTTCTCACTCTCCTCCTTGTTTGCCGCATTGTACTGTTTTTGTTGTGTTTAATTTTTGTTTAATTTTGGCTGGTTTCTTTTTTTAGATCTAGGATTTTGTTTTATTTTTATTGTCTGAATTGTTTTATTTTTATTTTCTGTTTTGTTTTTGTTTTATTTTTTCCTTCTCTCTCCTCACTTGTTTTTGGAAGTATGTTGGGTGGTTTTTTTTTTCGGTTTTCTTTGTTTTTTTTTTCTGTCAATAGTTTAATACTTTTTTTGTTTTTTACACTTATTTCCTTTTGCACTTTTACAGCTTGCACCCTAGCACCATTAATTTCTTTTGTGACTGAGATAATGTAAATTAATAAGCTTATAATTCCATTTAATTTATGAAAACTAAAATTTAAGGTAATATAATTCATTAAATGTATTTTTTTTTTGCCGAATCCAAGCCGTACCCGTTTTTTGAAATTTTGATTTTGCCGTTTTTCGTCCCCGTACCCGTACCCGTATCCGTCCCCGTACCCGTATCGGTGCAACCTAGTCTGGAGAGACTCAATATCCTCAAGAGAAGTTCTTAGTTCTTAATCGTTACAACTCAGTTTGGCAGGTACGAAATGATGATAATGATAATAAAACCATATGTAATCTGCAAGGGAAATATATTACTCATTACCATGATCATGAAATCTCATTCCAACGCGTGAATTTCTCCACAAATTTCCGTACTCACTCAATAACACCTTCCTAAGTGCTAATATAGTAATGAAACTCAAAAGGAAAAGAGACGGTTACTTTGGACAAAGTAGCATTACCATGCATATTGACATGAAACTCTCCACCATTAACACCATTTATGACCGATTACCAAACAAGCGGTCGGGAACATTTTCTAGCTCCTAACATGCTATGTTGTAGGTCTAGTGAATTGCAAATGCTGTATCTTAAATTCAAATGTCATATATCAAGCCAATCACCTATTTCACTATATTACGATAGTTTTATATATCTTTCTTACAATTTACAATATTTGTGATTTAATAAACAACATTTGCAAGTCAACATACAATATGTTCTTAACTATTAGGAACTAAGCTCCACAGTACTGCTTCCCTAGGACTCCATAAGAACTTATTGACTGTTAAGTCATAATGATATGGACATCAAGTTTGTTTTTGTACCAAAAATAACATTTCCATGAGAAATCTCAATATAAAAATGAAACTCATTCAACAAATTTACATAAACACTAATTGTATGTATAACTTTGACCATCACTTAACATCTCTATCTTTGTAAAAATCATGAAACAATCAAACAATATTCTACTATAAGAACTGATAATCATTTCTGAGTCCATCACTAATTTGGGTTTTAATTAAACAAAAATAAAAACCAGTCAAACCAAAACCAACTTATTAAGATCTAAACTTTACAAAAAAATTATAAAAAAATTCTAAAATTGACACAAAATTAGATCTAAACTAATGAAATAATAACACACGTTGCAAACAGATCTGAAGAAAATTCAGAAGAGAGAGAGAGAGAGATACTTACAGAGCCAATCATCAAGGTAGAAGTGCTTGTCTCGGGCCCAAATAGTATAGTTAACATTGGAAGTCCAGCCCATTTTGCCACCAACAATGTATCTTTTTGCATAAACTTGAGGTACCATAACCATAACCAAGGCGCACATTAGCGCCATTAACAGAGATATTGACCTCATTGGTGCTAGCTGTATCAATGGATTTTCTCTCTCTTTTTTTTTTTTTTTTTTGTGTGCTGGGTTGTTCTGGAAGTAGTAGTAGTAATAAAATGGTGTTTTTAGATAACAGTGGTTTTATTTATACTACCCTTTTTTGTTTGAGTGAATGATGGAGATGTCTAGGTTGACAGCCTGGCAAAGTCATGTTCTAGATTTCAAATCCCCACATGGTAGGGATATTTATATGAATAGTTTATATTATTTTCGTTTGAAAACCAACTGAGGGTAAGTGATACTGATACATGAGTATAATTAGAGTTGTTAAATCATTTACTCGAGTCGGGTTTAGATTGGGTCATTTTTAGGTTTCAAGTCATATTCAGTCAGGTTGTGTCATGTCATCAAATCCAACAGATCGGGTGCAGGTCGAGAACGGTCCTAACTCGTTTGTGTCGACACTGCTCCATTTCGAGACAAGTCATCTTTCGTGGTCATATGATGTCGGATCGGGCTTATGGCAGGTTCGTGGCAAGTGCTTTCAGGTTCAAGTCATCTGTAGGTCATATAGTTATCAGGTAAGGACAACAACGGTTTGGGTCATTGACAGGTTTGAGTCAAGTTTAAGTTGGTAGTTATCGGGTTGGGTCATAATTGGATTGTGCCATACTTGATTTCGGGTAACTTTTAGATCGCTTCGAGTACGGAACGAGTCATAAGCTTGTGTGGCGCTACTTCCCATTTGTATCACTATTTAAGGTTTCATTGAAAATCAATGCTTGAATGGTTCACCTAGTTTACTAAGAAACCACTTAGTTAGAAACCACCTCTTGGGTGGTCTCTAAGGGGTTTTTAGGGGATTTCTATATATGTCTTTTTGCAGTAGTGTTAGTTTATGATTTATGTTACTATGTGGTGAAATCAATGACAAATCGAGTTATCAACAAACAACAAGTCGAATAAAATCGGGTCACTAGTAGCAACATGTCGGGTAAAACCAAGTATTGGGTCGCAATAAGTCTGGTAAAATCAGGTAACAGGTCGCAACAGATCGGGACAATAACAGGTTGCGTCGAGTTATAATCAGTTTCAGGTCATGTGTCGAATCGGGTTCGGATCGTTGTCAGGTCGCATCACTTCAGTTATCGATCTTTTTTTTGGCAGGTGTCGGTTCAGGTCCAGGTCATGGAGTACAGGGTCAAGATCAGTTATCAGTTATTATCATGTTGGGTACATGTCAGGTTACAGGTGACCTGTTTTACCAAAATTTCAGGTGCAAGTCAGTTACAGGGTATTATAGTTCAGGTTGGGTTCTCAGCTCAGGTCATTTTTTGACAGATTTACGTAGATTCAAATGCACGCAATGCTTGATTTAATTAAGTTATAAAAAGATGTACATATTAATACCACATTGTAAAATATTTTTAAAAAAATAAAAGATATTTAAGTATTTCATGTGGACACCAAACTTCTCATAAGTTGGCTTCTATAATAGAGATTTGTGAGATGTGTTAATGCCTAATTTTCATTGTCTTTTTTGTTTGAATTTTTCTTGTTTTTTAAAACTTTCTTAACTTTTTTTTTTCTGAAGTTTTTTCTTATTTTTTTTTCTAAGCTTTGTTTTTTAAATGAGATTCTCTTAACTTTTTTTAAAAATTTCTTTACTTTTTTCTGAAATTTCTTTAACTTTTCTTAACATTTTTTTTTTCTAAAAATAAGATGAAGAGACCAAACCATAATCTAGTATGCTTACTTTGTTATTTTACTTAAAGAAAAAGTGATGTAGGAGTATAATGAGTCGATCTGCAAATTTGGTTAAATATTATATATGTGTGTGTGTGTGGGGGGGGGGTGAGTGTGTGGGTGTGTGTGGGGGGAGGGGTAAAAGATGTGAATTTTGTAGGGGATTTCTTCTTACATATAAACAAAAAAAGAGTTAACATAGGAGTATTATATATATATATATATATATATATATATATATATATATATATATATATATATATATATATATATATATATATATATATATATATATAAAAAGGATCACATGAGAATCTTTCCTTACATTGAGAAATGAGAATGAATCTCAACCACACTTTTGGATTAGAGTTACACCCCGAAAAAATTTCGAGCCAAAAAAAATTTTTTTTTTTTTTCGAAATATTTTTCCTAATTTTTGTTTTTTTGGAGTTACATCACTTTTTTATTAGATTTATATCACTTGTTCATTAGAGTTACAGCGTGTAAAATCCATTCTCATTTCTCATGTATGTATGCATTCTCATATTTAACTCACTATATATATATATATATATATATATATATATATATATATATATATATATATATATATAAAAGAATTGTCATTATGTTAGATAATAGTAGATTAATGTAACTTAAAATTTCACAATGTTACTATATGATAAAAAAAAGGAATCACTATATCATATAGGTGACTATAATCTACAATAATATTAGTGTGGATCAAATTCAGACGGAGTTTGGTATGTTTGAAAACCATCATGATCGTCGTGCTCTGGTGGTCACAAAAGTTGTGGTTTAATAGTAAGGCTCATGATGGTGAGAATATTAATAATTGGTGATAGGGATTTTGCTCATGTCAATTATCAAACGTCATTTTGCCTATGATAGAGTGGGGAAATGAGCTTTAGTTTATATTTTGAAAGAGGCTGTTGGATTTCATTATTCTTTTTCGAGAGAATTATATGCGTAACCTAATATATGTTCTTAGGCTACAAATAAGTCAAAGTGGTGGTTAGAGCATGTGGAACAAGATATAAGAGATTAAGATTTCATAGGTTCAAAAATCATTGTGTTGTTATTTGTAATGAGGACATTAACGTCAAGTAGGGCTGTGCAAATATAAAAGAGAAAAAGAAACATACATAATTGACTTTAATCCTACAATTGTCTCATTTTACAGCAGGTTCATGAATCAGATTGTTAATGTTTAATTCAATGATTATAGTTAACCAATCGCTAATTCTTAATGTTTACACTCACATTTTACTGTAACATGTTTTGCCGACCGTTGATTATTTGCATCATCTCTATTATATAAAAGGGCATTTCTTGAGACTTTGGTGTCCCACTGAGGTTCCTGAAATCTTCAATTATAAATAAAAATTACGATTCTCAACCATTTATTAAATTTAAAAAACAAAAGTAAAATAAGGAAAAAAAAAAGGGGGAAAAAGATTCCTAACATTTGTGTTAAAATAGACAGTAAAGCGATTCTTTTTCTTATTTGTGTTCACCTTTTCCAAATTTTTTTTAATGCACTAATTAATTGTAAAGACAGTTTTTTCTACTTCTTCAGTTTCTCCTCTTCTCCTTCCTCTTATTTCAAAATCTCTCATGAATGAGGATAAAATTGAAAATATCCACAAAATCACGCATACGTCATATCACGCACGCATCGCGTGCAAAAAATACTAGTATAAAAGAAATTCTACCCTAAACTTTTTAGTGCCTAACATTATACATCTACCAACTAAGGAGTAAGGATATGTTCTCTTGACCTAAAATAAGATGTTATAATATGAATTTTATAAAATATGATATGGTCTAGTCTAAATTTATCTACACTTTTCTCGTGGTCTATTTGATTAATGATCAAATTTCAAGTCTTTTGACACTAGCTTATAAGAAAAAAATATCATCATATGAAATCTCATTAAATTGTCCTAGTATATATATACTATTTTCTAAGGCTTTCATGTTTTATAACTTCCTCTCTCACATAAGACAACACATCAGATAAAAAACATTTAATAATTTAGTCTTATTATTTTTAATTGTCATTAATCACCAATAAAACTTGGATAAATAGCCCAATGAGTACCTTAAATACACCTTTTAGGCTGTAACCACTAGTATTTGGGCCCGGGCATTGCCCCGGGTTGTACTTTTTTCTGAACTTGATATGCATTTTTTTCCATTCGCATTAAAATGTAATATTGAAAAACCCAACATTTAAAAGGTACAAATATAATAATGTGGACATTTAAAGCATGATTAAAAGTTGGTTGAGATGGTAATTGTGCTATATATAATAGCAAGATGTCATTAGCTCAAATCTTGTTGCAAGCCAATTTACTTTTGTTAGTTGACATGACATATGTACACATTGGTCAATTCTATTAGAGTTAGAGAGGTGTCACGTGGCGTGTATACGTTGTTAGGCACGCCTTTTAATATATTAGTATAGATAATGTGGGTTTTTTAAAAAAAGCACTTGCGACATGTGGGTACTTTATAAAGCTATGCTGAGAATATGAGCTCCCTTTTAGCCATATTCCAATTTTTCAATCATTCCTCTTTTTTAACCATATAATTTTTTTCAGTTGCAAATCAAACAAAATTTTTTGACAAGAACCTTATCTATTTTAGGCATGATAGACCCTAAAAGGAAATATATATTACTTAAGCATATAATATTGCTTTTTATTAGTTCCAATTGTTATGAATATATATAGAATCAAGATATTTCTATTAATGTTAAATTTTTTTACTTATATTTATAAATATCTTTTAAAAAACTCCAACAAAATTATGTCAAGAATAGTAAAAGATCTATTGAAAGTTTGAAACTCTTGTTTTTAACTTTATTCCTTTTTCCATTTCCAACACCATTGAAAAACTTAGGTCAATATATAATGATTTCATGTGACAATTATTTGCAAAAAGGAGAAACAAGGGGAAAAAAGAGCAATAAAAGAAAAAAAAAACAAGGAAATTTTTTGAAAATAGCAATTGTAAAAAAAAGACAAACACACAAGTTCCCAAAATGAAGTCTCGCCAAAAACAAGGGTTCATATGGTCATCTAAACTTTATGAAATACCTATGCATCACTTTTTTAAACACTCATTTGATAAAATGAGGATCTTACCAAATACGCACATCCTTTTCTTATATGGCTTTATAAGAAAATTGTCCATATGGTTTAATGATGCATTTTTCAATGCCTATCTAACAAGTTGACTGTTATCTGATTGCAACACTTGTTGACTTGACTCTCGTATTTGAGAAACTCATAAGAGAGCATAGAAACGTGTGCTATAGGAGGAGAAATCAAAATAGGACAATTCAATATTTCGATCCCTTTGTTTTTCTAATGTTATTCAATGATCCTTATTTAGATGATTTTTTCACCTCTGTTTATTACTTTGGATATCTTTTAATATTTTCTTTCCTTTCTCCTACGGCAAATATAGAATAGTTAGCACTAGATTATTTGTGAAGGTATATGATGTTTCTTCAACTTTTGCTTTTGAGATTCAGATCTTCTTTTGTGCTCAATACATTAATCATAGTTCATATCACCCCAAGCAATTAAGTAAGCTAATTCGGAATTATAATTCACAACCCTAAGATTTTTAGGATAAAATCTCACTAGAGGCACGTAGTGGGTGAAATCTCCCTTACCCTTTCACCCCACGTTTAAGAAACCTCGTATGTTAAGTTAAACGGGGGTTGACCAAGTGCGAGTTTCTAATCCACAATGCCACTTCTCCTTGCCAACCAAAGAAAATCGAGGTGGCTGAGGACTTGGAACAAGCCCTACACCCAGTTTCAGAGTCTAGTTACTTCTGAGGCTCCTTTGATATAGTTTTTTGTTTCCGCCCCCAACAATCACCTTACAGTTTTTCTGACCTGAAAATCTAGTAGACTTCCCCAAACAAAATGCAAATTCAATTTTACAGACATAGCCTTGTAACAAAGAAAGAAAAGAACCAACCCATCACCAGACTCCTAAGGTTTTTTTTTTTCCTTCTTTTTTATATATATAACTAAAGGTTAACATACAACATAATTAGAACTTCCTTCTCCCAAGGCTCTATATACATAATGGACATCATATTACAAAACCATGCCATCAGATACGGTCCACATTCAATGCCAAAACACGCTCATTTCCAATTTATAATCTTGAAGAAATCAATGCTAAGTTCAATCCAACCTTCTTAGTAAGTACTCAACTTGAACCTCCTTTGTTAAAGGCATAATCCAGTCTCCATATAGATTGGCAACCAAGCTAGGTTTGATTTTATAAGCTGGGCTGGACTCGTCATCTGCGACATCTGGGTTGACAGGCACCTCAAGTCCAAATATCTTGGCTTTCATTTCAACTCTTCTCTGTACGACGAGTTCCACTGCCTCATATGTCAGCAAATTCATCAATTGTTCCTTGTCCTGCAAAAATTGAGTACATAACAGAGAAGCTTGTTAGTTCTCAGATAAGCCGAACTTTACCAAGGGGCCTGACCTGCTAAGCTATGTTGTGTTGACCTGCGAGAGGTGCTGATTCAGTAGAGTCCTCAACTCATATAATCGTGAATCAATTTCTTTAAAAACAGAGCAAAACTTTACCACAGAAAAAAAAAAGCAGAAGCATACTTACTTGTGCTTCAATGGCAGGTGTATAGATATCAGGTGAAGCTCGAAACTTTGCCTCTGCCACATACTTACCATAATGTATTCTTTTAGAAAGTGCCTGCAAACAAAGATTAACAGAACAAATTGTTCAGCACAATGCCCTCACAGAAAGAATGTTCACATATCTATAAATCTACATTAAAAATTCTGTGCCTAATCCTTTCCACGACTTCTATAAATTTACTGTAGTCTATCACACTAGAAACTAGTTCTGTACCACAAGTATGAAGATTAAACTAAATGAATTGATTACCACAATGTTATCATTAGATATACAAATGTGGGTGATCCGGTAACCAAATTCAATAAGCATCACCAATCTGTAATCATTCTTATAGTACTCCAAAAACTCTGCACGGATAGAAATATAACGACAACAAAGCAAGAAGAATTATGAGCCATCAAATATCCTGCCATTTGGGAAGTTAAAGATGGTTGCAGGCTTTCTCCTAATTGGTCAACGCTAGTTGAGAGGCTAGCCAAGACCAGCAGCGTGACTTGGAGAGTGTTTTGTTCTCTTCACCTTTCTCTTTCTTTCCTTCCATGCATCTTCCCCCCCCCCCTCTCTCTTTATTTTCCTTCGTCCTTTTCTCTCTAATTTTCATGCAAGGAACCAAACAAAAGGAAAACCAATCGATAATTGTGTATTCCCTTGTAAGATACTGAATTTGTCAACGGAAACCAATTTCCATTGAAAAAACATCTTCGATCCAAACAAATGGAGCCTTTGATACAGAACTTGAATCAAACAATTGGGGCCAACGGTGAGAGATCGAAGAGAAAGAGATCGTCCCAGAGGCTCCACACAATATAAGAGTTCTATTTAGAATAAATGTTATGACACTGTCAATATTGTGTTGCTCAGCGAACACTGAATTGATAGTACACTTGCTGGGAAGCAAAATTGAAGAATCCCCACTCCCAGAGGCTCCACACAATATAAGAGTTCTATTTAGAAGAAATGTTATGACACTGTCAATATTGTGTTGCTCAGCGAACACTGAATTGACAATTAGTACACTTGCTAGGAAGCAAAATTGAAGATTCCCCACTCCCCCCACCCCCAATAAGGGGAAGGGTGTGCAGGAAGAATTCACTTTTCTTGGTCAAGAATGTGGTGCTTCTAGGAAAAATCTTCCTATTTGCTGACCTACTAGCTGGAGACAGAGGCTCTCAAATGTGTTTTCCACAGGAAGTTTTGAACACAGTGCCTCTCTATAACTCTGGATTGGTTCGAGGTAAGGCTGTGTAAGAATATCCTCCTTAGATTCCCCAATGCAGAATGTAGGAGTAGTCATACTTAATCTAAGTTATTAAGAAGACTACCAAAGTCCTCCAAACAATAATACAACATCATATGTATTTCAGACCTTCAAAGATGTTAGAACAGCATAATTCAACTGAAGACAACTTTATACTAGAAAAGAAGCAAACTCAGCAACACAGCAACCCCCTCCCAGCAGCCCACAGTTCCAGAAACTAAAGATACATCCCAAAATCACAGGAAACATGAAAATGCAGGATGGGGAAAATCTTTGAAAAGACGATCCAAACATTTTAAGAAAGGAAAAAACTGAACAAGGGAGAAGCAAGACGGGGGGAAAAAGGCCAAAGTGGCCACATATATAAGAAAGTCAATCAGAACTTTTAATTAAAAACTTAATAAAGCAGCATTAATTGAACAGTTTGTAAGTATGTTTCTCACTCGAAGGATACAGTGGGCATAAAGTACAAAAGAAATACAAGTAAACACTAGTAACAATTACTGCAGAAAATTTACTTTTAAATATATTGCCAATAAATCAATAGGACTACTTACAACAGTTGTAAAGGTAGACAGCTAGTTAAAGTATGTATACCTGTAAGCATATTGTGTCGCAAGCAGCGGAAGACCCACAGTTTCCATCATCTCCGTCCTTGACAAGTCTTGGTAGAAGGTCTTTAAAATACATATCCCATATAATTTTGTTTATATTAATTGAATCAGCAATAGGATGGAGAACCTACAAAGAAAGAAGCAACTAACTGAAGAACTTCAGAGAAAAAGACAAAACACAAGTCTGGCAATAAACAATATTTATTTGCACCCGACAATACCATTACAAGCATATAATAACTAGGATCACATCCAAGAAATCTGAACTCCAAATAGAGATAAGAGGCTTATATTTGCACTGCTCTGATCTCTCCCAATAGACCTTCTTGTACTTTATTTTAAAGCATAGACACTAAACTACTGAAGACTTGACAGTCATTGTATGGGCTTCAAAAGGAAGCCGACTGCATCATTGTTTTCTTCCTCCACGCTATTTCTCTATGTTTTGCATTGTTGATTCATCAGAGTAAGCATTCTTCCAAAGCCTCATTTTTCAGCATTAATCAAGCTTCTTGAATTAATTTATTTGCAGCTAAAGGAGGGGAGTTCATCAGCTTCTGTCCAGCAGGACTCAGAAACCCTTATATATGGGAAACAAACCTAGGGTGAAATCTGCTGCTTACCTTCACTCTCCATGCAACTTTTGTTGTCTTTGATTCTATGAGTTTTTCTACAGCAGCTAAATAGAACCAAAACTTCCTAAACAACCCTGAAAATTTTGAATTTTTCTCTCTTGATATGTGTCTTCAGATTTCTTTTTTTTGGAAATTTAAAAACAAACTTAATTTAGCTTCTGAAGTTTGATTGCTTCATTCACACAAAGTGCAATTAGTGTGGAAAACTGGAAATGACAATTCATAAGCTGTTGTATTAAGATCCAAGTAAATGTTTAAGTGAATGGATCAACCTCACATACATAGGGTATTTTCCCACGTATAGTTATGTTGACAAATTGAAGCCTTTTATCCTTAATTGCTGTAATGCATAATCAGTAAGTAAATTATGCTCTATACTCTATCCCTATGTTGCTCAGACTCGGGTACCCATGTCCGACACGGGTACGTGTCCAAGTGTCCAACTCAACTCTTTTGTGGAACTTTTTCAATCTTTTGGCCCAAAATGAAGTGTCCAAGTGTCCCACCCATGTCCGCGTGTCGAGGATTAAACACGGGCACTTGAGGTGAAATGAAGTGTCCGGGCAACATAGCAGTCTATCCCAAAATTCAAGTGTTACTCAAGTGGATATTTGAGGACCAAACTACGAATTCAACTGCTACAGCTACAGGGTATTTCAAACAATAGCCACCACAAGCTTATGTAGGAAAGCTGTAAAGGTTATCCAAGTATCCTTGCGTATCCACTAACATCTACCTATGGAGACTATTCAGAGTTATGTCAACAAAAGTTGATTTGAAATCCTAACACACATGAAAGTCTTGTATTCTAAACCCCAGAGACATCTATATGTTCTCTCACATTGTTCAGTAACATCTGCCTTACTTTACATGTTCTATCAATGGTAGAGTACTATTCAGTCAAAGATACAAGATTAATAGGAATTATGGCATTCCTCACTATCAAAATAATGATCTGTGCTTTCTTACTTTAACTGTTCTAATTTAATTATCTTCCTCATATATGAGACTTATTTACATTCCAAAATCAGAATTACACATCTCTTTTCTATTTGGAAATTCAATGCAAAATCCCTGCAAGAATCAACTGAAAAAGAATTACAGGCAAACTGTTGCCAAAAGAGTAAGTGACTACTAATTTGTATAATTCCAAATTGATAAGTGGAGAGAAAGGTGATTCCCCTATTGTTGCTTGTCATTCAAAAAACTGAATTCTAACTATATTGGGATTTGGAAAGAGGAAGGAGGAAGAGGGGGGGGAATAAAGTCTTCATTACCTGAGGGTACTCTAGAGGTGGCAATAGTGGTTCGGGTAACTCCTCTGGGAAAAAAGGATGCTCATCTGGGCTCTTGTATCTTCCCACCTACATCAAATGGTAAGCAGTTAAAAGGTAAGCACATTTATATAACTTTTATTTAGTTGAAATTTTAAACCCCTATAATAATGATACCTGAGCATGAAGCTTTTCAGTTTCTTTGAGCATGAATTCGATCAAAGACCCATGAAAGCCATCCAAAGGGAACGCGTCAGGGTTATATGTGTCTGCATTGTAACAAAATTGTGATCTCTCCAGAAGACTGAATATTATACTGTCTTCTTGCCGAATCAAGGACATCCGAATACCATCTAGAGTCAAGCTTTCACTCTCATCAACTCTTGTCTTAGATTGCACACTACACAAAATCAGATCTAGTAAATTAAACTTCCACTAGGACTTCATTGCTACATTACAAGAATCAAGTTAAATAAATGAAAACTTAAATTCTGTCATGTTCGTTCTTTGTTATCAGGCTTTGTTGACCTGTGCTGAGAGAAGATACAACAATTCTTATGTCCACAAGTATGATCCTCTAAATATATATTTTATAAAAAGATTCCTAAAAAACTTAGCACATGCATCTGACGGTTGTATGACATGGGGAACTTTCAGCAAGTTTAAGTAATATAGCAATAAAACTAGTGCTCTCTGATGGCATGCTACCGAGTTACTAGAAAAATAAGGCAAACGAGCTTTTGTTATGGACTCGAAACATATGACCAAAAAGTTAAAGATAGCTGGATATATCTTTCAATTGCATATTAGTAAAAATTATGAAAAAATATTTTTTTATAAAAATATATATGGAGACAAATTCAATATTCAATAAGATCCTACAACTTAGAATTTAGATGATAATGCTGTTATATACTTCTATAGATTTGTAAAAGAACCTAGTCAAAGTTTGTAGTTTGACCTTCAAAAAGCAAATTTTGCAACTATAAAAAAGCTGAAGAAGTATCAATAAAAGTAAACTTTCCAAATAAATAGTAAAGAGCAGGAAAAAAACCATCATCATGTTGCTCCAGACTTCTCCACTTTTTGAATTACAAGATCTAGAAATATTACTTATCACTTGTCATCTTTATTAGACAACTTGTTCTTTGCATGTGGTGTTGAGGATTTAAGGAAACAAAGGGTAGTATAAGCACCAGTCAATTTAACAAAATTGAATTTGTGTCGATTGTGTGAACTTCTAATGCTGAACTTGGAAACTGTGTAATCTCAGCAGGGATAGGACCATAATCTTTTGAGTATCCAATACCATAATACTACTTCCTTTGACACTGATCTATCACAGGAGACAACAACCTAGACGGTGAAAGGTTTTGAAGAGATCATCGTCCATCGTGTTCATGTCATTCGCTCTAATAAATGCGCAGTCGTAAATCAATGGTTAAACAAACCTGATCCTTCACAGGTAGTATAAAACTGACATCCTTCACAGACTGTAACTTTGTTTCAGAAAACAGAATTTCCCAATGAAAATGTCTTATCTTTTCAACAAAATAGATCTTAAATCTTACATTCTTTGCCAATTAAAATTGCTAGTTACTTCTTTCAATTGAATATAGAAAAAATTCAATCAAACCACCTCAAATTGGCTTCAAATTCAGTCCTCAAAAGATTTTATATTGTGTTAGAATTACAAATAAAAACCCACAATTTGCTAACTATAATCTCCACTTTACATCAAATCAAGCTAATTCTAGAGCAAATACACCAGCTAATCCAACAATCAACTTATAAAATTCAAAGGGTATTGCACATTAACTTCCTAAAAAGCGAATAATTAAAGCAAGAAACACTTAAGAAAGAATCCAAATTTTGGTACATATGCCAACAATTAAGCACGTTGTCAAACCACATAAATAAGAATATAATGTGCCAACTAAAGCAATGTACTAATTAACCAAATCAGTCATTCAAATTTAGAAAAAAAAAACAATATAAGAAAAGATGCATTATACCCAGAAATATTTGCTGAAACTTTAAGGGATTGAAGACCCTTCATTGATGAGCTTGTTGTGCATAACTTGAAACTGCAATTTTTCCAAATTTGGCGGGACAACATATTAATGGGTGCCTGTAATTTTGCTGGGTGAGTTGCAAAATTAGTTTGAGTGGAAAAAGTCAACAGCTTTGCCTCCATTGTTGAACAAGAAAGAAATCCCAAGTCAAAAATGGTAAGTTAAATCACAGAAAAGAGAGATGAAGAAGATGTGAAATGGAATGGGTTTGTATGTGTATATATACAAGAGAGGAAAGAAAGACGTTAGAGAAAGTGGAAGTGGACTAGGAGACAAACATAAGAGGCGGATATTTTACGTATAAAAGTTAGGTGGGAGAGGAGAGGAGAGGAGAGGAAACTGGGAGAAGTAGGTGGGGGGGGGACTAGACCCAAAAGAGCCAAAAACTAGTAGTAAGTTTTCTGTGTTGAGATTCTCTAGAGTTTCAAAATAACTCTACACGGTAGAGTTCGTTAAATATCAGTCGTTGATTAAGAAATTAAAGGCTTGTATTTTCTTTCCCAAAAATCACCCCTATTTTTCCCCCGAATATCCTGCCCATATCTTTTCCTTTCCCACTAATCATGAGCCCTTGATTTTATAATATATGGTCATGATTCAGCTCTACTTTGTAGAGTTTTCATAAAACTCTAGAGGATCCGGACCCAAGTTTTCTGGGGTCTCGTCGGTTACGTTCTTTTCACGTGAAATTGTGCTACTTAGACTCGTAGAAACTAATACTTTTATGAGATTTTTTTGACATATTGAGATGAAATATTGCATGTTAATTAGTATTACTTTTGGATTTTATTGTTAAAGATATCACTAAGAGTAATATGAGATAGATTGAAGTTTATGTGGCCTAATAATTTAAGAGGACTTGAGATAGAAATATGATTTATGGCTGAAAGCATTATTTGTTTGATATGAGGGAGTAGATATGATTTTACCGATAAAATATGTAGCCGTTACATAGTAGAAAGTATGTAATTGTCTACGAAAGTGAAAGTTATATAAGAGCACCAATATTGGTATAGCTCTCAAACATTACTCTCCAACCCATTTTTTACTTTCTCTCTCCTCAAGAGCATCCCTTCAAAAATTGCTAACATTGGTATTGCTCTCCAATGAGCTCTCCAATTCATAATTTTATTTTTCCAAAAATCAAAAAGCAAAAAAAAAAAGGAAAAAAATAATTATCAATGACATGTGTTATATTTTTTTTTTTTGATGCATAAAGAGAGGAACAACCTCAGGAAAAAGAAACAAAAACAACATAAAACAAAACAATGAAACTATGGAGGAACAAAGCGTGGCAAAGCCACACCAACAACATCCTCAAATAAAATTCTACCTAGCTGTAACGGGGGGACTTGAATCAACTCAATTTTGTTGTTCTGGTTAACACCTTGATTTGCTAACCAATCTGCAGCTCTATTCCCTTCTCGATAACAATGTATTACCTCTACTTCCCAACTTTCATCAGCAATGAGATCCCGACATTGGCGTATGATATGCGAGCATTCTCCACCATAGTTGTCATTGCCTCGAAGAGCCCAAACCGCCGCAAGGTTATCCATCTGAATTTGCAGCCTCGAAATTCCCATACGTTTGGCTAATTCAAGTCCAAAATCCACTGCACGTACCTCAGCAATAAACGCTCGGCAAGCCCCATAATTAACCGAGTATGCAATGTGCATCTTACCAGTATGATCTCGAATCAGACCACCACCACCCGCAGGTCCCGGTGATCCCTTGGCCGCACCATCTGAATTTAGAACCATCCAACCATGGGCTGGGGACTTCCACCTAATGAAAGCTTCCTGTTTAGCTAGAACAGGCTGCTCCTTGTCATCAATAACATCGCCCAATGCCCTCCACGCCTCTTCAAAACGAACCATGAGAAAGCTTAGCACATCAACAGGCATCTCATTCGTATTATTGAAGGCAACGCAATTCCTCCAGCGCCATAACCACCATAGCACAAGTGAAAAGAAAATCGGCCATGTCTCCGGAGATAAATCCTGACGGTTTTGAAACTTGATGTTCCTCATAAGCCATTGTTGGATAGATCCCGTTCTAAAAGAACTTGAATTAGCAGGACCCCCCACTTGTTTCCAAACTTCTCTTGCCGCTTTACAGTCCCTTAAGACATGAAGAAGAGTCTCATCCTCATCCTCACATAAACCACATCTTGTATTATTCGTCAGATTGCGTTTAGCTCTATTTACATTTGTCATTATCCGATCATGCATAACCAGCCAAAGGAAGACACGGATCCGCTGTTGAACTCTCAATTTCCAAATTAAGCTCCAGCTTCCATCCGTAGCCTCTTCCATGTCTTTGCGAATAATAATCAATGCTGATTTAATTGTGAACTTGCCACGGGTTGTCCCACCCCAGTAGAGTAAATCTCCAACATTGTTGTCAGTTTTTAATTCATGTGCATCGATAATCCGAATAATATCAGGGGGTAGGCAATCAACAAAGTCGTTCCATTTCCATCCTGATTCAGTGTCCCACAATTCAGCAACTGTAGCCCCCTCCCGGGTGATCTGGGATTGGTTGGATAATCACTTCACGCAGAGGCTTATCTAAGGCCCACTTATGATCCCGAAGCGAGTAGATGCCCCATTACTTACAGCCACACGAGCCCCTTCACATAACATTTTTGCATTCTCCGTTATACCTCGCCACACATTTGACATATTATTCTTTGGGGTGAACATGTCAATATCACATCTACCACTACAATACTTGCTTCGTAACACACGAGACCACAAAGCATTAGGCTCAGTTAAGACACGCCAACCCAATTTGGTGAGGAACGCTGCATTAGTTTGTTGAGCGGATCGAATACCAAGGCCACCTTGTTTTGTGGGGCTGCCGTAATTTTTCCCAGAAATTAAATGGACTTTCCGAGTGTCATCATCACCACCCCAAATGAATCTGCGAGTTTTCTTGTCTATATCCTCACAAATAGATTTAGGAATCTTGGCTGATTGCATTGCATAGGAAGTCATGGTAGTGATAGTAGACTTGGCCAGCATGATGCGACCTGCTAAAGAAAGATATTTAGTCTTCCACCCGGAGAGGCGTCTGTCTATTTTCTCACAAAGATAACCAAACGTATCTCTTGTGACTCTACTAGTGATGGTAGGCATGCCCAAGTACATGCCGAAATCTGCAGTTTCTTCAATCGCCAGAGCTTGGCTAATGTGAGCTTTGTCTTCACTCCTCATATTATTCGAGATATAAACTCGTGATTTAGGATAACTAATTTTCGAACCGGAGGCTTTACAAAATCTGTTCAAACATTGTTTCAAAACCCCGCTTGTTCAACCGAAGCTTCAAAGAAAAGGATTATATCATCCGCAAAACACAAATTTGACAGTTTGGGACCACTCCTGCTGGCCCTAATAGGAAGCCAGTTATTTGCAATAATCGCCTCCTCGATGACTTGATTAAGCCTCTCCATACATAAAACAAAAAGATAGGGAGATAGAGGATCTCCCTGTCTTATGCCTCTAGACGGGGAAAAATTCTCTGTAGGTTCACCATTCCAGAGAACTCTCATAGAAGACGTTGTGATGCACTCCATAATTACCGAAATTAGAAGTTGAGGGAATCTAATTTCAGCGAGAGTTTCCTGAATAAAACTCCACTTTAGTCTGTCATACGCCTTCTCAAAATCTATTTTGATGGCCATGTAACCCTTTTTACCCTGTTTGGTTCTCATGGTATGAATCACCTCTTGGACTATAACAATATTATCTGTAATTTGCCTGCCCGGGACAAAGCTGGTTTGGGTGCATGAAGTTAAGTGTGGCATCATTGGTTTAATTCTATTCACAATACACTTAGTGATAATTTTGTAGATGACGTTACATAAACCAATTGGACGAAACTGTGAGGCGAGTTCCGGAGTATCAGTTTTAGGAATCAGCACAAGAAAGGTATCATTCAAATTTGAAGGCATACCTTTACCTTCTAGGACCTCCGTAACCAGCTTACAAACATTGTCTGCTACTATGTCCCAGTGTTTTTGGAAGAACAAGGCTTGGTAACCATCAGGCCCCGGAGCTTTCATAGCTCCCATATTATTCACCACATGTGTTATATTGATATACTAAGAACATGCTCTCCCAATGCTCTTGGGGGAGAGCATTTCTCCAAGTGCTCTCCATGGAGAGCGAACGGAGAGCACTAATGTTGGGCTAGAGTTGGCTCTCCATTTTCTCTCTCCTTGGAGAGCAACTTGGAGAGAACCAATGTTGGTCCTCAAGTAATTGATTGTAGTCAGTTACGTATAGTATTAAATGTAGCTTATAAATGAAAGTGTTAAATGTAACTCTATCTATACTTGAAAATTAAAGTTGGATCATTGCAAGTCATGTTCCGGATCGAGCGTGATGATACATATCTCTTTTCAAAAGGAAATGATATAGCCATTACATAGTGTCAGTTTCCACTTAAATAAACAAAGGTAAACTTGGCAATCTTAAAGCAATTTCATTTAAGTTATTTTTACTGAAAAGTGTGCTATGTTATCTTATGGGCTAATCCGAGATTCTTTGACCTAAAGTTTTTTGAGATGAAACGGATAGATTCTTAATTACGAAATATTTTGGCTTTTATTGTTAAAAGATACCAATAAGAGTGACTAGAGTTTTTCTAAGCTTACTTACCATGTGGCTTAATATTTTGAAACAGTTTGAGAAAGAAGTATGATCTGTTACTGAAAGCAATATGAGCTTCAGAAAAAAGAAAAAAAAAACAGTCGTTACATAGTAGAAACTATGTAACTGTCTGTGAAAGTAAAACTGAAATTTATATAAGTAATTAGTTGTTGTCATTTATGTATACTAGCATTTTCTGCATGCAATGCGTGCGGTGACCTTTTTTAGGCATAACTATTACTCGGTATAAAAAGAAATGAAAAATAAAATTATGAAAGTACGTATCTACGTTCACCTTCATTTAGTGAGTAAGAAGTATTTAAATACTTACAAATAGTATCTAAAAACATTTTTAAAGTAACTATAAGTGATAAAATTGCATATCCAAGTAATGAAAAAGCTGAATTTTTTTTGGAGTTTGTAATTGTAATTAATTTTGTATATGAGTTGTCTTTGTAATGAGAATGTCATTTTTTTTACTGTCTGTGGTATTAATTTTTGATAAGTTCTTGATTACGAATTTTTTTAGTTGATTGGATCTAAATTGAATTTAAACGAATCTTTTTTTTTTGGCAAGTTTATGTGATTGACAATTATATGAGTTGATTGGGTTTAATAGAGATTTGGTTGAATATTTTTTGGTAAGTTTATGTGTGTAGTGGTTTTAACCTTTATGTCGTGGAGGGGTGAATATGTAAATTCAAAGGGGGACACCATTGCTCCCCCCTTGGCTTATCTAATAGAGATTTATTGCTATTCCAATATTAAATATAATTTCTATATGAAATTATCAAATGTAACTCTTTACTTTGAAAGAAAGTTGGATCACTGCAAGTCAATTTAAAATTGAACGCAATGATACAATTTTGTTTTAAAAAGTAATTTTATAGCCGTTACAAGGCACAAAACATGTCATGACCAACAAAGGTGAAAGTAAACTTAAAAATTTAATATATAATACCCATTTTTAAATATTAAATCGAAACATAATATCATTAGTTATTGGTATAGATTATGTTATAATTTCATTAACACATTATAGTACAAGAGAAACTTTACTTGACTAGAGGACAAAGGATACAAAAAAGTTTAAGGTGTGTTTTATTTATCTTTTTCACTTGAGATGTAGCCATTTGAATTTCTCTAGATGTATGTGGACTTAGTTCCGGTAAAATAAACTAGGCCTTAATTAGTACAACTACATTTATTATTTTTATGTGGTAAATTTTGTTGCCATATATATATATATATTACATATATATATATATATATATATATATATATATATATATATATATATATATATATATATATATATAAGGGACCCAGGACAGTTCAAAGCAGATTAACTCTTTTAAATGAAAAATGCAAATTGAAAACTATAAACTAATATGAAAATTTAAACGTTGGAGTGGGAGCAGCAGAACTTACAGAGATAGTAGAGAGGAAAGGATGATTGAAACTTTTAATTGTATTGATAACTTGGAATTATTACAATTTTTGTTTCACTCTTTTTTTCTCTCTTAAACTTGCTCTTAAATTCGCTCTTATTTCTCGCTCTCCGCATTACATTTGATACAAATGAGTCTATTTATAGACCAAATGGAAGGGGTACAATTATTGGAGTAGATAAAATAATTACATATTTGAATCTAACTATTTTCTTTTACAAAGTTTTGGACAGATGGACAAACTTCTTCCACTGCTTTTGAAAATGCGCCGTAGCTTTTGACAAATTTGGACGAAAGTACTATTTATGGTACTATTCATCGGTCAGTTTTTACTGTTCACTATTCATTCTTTTTTACTTCGTTGGAATTTTGATGCTGGAATACTTATCTTGAAATCTGGACAGCTGGAACAAACTCTGGATCCTTGTAATACTAGGATAATGTCCCTTACTTTTATCTAAGTGTAAAATATTTACACTTAGCGGGATCTTTAATTTCTTTCTTTTACTATATTGAGATTTTTGTTGATTGTAATATTTGAGTGAAATAAGATTTACCATCATGGGACATGTAATTCCCTGCTAAATATTGGACAAATACTGTGGTAAAGGGTCTGAATAGGTTATTCCTGTGAGAAAGTAGCTGTGGAGGTTATTAGGAAAAGCAACATGTAGTGTACTAGTGTTGCCATAATGGATGATAGTAATATCATTTTTATGTTTGCTCAAATGTGTGATATTATGAAGAATGGAGAGAAAACCATGAGCTTTAGCTTGAGATGCATCAAGGAGAAGAGGAATCTTTTTTGGAGTAGGGTATTGTGGAATGTTAATGAGGATTAAGTAATAGGCTGGTTTAATTTTGCCATTTTCCATCTCGATGTTGGCACAAATAAATTCTTCATAGATCCATTCAAGACTTCTAATGGAGTATAAAATGGAGAAAATATACTGCTGGAATTTCGAAAATTCTTGGAAAAAATCTGCTTGAGGATTTGGAATGTCATAAAATTTTCGAACCAACCCATATCTCCATGTAAGAAAATATGGATCATTCTTTTGGAGATCATTAGAATACAGGAAAAATCCATTATCAAAGATGCCAGATTGTCCCTATAACCGCCAAAGATAACGACGGAAAATAGCATGTTTCTTTAAGAACTCTGCATATCACTGATTGCATCTGGCTAGTTTTACTTTGTTGAGAATAATCTGTTGAATATCTTCTGGAAGTTGGTCAATGTGGTAAATAAGTTGGGAGGAAAAGGTTTTTGGAAATTGTAGAGTAATTTATGGAATGGTAATGGTGAGTGTTTCTGTGGTGTTTGAATTTTTGTTTTGGAGTAGATGAGGAAACCTTTGAAGATGGTATTTTGGAAGTTGTTTCCAAAAATTGGAAGTCTTTGGATGTCTCATTCTTGATGTCCCTGCAAAAATTCACGGGTTAGAAAATTAGGAAGAGAGTTACTCTCTCCTCGGATAAATTCAATGTCAAAATCAAAGGCAGATAAAATTGTCTGCCATCTTGCAAAATTTTGCTTGGAAACAATATTTTGAACATCTTTTTGAAGAATCTCTTTAGCCGATTTACAATCTACTCGTAAAAGAAATTTTTTGTAGTAAAGGTCATCTTGGAACTTCGAAATACAAAGGACTATGACAATACTTCTTTTCTGACAGTAGAGTAACCCTTTTGAGCTCCTAACCATAAACCAGAATGGAAACCAGCTAGTTGTTCTATTTTAGGTTCAAGTTTTTGTTTGAGAATGCCTCCATAACCAGTATCAGAAGCATCAGTTTCAACAATCATGAAAGCATTTGGATTTGGCAGTCCTAAACATGGAAGTGCCTTGACCCGAGACTTAAGCATACGAACAATCTTAGTATGTTCTGCTGTCCAAGGACATGGATTATTTTGTAATCGTTTGTATAATGGAGCACAAAATTGACGCAAATTTGGAAAGAAATCAGAGATATAATTTAAAGTTTAAACATCCAATAAACCTTTGTAATTGAGTTTTGTCCTTAATTTAATCTGGAAATTTATCAGCAAACTCAATTGCTCTAGCAATTGGTTTTATAGTTCCCTGATAAATATCATGACCAATAAATCTTATTTTTGTTTGGAAAAGTTTTATTTTTGGACCAGAGACCCCTAAACCATTTTTCTTAATAATTTGGAGAAATATTTGTAAATGTTTGAAATGCTGTTCAATAGAGTTGGAGAAAACATCATCAATATAAACTATAGTAAATGTGGTATATGGATTAAAAATATCATTCATAATATTTTGAAATTCTGATGGAGCATTTTTTAGTCCAAAGGGCATTACATTCCATTCATAATGACCAAATGGAACTGTAAAAGCCGTTTTATAACGATCATTTTCATCAATTTGAATTTGCCAAAATCCACTTTTCATATCAAATTTGGAAAATATTTTCGCATTATAAAGCCTATTAAGAAGATCCTTAGCTTTTTGTTGGAGATTGGATAACGAATCCAATGAAGGACCTTATTAAGAGGTTTATAATTAATAATTAGTCTTGGAACACCTCTTTCCTTTTCAGCTTGATTCATGATGTAACAGCCCGCACCTCCGTGCTGCTAGCTAATTACACTTAAGATACATAAATCTCAATTAACACTTAATAAACCTCGAATTACATTATCTTGTAGTAGAAACATAACCTTACACTGTGGGTCAGGGCCCACAACATAACAACTTGAAAACCAAATACCACAAGTATTCTCAATAAAATATGTAATTATAACTTTAATCCACAATTTACAACATAAGCATCTTCTCGCTCATTCAACATCTTCCAAGTCCTCGATGCTACACCTGCAAAATTACTAACAATGAACTCGCCCCCACCAGGACGGGTTCCAAGAACAAAATCGAAAAAACGAGTACACACTTTGTCCAACCGAAATTCATTTTAGTGACTTAGAACGTAGCTGCGTAGCTTACTATTCTTTTAGATGATAACCTGAATTCACAATATCCATATTACACGATTTTATATAACAAAATAATCCATCTTGTATCACCCATAGAATTACTATACTTAATAGGGTTTTTGAAATGCATTTTAAAACGCAATAACATGATCCAAATCTCTCGAAGGTGAAATTTAAACTTAAAACATATACTCCATAGTTTACCCCACTTTGCTATCAATCACGGAAAATATACTACCTCGGTATTAAAAACATATGCTTTTTAACTATAATTCCGCTGAATAGAAACACCTATCCAACAGTTCATAAAGCATCATTGCATTGGAATCATAACTCTTAGTACAATTATCTTTGAAAAAGGAAAATCCATAGTATAGAACGTTAATAGTAGAGGACCAAAGCTTTTGTTTATGAGGATCCATACGAACTTTTAGATCATATAATACTCTATAGTTTCTGCGATACATGACTTACAAACTATCCAGGGAAGATAATACGAATAGAGGGGACTATGTCACCACCTCTAAACTCATGGAGACGTCTCTCCCTACCAATATTTGTACTGCTTGCAAGACTTATTATTCAGGACATGTCCCATCATTTCATATAACACGCATACCAAGATGCATTCACCACTACAAATGCAATATCTTCCCCATCATACACGTATTTAAAGTACTTAATTCATAGTTCTCAAAATTCTTGATTATACATAACAAAATCTCGTACCATAAATACATTTTCACTCACACTCCCGTAAGCTCTATATAAAGCTTATATCGCAAATTATTTATTAATCATTATTACCCAAAATCATAAGTCAATATCCTTTGACCAAAATCCCTTTATTTGATCCAAATCTTTCAAACACAACTATAGTATAGATCAAAATTGAGTTCGATAAAAGTATCATAATCGGTACTTCATAGGTTCATAAAGTGGAATCTCGTGTACTTATAAAGATATCCGAAGTTTTAGCTCAAATACTTGTAGCTACTGTTACTAATACATCATTTTACAAAACATAGTTCAAAAATAACAAGTTCAAATAACAATGCCACAGTTTTATATTCTTAATAAGTTCTAGTGCCTCTCAACATTGCATTTCAACGATAATTCAAAAACACAACTTCATTCCATAAGCTTTTCACAGTTCATACTCAAAAGTGGAATCCACAAAATCTATCAAATAATTTAGGTTTTACTCATTTCTCAAACTCATAACAATGAATTCAACAAATCTGTAGATGCACAAATTAGACTTTTAGGTAATCCACGTTTATAATATATAATAACATATCAATCTCAATGCAAGGAATTCATATATTTTGACAAAATACTAATTTCTAGTTCAAAAGTGGAAGGACATGTGTGTACCTTTACTAATTTCCCAAATAAGCGCACGACTCCATAATAATCTTCAGGAGTGCAATATCCTCTTTATCCAAATTATACTCAAATTCCCAATCATTCACCTCATAAAAAATAATGACAATTAGCATCCATCCTCACAACAATTCAGATAAACAATCTTAACTTGCTTATATTTTTATTCCAAGAACTAACCACAAAACCCTTATATGCAAAGCATTCTACTAATCCAACTCACAACATCAATCTCTAACTCTAATTAACCCCATTCTGATTCATAGATAATTTTATCAATCAACATAATTATCAAAAATCAGATTTTATAAACTTAAGAAGATTCAATTTATATTATAAGTTTCAATCCATTAAATCAAGATAAAAGATTCAACCTTTAAGCTTAACAAAACCCTTATCTCAACTGATCTTTTTTTGTAATCAACAATAGTCAGTAGAACTGAATTTATTTGAGAAATCATAAATTAAAACCTATGGAAATCTAAACTTATACTTATCAATTCAAAGAAAAATAAGATAAAGGTTTGAACTTTATACCTTTACTAACACCCAAAAGATCTGGAAATGAAGAAATTCAGTAGCAAGACAGCACAAACACGAGAGAGGAGGATTAGCTTAAGGTTGCGGTTTCCGGCGATGAATCGTCGTTGACAACAATTGGTGATATTAGCAGCAGAACACGACAACGTCGCAACCACAGAAACGCTGGCTAACGAAGGCAAGGGTGGCGGCTCACCACCAGCAGAGGCAGCAGCGCCCACGAATAGAGGAGAGAGAAAACTAGGAAGTCAAGGGAAAATAAGGAAGAAGCAGCAACGCTTTAGGCTAGAACGACGGCACCGGAGCGCGACAAAATCGCCGGCAGAGGCGACAACAAAAAGGGCGGCATAAGAGGCAGGAGGAGGAGGACGGTGAGTGAGAGAGAAATGGGGGTTTCCTTGCTTCAGAATTTTTTTCCACAAGGCTTGGGTTCTCTTAGCTATTGGTCTTTGAGGATAATAAGAGAAGATGACACATCACTCTTTAGGACACTTTGGTTCCATCTCTGCTTGACACCTTAGAATAATGAGACACATGGATTTTTTTTCTATTTTATTTTTCTTTTCTTTTCTTTTTTTTTTATTTTATAAAATCTCATTTATATTTCCAAATCATATTAAACTAAATAAATGAAATTAAAGTAGGAATCTATCTTACTATATAATTCCTTCAAAGATTTTGATAACATAATCAATTTACTAACACCACTAATCTCTAATTAAACCTGCTTTAAAATAGAGGCTATTACATTAAATCTGTGGCATTGTTATCTGAACTTGTTATTTTTGAACTATGTTTTGTAAAATGATGTATTAGTAACAGTAGCTACAAGTATTTGAGCTAAAACTTCGGATATCTTTATAAGTACACGAGATTCCAATTTATGAACCTATGAAGTACCGATTATGATACTTTTATCGAACTCAATTTTGATCTAAACTATAGTTGTATTTGAAAGATTTGGATCAAATAAAGGGATTTTGGTCAAAGGATATTGACTTATGATTTTGGGTAATAATGATTAATAAATAATTTGCGATATAAGCTTTATATAGAGCTTACGGGAGTGTGAGTGAAAATGTATTTATGGTACGAGATTTTGTTATGTATAATCAAGAATTTTGAGAACTATGAATTAAGTACTTTAAATACGTGTATGATGGGGAAGATATTGCATTTGTAGTGGTGAATGCATCTTGGTATGCGTGTTATATGAAATGATGGGACATGTCCTGAATAATAAGTCTTGCAAGCAGTACAAATATTGGTAGGGAGAGACGTCTCCATGAGTTTAGAGGTGGTGACATAGTCCCCTCTATTCGTATTATCTTCCCTGGATAGTTTGTAAGTCATTTATCGCAGAAACTATAGAGTATTATATGATCTAAAAGTTCGTATGGATCCTCATAAACAAAAGCTTTGGTCCTCTACGATTAACGTTCTATACTATGGATTTTCCTTTTTCAAAGATAATTGTACTAAGAGTTATGATTCCAATGCAATGATGCTTTATGAACTGTTGGATAGGTGTTTCTATTTAGCGGAATTATAGTTAAAAAGTATATGTTTTTAATACCGAGGTAGTATATTTTCCGTGATTGGATAGCAAAGTGGGGTAAACTATGGAGTATATGTTTTAAGTTTAAATTTCACCTTCGAGAGATTTGGATCATGTTATTGCGTTTTAAAATGCATTTCAAAAACCCTATTAAGTATAGTAATTCTATGGGTGATACAAGATGGATTATTTTGTTATATAAAATCGTGTAATATGGATATTGTGAATTCAGTTATCATCTAAAAGAATAGTAAGCTACGCAGCTACGTTCTAAGCCACTAAAATGAATTTCTGGTTGGACAGTGTGTACTCAGTTTTTTCTGATTTTGTTCTTGGAACCTGTCCTGGTGGGGGCAGAGTTCATTGTTAGTAATTTTTCAGGTGTAGTATCGAGGACTTGGAAGATGTTAAATGAGCGAGAAGATGCTTATGTTGTAAATTGTGGATTAAAGTTATAATTACATATTTTATTGAGAATACTTGTGGTATTTGGTTTTCAAGTTGTTATGTTGTGGGCCCTGACCCACAGTGTAAGGTTATGTTTCTACTGCAAGATAATGTAATTCGAGGTTTATTAAGTGTTAATTGAGATTTATGTATCTTAAGTGTAATTAGCTAGTAGCACGGAGGTGCGGCCTGACATAGAAAGCGGCGCAAGACCAAGGGGATTTGGAAGGCCTAATCAATTTCTTATCACGAAGTACTTGAATTTCTTTTTTACAAGTTTCAAGTAATTCTTGTTTCATTTGAATAGGTCGAGCTTTAGTAGGAATCTGTTTTTCTGAAAAATCTTTTTCATAAGGAAGAGAAACGATATGTTTTTTTCGTTCCCAAAAAGCATTCGGAATATCAACACAAACTTCATTTTGAAGATTATCTTGAAAATCTTTTATTCTTTTTTGAATAGTAGGATCTTGCAATTGTTGCTCAATCCTTTGGAAAGAAATTTCTTCCTTTAAAAAGGAAATTTGTTTTCTCTTTGAAGAGATTAAATTAAATTGTTTAGACGAGTTGGTATGGAGAAGATTGTCATTCTTCTTTTGTATTGAAGTAGAAAATTTGAAAGAAATTTCCCTTCCAAGAATGGAAGTATGAATACCACTTTTATTAACTGAAAACAGATAAATTTGAGTTAAAAATGGAGTGCCAAGGATAATATTATTATTAATATCCTTAACAAGGGTAAACGGAGTTTTACACCAATAATTATTATTGCAAAAATAAGCTTTTGAAAGTTTATACTTAATTTGGAGTTTTTGGCCATTTGCATTGGACAAATGTTCAGTGGTTTTCTCATAATATTTAGAAGGAATTAGTCCTTCCTTAATACAATTGAGATCAACACCACTATCAAGTAATGCATCACTATTAATTTGAAAATTATGATCAATACCATCTCTGGTAATTGATCTTTTGAACCATTTGGGAAACTGCTGGAATAGGGAATTCTGAATTTTCCCCAGTTTCAAAATTAAAATCTTGAAATTCTAAAACCTTTGTTGGGAAATTATTTTGCTCAAGATCTTTAATTTGAGATTTTATCTGATTTATCTCTCTTTGAAGATCTTGGGGTTGTACTGAAGAAACAAATGTTTTAGGTGTTGGAGACTCATCACTTGAAGAAAAGGCTTCAGCAATTTCCTATGCCCTTTTATCCTTTTCTAGGCATGTGATGTTTTTGTCTAATTTTTCAGAAATTTTTTTCAAAAGTGCTTTATTGCTATTTCAAATACCTTTTGAAACTGAAAAAAACATTTGGAACGTGAATAAGTGGTCTGGAAATTTCATTTGGAAAAGTTGGACTACGCTGATCAAGAGAAATTCCATTTAACTTTTTTGATAAATCATCAATTTCATTTGAAGGTTAAGGATCAGAAGTTTTGGAAGATAAGGAATCAATTTGAGTTGATATTTGATCAACTTGTTTAGAAATCGTATGTAAAATTGTATTTGAAAAATTATTTTGTTCATAAACCTTTTTTATATCTCCTAAAGTATGACCTGACTCTTCATCAACATCTCTTTCTACTTTATATGGAGCAGCTTCACAAGTTCCTTCATTAGAAGTAACCTGTAAACCTGTTAGTGGAGGATGAATGGATGAAACTAGTTCACCATTCTTAAGAGTCCATTTTTTAGCAATATTAGACTTAACACATAAATCGGAAAATGGATAAGGAATTTTTAAATTACTTAAGTAAAATGGAAGCCATGTGAAAAATGGAATATTTGCAGGTAACTGGTTCAATTTTGCATAGTACTGCTCACGAATAAATTCTGTGGCAGGTTTATCAAAATTGGAGAAAAACCAAAGTCTTTTTTCAAGATTAACTGGATCAACAAAATCTTTTTGAAGCATTGTTTTATCAATTTAAAATCCTCCTCTAGTAAGAACATTCAAACTAGAGAACTTTGGAGGTCTCATATCAGAGTTAGTTGGTGATGGAAAATCGTTTTCATCAACTATTTCCGGAATAGGAGATTTTTCGAAAACCTTGTAATTTTGAGAAGTGGATGGAAATTCTTCGTATTTGGAAAATTACTTGATCTTTCAAAAGAATAAGAAGATCTAGCACTTTGGAAATCATAGTTGGAAGAGGAAGATGGAAACTCCCTACTCGAATTGAATCGAATAAGAACTCTGCCATTTGGTTCTTCAACTATTTGTTCAACCTTTGATTCTTTCAAAGATTTTGAAATTGGTGGGGTTTGAAGTTGCCATTCATCCGGAATGGTTACTTTATCCTACGCAAGAGCTTCGGAACATGTGTAGTTGCTTTGCCATGTTCAACTTTGAAAAGTAAAGTCGACCGGGAGCAAAACGTATTCTACACCTTGGATTCATTTGAGTATTTAAAAGTTTGTAGTAAACACGATAAATAATGGAAAAGTTTCTTGCACCTTCAAATTGGAGATCTTTTGAAAGATTGACATCTAGAGTTAAAGATTCAAGGATAAAGGGATCCTTAAGATCTTTACTCAAATTTGGAAAACAATTGAAATAAATTGGACCTTGACAAATATTAGTATTTGCCAAAGCTAATAGAGAATCTTTGAAAGATCTAAGAGATTTATCCCTTAGAGCAAGCATAACTAGATAATCAAGACCTAATCTGACCATAGGCTTGACAGCTATCTGGACTCAACCAAAATGGATATATATCTAAAACCTTGACTTATATGTGTTTGGACAGACTCATTATCAAGTAGTTGGATAGACATTTGACGCTGATTGACACTAGTAGTGAATTCTTCTATGTGAATTCCTTTACCGAAATTAAATTCCCAACTGGATTCTTTGTCATAAATATCAGTTTTTGAAAGTTTTGGCATTTCCCAAACAAATGGATCATCCTTTTGAGTAATGTGTTTCTTTTGAACTGCATTTTTACTACTACCAAAAACCTTTGAAAAACCTTTACTAAATTTACTCTTTACCATTTTTTTACTAATAAAACACTACAACAATAGTTATAGCTTGAGCGAATTTAAGAGCAAGTTTAAGAGAGAGAGAAAAAAAAGAGTTAAACAAAAATTGTAATAATTCCAAGTTATCAATACAATCAAAAGTATATATATCCTGAAAAATTATGGAGGGGGAGAACCGTGAGAGAAAAATAAGGGAAAGTTTCGGTTCAAAATTTCGTATACCCTGAAATTGGTGTATTAGAATGAATGAGGAGGTGAAGCTTTACTACTTTATTTTTTAATAACCAATAATTATCTAATATAACCATAATTTTTTTTATAAACTTTGTTGTCTTATAATTTTAAGGCTATATCGGATAAAGCTCATTATTTAACAACAAAAAAATATTAGGTGCGGTTTTTCTAACGTACTCCTACTTGACCATTTGATAAGTTGAAATAATTTAATAACAATCAGATAAAGATAACTATTAAAAATAAAAATATATCAGGGGCGATTTTTGTAACTAAATAAAAAAAATTATGGAGGGGGAGAACCGTGTGAAAAAAAGGGAAAGTTTAGGTTCGAAATTTCGTATACCCTCAAATTGGTGTATTAGAATAACTGAGGAGGTGAAGCTTTACTACCTTATTTTTTTTATAACTAATAATTATCTAATATAACCCTAATTTTTTTCTAAACTTTTTTGTCTTATAATTTCAGGGTTATATCGGATAAAGCTCATTATTTAACATAAACAATATGGTAGGTGCGATTTTTCTAACGTACTCCTACTTGACCATTTGATAAGCCGAAATGATTTAATAACAATTCTCTAGATTTTGGAGGTTGATAACCGTGTGAGATAAAATAGGAAAAGTTTAGGTTCGAAATTTCGTATACCCTGAAATTGGTGTATTAGAATGACTGAGGAGGTGAAGCTTTTACTACCTTAGTTATCATAACCAAGAATTATCTTATATAACCCTAATTTTTTTCCCTAAATTTCATTGAGTTATAATTTCAAAGTTTGAACCACAAAATGATCTTCCTCTTTTTTTTCTCTTCATCATCCATGGCAGCAGCAAAAAAAATCTTCCATTACCATGAAATTGGTGTATTAGAATGACTGAGGAGGTGATGCTTTACTACCTTATTTTTTAATAACCAATAATTATCTAATACTAACCCTTATTTTTTTTTATAAACTTTGTTGTTTTATAATTTCAGGGTTATATCAGATAAAGCTCACTATTTAACATAAAAAATATAGTAGATGCGATTTTTCTAACGTACTCCTACTTGACCATTTGATAAGCTGAAATAATTTAATAATAATTTTCTAGATTTTAAAGGTTGAGAATCGTGTGAGATAAAATAGGGAAAGTTTAGGTTCGAAATTTCGAATTTCATGTCTTATCATTTGAATATCTTGCTATTCTTGATTTTGTTGATTATAATCCGAAAATTCGTGGATTAGAATGAATTAGGAGGTGAAGCTTTACTACCTTAGTTATAATAACCAATAATTTTCTTATATAACCCTAATTTTTTTCCCTAAATTTCGTTGAGTTATAATTTCAGGGTTATATCAGATAAAAATCAATATTAAACATAAAAATATATTAGGGGTGATTTTTGTAACTAAATAAAAAAAAAATTATGGAGGGGGAGAACCGTGTGAAAAAAAGGAAAAGTTTAGGTTCGAAATTTCGTATACCTTCAAATTGGTGTATTAGAATGAATGAGGAGGTGAAGCTTTATTACCTTATTTTTTAATAACCAAGAATTATCTAATATAACCCTAATTTTTTTTCTAAACTTTGTTGTCTTATAATTTCAGGGTTATATGGGATAAAGCTCATTAGTTAACATAAAGAATATAGTAGGTGCGATTTTGTAACGTACTCCTTCTTGACCATTTGATAAGGTGAAGTGATTTAATAACAATTCTCTAGATTTTGGAGGTTCATAACCGTGTGAGATAAAATAGGGAAATGTTTAGGTTCGAAATTTCGTATACCCTAAAATTGGTGTATTAGAATGACTGAGGAGGTGAAGCTTTTACTACCTTAGTTATAATAACCAAGAATTATCTTATATAACCCTAACTTTTTTTCCTAAATTTTGTTGAGTTATAATTTCAAAGTTTGAACCAGAAAATGATCTTCCTCTTTGTTTTCTCTTCATCATCCATGGCTGTAGCAAAAAAAACTTCCATTATTGCTGGAGAAAGTGGTCTTGATGCTACACAAACTCTCAACTTCTACCAAACTATTTTCGGGAGACGGGAGTGTTGTTCTTTCAGCAACGCTGAATATGTAAAGGTGTGACCGAGGAGGTGAAGCTTTACTACCTTATTTTTTAATAACCAAGAATTATCTAATATAACCCTAATTTTTTTCTAAACTTTGTTGTCTTATAATTTCAGGGTTATATCGGATAAAGCTCACTATTAAACATAAAAAATATAGTAGGTGCGATTTTTCTAACGTACTCCTACTTGACCATTTGATAAGCTGAAATGATTTAATATCAAAATAAATTGAATATAACGCACCCTAACCCAATATTTAATTTGGAAACACTGCTGCTTTCACACACGACAATTTGGAACCATGCATTAGTCTCTGAAAAGCATCACTTCTCATGCGAGGCTTGACAACAATTCATTCAAACACCTACATTCAAATCCCTGTTGGTTGTTGCTAAGGAAGTACACATATTCGTCAAATTATTAGAGAGCACCACATTGTCTAGCATTTAACCTAAAAGTCCCAACGAATTTTGGAAAATCAGGAGCTTTAAAGTATTATCAACTAGAATATTTTTATGTTTAATCGTGATCTTTATCCGATATAAACCTGAAATTAAAGCCTCGCCTCCTCAGTCATCCTAATAAGTATTTTTAACCTTTCTCACATTATATACGAGCTATGTTTTAATTTTTCATGTCATACTTGCTGCATTTTTGTGTCATAAATTGTTTTTCTTTTTAACATTGATAATTTTATTGCTCACCTCAACGACTCACCAAGATTTTGCCTATTCGATATCTTTTGCTAGGACCGATCAAATTGCATTATCTTTTAACTTCTATGGTTAATGTACCACATGTTTTTTTTTTTTTTGAAATTAAAAATTAATTCATTGATTCAAAGTCATACGACATCTACAATAGAAGTCAAAACTAAACAAATACATATCAAAATGAAATGAATACAATTCTAATATGACAAAACCACGATCGTTGAGTAGATCTAACACTTCTGAAAACCCTCGTCTTTCACATCGTTTCGTCGATGCATTCTCGCAAGGGGGTCTATCGATCTTTTGTAGTTTTGAAGTAGAACTGGATCCAATTCAAGTGATTGTAAACGAAGTACTGACATCTGTTGCAACCCCGTACAAATTTCAATAAACAAATCAACCTCTTGAATTACACAAAAACCCAAAAACAAAGTCTCCAAACTCTCACATGGAGAGAGATAAAACCCAATATATGGGTAGATATAACCCAATAAATGGGTAGAAAAACTCTCCATTAAAGAGAGACTGAAGTTTATTAAAAACATTAACATAAAAAACTAGTAACAAAAGGAGAAAAGGGGCTTACCACCGCCCAAAAGGGTGGCGGTAGCCCCTAGGTTGAAAATTAGGGTTTTGTGGGAGAGGAGAGAGAAGAGAGAAAAAAGGGAGAGGAGGCCGGTTGGTTGGGATAATGTACCATGTGTTTACTTTGCCCTTTGCCTCCCGAGTTTTATTTTGAGTTGAATTTTCTTTGCATATGTTCTTCTAAATTTAATTTGCTTTTTTTTTTTTTTGATTTTGAGCAATCTCCGGAACAAGATGTCATCTAAAACCTGAAATGTGTATTGGAAAATTATCTGGATGAATGGTGATGGAGTAGCAAACATAAGTTCTTCTTTATTTAGTATTTTTAACAATCCATTCTACTACATTTACCATTTTATTAAAACTTTTACAAATGGATCATTGGAGGGTTGAAAGAACTAAAATTGGAGGATTGAAAGAACTAAGTTGATAATACTTTAAAGCTCCTGATTTTTCAAAATTCGCTGGGACTTTTAGGTTAAATGCTAGATAATGTGGTGCTCTCTAATAATTTGACGAATCTATGTACTTCCTTAGCAACAACCAACAGGGATTTGAATGTAGGTGTTTGAATGAATTGTTGTCAAGCCTCGCATGAGAAGTCATGCTTTTCAGAGACTAGTGCATGATTTTTCTGCTGATACTTGATCTATTTCTGCATGTCCTATGGGATCATGACCTGACTAGTGTGCTTTGCTTGATCGACGACTTCTGCCTTTGCAGATGAAGCTGCACAAATCATAAAATGTGGACTTTCTGTTTAGAGGAAAGTCTTGGTACTTTATATATATACATATATATATACATATAATTGGGTTATTCCATAAGAATCGAGTTGAAACAAAATGAATCACTTTCTCAATTAATATATTTTATCTCCATTGTACCAATATCATATATCTTTTGAATTCTTCTGAAAGGGTCATGGTAGGGGTTGATAGAAGTTAAATATGACCTAGTTGTAGTTTTGAATTTAAAGAATTGTACAAAGTAGAAAATATGTAAATATTTATAAAAGGGATAGAAAGTAACACAAGTATTAATTGTTTGCAGTATGTTACGCAATTAATCACAACTATATCTTTATTCAACGTAAACGTCAATTCTTCTAGACAAAAATTTTCAGATGTAACTACGTACTTGGAAATCAAAGGGGAGTTAATGTAAGTCAGTTTCATAGTTGAGTAATGAAACGGTTCAAAAGGAAAATATAGTTGTTATAAAAATTAAAGAAATACACAAAAATAATCTATCTAGTATATATAATACATATAATACTCCATCCGTTCCAAAATATAGTTTCCATTTCCCTTTTTTCACGGTAATTTATGCAAGTAGAATCTAAAGCTATGTTCAGTTCACCTTATTTTTGCTTATTTTAGATCAGATAAGATCAGAACAGATCAGATCAGATCAGATCAGATTAGATCAGAAAAAATAAGTTCAGATCAGATCAAATCAGATCAGTTCAGATCAGATCAGATTATGCTTATATTTAAAAACTTATTATTATTATTATCATCATGATTATTATGATTATTAGTATTACTAATGCTATTATTGTTATTGTAATAATTATTATTATTGTTGTTGTTGTTATTATTATTATTATTATTATTATTATTATTATTATTATTATTATTAATATTACTTTATACAATTACTATTACTATTAATATTACTATTTACTAGTACATTTGTTCAAAAAGATTATTATTATTGTCGTTGTTGTACTTATTAATTATTAATATTGGTAATTATTAATGTCGTTGCTATTATTATAAATGTCATTGATATCACTATCTGAAGCTATTTGTGTTCAAGAAGAAGAATGTTCTTTTGACATTTGTAAGTATTTTTTTTATATTTATTCTAATTAATAATTTTGATATGTGATGTTCTTTTATATGTTATACATGTAACGAACATGACAATAGTATATGATGTTTATTTTTTAAAACAATTTTGGTAGAATAATATAAATTATATATTATTAGCTTATATAAAACATGAGTAGCATGGGATAACCTAATAGTGTTGTCATCACGTTCAAAATTTTCCCTACAAAGGATTTCAACTTATCTTTAAAAACAAAGTTTATATAGAACAAGACAACGATATAAGAAGAATATTTAACCATTTTGTTCAAGATCATATGACTATATATTTATATGTTTATTTAAAATAAAAAAGAACAATTTATTGATATAACAAAGAACATGTTGTTAGTTAAATCCAAACAAGTCATCAATATAAAAATAACATCTATCTTTTATTTTTAAAATGTGTTCTTTAAATAGATCTTGTATGCTCTTTCAGTATATGTTCTTTTTTTAATATCATTATATGTTCTTTTCATTAATACATAAATTCTTATTATTAACGGACCTTGAACATGAGTGTTCTTTTATTTTTAATTTTTTTGGGCCCCTTTTGGGAATCCCGTGGTAAGATGAATTTTCTCTGGGCTGCCCTCGCACAGGGTCACTCACTTAAAGACCCAACAAACCCCAACCCCCCTCCCCCACCCACAACAATATTGAAATATATGCTTCCACCAAGATTTGAACCTTGGTCTCCCATGTGGGAGGTAAGAAGCCATACCATTAGACCCAAGAGTCCTTAGTCTTTTATTTTTAATTGTATGTTCATATACTAATGTGTTTTTTTTTTCAAAAAAAAAACTAATTATGCTATAATTATAAAAATAATAATAATAATAATTATTATTATTATGTTATCTATATTATTATTATTATTATTATTATTATTATTATTATTATTATCGTTGTTGTTGTTGTTATTATTATTGTTATTATTATAATATTATTTATATTATTATTATAATATTATTTATATTATTATTATTATTATATTATTATTATCATTATTACTATTATTGAAAGTTGTGCATAATAATAAAATGATAGTAATAGTAATACTAGTAATGAAATACAAAGTAATAATAATATTAGTAATAATATGTTTTTTAAAAGATAAGTTCGGATCGGATCGGATCGATCGATCGATCGATCGATCGGATCAGTTCAGATCAGATCAGATCAGAAAAAATAAGTTCAGATCAGATCAGATCAGATAAGTTCAGATCAGAAAATTTCAGGTGAACTAAACATAGCCTAAGAGGAATAGTAAAGATTTTTTGTTTATTTAAATAAATGTTGTATGGGAAAAGATGATTTTAGGAGAGAGAATGGAGAATAATTGGTGAAAGAACATTAATTGTAACACTTGGGTGGAATAAACAAAGCAAAAAACAAAATTGAAGAAGCAAATAAATGATGAGACACGGTTTTTCTAGACAAATTACGGAAAAATGTGGAACTAAATATGGAAATGGGAACTATATTTTGGGACACCCAAAATGAAAATGGGAACTATATTTTGGGACGGAGGGAGTAGTCATTTAGATCACTTATCACACCCATGTGAACATTGAAATTAGTGACATAATATTGTATTATTAAAGTGTTACAACTTTCTTTTTTGGTGTAAAGAGAGCCACAAGGGCAATTGACGTAGACAAGATCTGAACTCAGGTTTTGAGTACCACATCTGAATACTTTAACCAACTAAACTAGCTGACATTCACAAATATGTCAGAACTATAAAACTATAATTTAAAAGAGATTTCAGGGTTCTAATTTGATAGACTTTTATGAACTATGTCAAAAAATTTTTTTACTTAGAGTAAGAGGGGAATGTGAACTCTTTCCATGTACTACTAATAATTAAATGATGTCCCAAACACAATAGTTGAGAATAATTATCAATATTACATTCAATAATTATTATCTATCGATTATAGAGAAAAAAGTACGTGACCATCACTAGATCAGAAATGGAAATAAAGTTATCTATCCACCCCAAGTATGAGAATTTTAAAGGTTTAATTTCCTTTTCTGGATGTTTTAAGTAAGAATTTTCAAGGTACTAAACTTGCTATGGTGAATAAAGCGGCCCACTGTAAGTAAACTTCATATTGGAGTGGAATATAAAAGGAAAGAAAATGAGTTGTTACAAAGTAGAAAATGTGTAAGTATTCATGAGGATGAAACTGAACAATGATATATGCAATTAATTCTAGTACGTTACATAATTAACTACAACTATCTGGGTCTTAAACGTAACGCCCATTCTTCTAGACTAAATCAAATGTCATTTATATCGTTGAAAATCAAAAGGGAAGTCGATGCAAGTCACTTTAGGAATCAAGTGCAATGAAAACATTTCTATTTTCAAGTCATTTATTAGACGTTACAAGGCACAAACTTTGTGAGTGCTAAAAAAAAAAAAACCCAACCCCCTGACACTTAGAACATTATTTATGAAACTAGAGCAAAGTGAACTTTCGAACTTGATGAAACTAACATACATTCCTAGGCCTATGCTAAACTAAGGAAATAAACGCAATATCACACTCATCAAAAGGAGGAGAAGCAAAAAAAACCCTAGCCTCCTCCTCTCCCCTCTCTTCTCTTCCTCCAAAAAAACCCTAATCCTTTTCTTCTAGTTTGGGGCTGCCATCATCCTTTCGATGGTGGTAAGCCCCCAATTCTTCTTTTTTCTTCTAGTTTTTATTGTTTTTGTTATTAATAATCTTCCATTCTCTCTCTTTTTGAGAGTTTTCTACCCAATTTTTGGGTTCTTTCTCTCCTCTTATAGGAGTTTGGAGTTTAGTTCTAGTCTCTTCCCACGTGGAAGTTTAAAATTTGGTATGAGAGATTGTTCCTATTGGTTGAAGTTCAAGACCATCAACATCGAAGTATTGGAAATTCAGATGCGGTCAACATGGTTAAATCAAGAATTTTCTTCCCCAAACTATGTCAGAATGATAGACTTCCCCATCAATAACTGCATGATTCAGCAAATACAAGGGGGCTGCGCTGTATTGCTCGATCTGGTTCATTGTAGTTTCTTAGAAGACGAATTTGATTTGATCTTGTCTGATTATATCTTGTTTTTCTTTAATACTTATTGTAGATGCCGTTTGGCATCTTTCTTTCAAAAAAAAAAAACTAAGGAAATAAACTAGAGAAACTATTTGAAGTAATGAGGTTGATATGTTTGTTATTGTTCTTTGATGATAGATGACACTTTATTATAGTTGAGCCTTTGTTTGTGGTTGTTTATTTTTTTGTTTATGTCCGTGCCTTGAATACATTCACTTCTTTTTTGGCACCAATTTCAACCATCACTTTGATCATGCCCCTTCCTCATGGAATCACTTCCTCACGAAGAACAAACTGCCCTATTCCTTGATTCCAACAACCTCTCAATTCTAAAAGATTTCAACTTCACGAATTCCATCAGAGTCATGAGAGGTTTAACAAACGCTCTTTGTTGACCCATTAACTTTTGCTTCCTTAACTTATGTTGTCTTATTAAAAATCACTAACATAACAATTCTAATATGTCGTATGACTTCAAATTAATGAAATGAAATTGATACTGGCTCTCGACTGTCTGACTACTTTTTTTTTTTTTTTTTTTTAAAGTCTTGTACCCCAAAGCCCCAAGGCTAAGGCTATGTTCAGTTCACCTTATTTTTGCTTATTTCGGATCGGATCGGATCGCATCGATCCAGATCGATCGGATCAGATCGCACTGCATCGATCGGATCGACGAGATCGATCGAGTCGATCGATCGAAAAATATAAGTTCAGATCGATCGGAAGCGATCGAGGAAAAATATAAGTTCAGATCAGATCAGATAAGTTCAGATCAGATCAGATAAGTTCAGATTATGCTTAATTAAGTTCAGATTATGCTTATATTTAAAAACTTATTATTATTATTATTATTATTATTATTATTATCATGATTATTATGCTTATTAGTATTACTAATGCTATTATTGTTATTGTAATAATTATTATTGTTGTTGTTGTTATTATTATTATTATTATTATTATTATTATTATTATTATTATTATTATTACTTTATACAATTACTATTACTATTAATATTACTATTTACTAGTACATTTGTTCAAAAAGATTATTATTATTGTCGTTGTTGTACTTATTAATTATTAATATTGGTAATTATTATTAATGTTGTTGCTATTATTATAAATGTCATTGATATCACTATTTGAAGCTATTTGTGTTCAAGAAGAAGAATGTTTTTTTGGCATTTGTAAGTGTTCTTTTTTATATTTATTCTAATTATTAATTTTGATATGTGATATGTTCTTTTTGATGTTGTACATGTAACGAACATGACAATAGTATATGATGTTTATTTTTTAAAACAATTTTGGTAGAATAATATAAATTATATATTATTAGTTTATATAAAATATGAGTAGCATTGGATAACCTAATGGTGTTGTCATCACTTTCAAAATTTTCCCTACAAAGGATTTCAACTTATCTTTAAAAACAAAGTTTATATAGCAAGACAACGATATAAGAAGAATATTTAACCATTTTGTTCAAAATCATATGATTATATATATTTATAGGTTTATTTATAATAAAAAAGAACAATTTATTGATATAACAAATAACATGTTGTTAGTTAAATCCAAACATGTCATCAATATAAAAATAACATCTATCTTTTATTTTAAAATGTGTTCTTTAAATAGATCTTGTATGCTCTTTCAGTATATGTTCTTTTTTTAATATCATTATATGTTCTTTTCATTACTACCTAAATTCTTATTATTAACGGAACTTGAACATGAGTGTTCTTTTATTTTTAATTTTTTTTGGCCCCTTTCGGGAATCTCGTAGTAAGATGAATTTTCTCTGAGCTGCCCTCGCACAGGGTTACTCACCTAAAGACCCAACAAGCTCAAACCCCCCTCCCCCACTCACAACAATATTGAAATATATGCTTCCACCAAGATTTGAACCTTGGTCTCCCATGTGGAAGGTAAGAAGCCATACCATTGGAATCAAGAGTCCTTAGTCTTTTATTTTGTAATTATATGTTCATATACTAATGTGCTCTTTTTCAAAAAAAAAAAAAACTAATTATGCTATAATAATAATAATAATAATAATAATAATAATTATTATTATTATTATTATTATTATTATTATGTTATCTATATTATTATTATTGTTATTATTGTTATTATTCTTATTATTATAATATTATTTATATTATTATTATTATTATTATTATTATCATTATTATTGAAAGTTGTGCATACTAATAAAATGATAGTAATAGTAATACTAGTAATGAAATACAAAGTAATAATAATATTAGTAATAATATGTTTTTAAAAAGATAAGATCAGATCAGTTCAGATCAGAAAAAATAAGTTCAGATCAGATCAAATCAGAAAAAATAAGTTCAGATCAGATCAGATTAGATCAGATAAGTTCAGATCAGAAAATTTCAGCTGAAGTAAACATAGCCTAAAAGTTACAACTAACCACACCAAAGCACCATGATCAAAAGAACGAGCACAATAGTATAGGAGTGTTCCCTTCCTCCACCCACCTTCCCTCCTTCCAACCATGGCAGAAACCCGGCCTTACGACCTCATTATACTCGGCGCATCAGGATTCACCGGTAAATATGTCCTGAAAGAATCCCTGAAATTCCTCACTTTCCCAAATTCCCACCTCAAAACCCTCGCAATCGCCGGCAAAAACCCCACTAAACTCACTCAATCTCTCTCCTGGGCAACCCACCCAAACCCACCTCCCCAAATCTCTACTCTTACCGCCGACACCGCTGACTTTGACTCCCTTATCAACGTCACGCGCCTCACGCGCCTCCTACTCAATTGTGTCGGCCCCTTTCGCCTCCATGGGGACCCCGTTGTTCGGGCTTGTATCGAAACTGGGACTGATTACTTGGACATTTGTGGGGAGCCTGAGTTCATGGAGAAGATGGAGGTGCAGTATCATGATCAAGCTGTTGATAAAGGTTGTCATCTACTTCCTCCTGTTTTTAGTAGTTGCAATGTCTTGATTTTTGCGCTTGATAATAGTTAATACACTACTTTGATCGTTAATATCTCTAATTATCTATTTGTGCAAATTTTAAAATTGAAATCTTGTAGATATATAGTGAGATAAATCCAACAATATCCCACATGCTAAAGTTTGTACTTCTATTATATATTAATCACAAATACTCGGTCAATGTAAGTACATCAATAGTGCACGAGTCAAAACGTTGCAACTATTGAAAAACGGAGGAAGTATTGGCCTACACACACAAGTTTTTGCTGGAGGAGAGTCTGACCATATATAAGCATAGACCCTAGTGGTTTTCCATCTTAAAACCAACCCACTATAGTTATATGTTGGTTATTCTCTTCTTTTTTCTTCAATGTGGGATTCTTACACGTGTTGCTTTTTTCGTTGTTCTTGTTGTTGTGGGTGAACAGGTTGTTTGGTGGTCTCTGCTTGTGGGTTTGATTCTGTTCCTGCTGAGATTGGGTATATGTTTAATTCTCATCAGTGGGTTTCGCCTTCGGTGCCGAATGCTGTGGAGGCTTACTTGAGCTTGGAGAGTGAGAAGAGGATTGTGGGGAATTTTGCCACTTATGAGTCTGCGGTTCTTGGTGTTGCCAATGCTGAGGTGCTTCGACAGTTGAGGAGATCGCGGCCTAGGAGAGCTCGACCTCAGGTTATATTGTTGGCATTTTTGTGCGATTTGAATTTATGGTTGTGATCAAAGAATTTTGGTTCGTTTTCTGTTTTGCATTGTGTTATTGTTGATTAATGTGGGTTTAAGGGGGAAAAAAGAGAAGTTCTGGAATTAGCCTTAGCACTTGGTTTACTTAAATCAAGGCATGGTGAGAAATAGAGTGTAGTGCAAGAGAAAGAAAATGGTATAGGGGTTGCCTTTATTAAATGATTTAATCATCAGGATGTAAATGTGGCTCAATTCTGCTGTTATATGGTGTCATTATTGATCATTTGCTTCTGGATGGTGTTAATATTATGTATGATATTTCTCTGTGTCACATGTTTAACCTTCGAGTTGATCTTTGTGTAGGTTGATATCTGAAGTTGTGAAACTGGCTGTCTTGTTGTCTGTTGTAATATGAAATTAGGTCTTATGTAAGACTTTCAGGGAGGGTTTTGTGGAATCAATCTATTTTGCATGTTTCCCCTAAAATGGTCTTCTGGGCTTCATTGATGCCAGCTTCCGATTGATTCTCCAATTGGGTCAGAGTTTTTGCCACCTTTATGATGATATGGTTTGTGCATCTAGATTTGGTTCAACAAGAGCAGCTAGTGTTACATTTTGCTGTGCTCACATAACTTGAACTTGGAAGTTTGGCACTAGTTTTGTTTATCTATGCAACCATAATGCGGTCAGGTTTTTTTTTTTTTTTGGGGGGGGTTGGAGGAGCTTGAGTTTGGAGTTCATATCTTACAAGCGTATTTTGTGAACTTCTAATATTGATATTGTCTCTCTTTCTGTGTATCTGACCATCCCCACTTGTTGTGGGGATGCTGTGTGTGGAGGAGTGAGGAAGAGTTGTAGTGTTTGGTACTTGGTAGGCGTCATGAAGTTTAAATTTCAAGCTTTGGCAAGGCTCTATCACTGTCTTTACTGAAGGGGCACATAATAGCATTTACCATTCACATTAGTATTTGGGACCGGGGATTTGGTAAGGAAAGGCGATTGAAGAGAAGATCTTCTTTTTGTCTGCTTTAGCAAGTCAATTGGAATATTATATATTACGGTAGCTGGTTTAATCACTCACTCAAATATGTGATCAAAATATTAAATGATTGTACTTCTATGTTGTTGATCCGTGATTGATTTTTTTCATTTTATTTACAAATGTTAATATAGATAATCTTGTTGAGTATTAAGTTGGTACTTATTTAAGCTTAAATGTGATTTTTTTTCTTCGAATTTATAAACAATGTTCATTATCTCTGTTTTTTGTTTCTTTTTTTTTTTCCTGGTTGAAGCTTCATTGTCACTTCCATAGTTCCATTAGATGTCAGCCTGTAGAGTATAAATCTGGTACTTATTTGACTGTTTCTATAATGAGAAGAAATTATATGTCAGTCTTGCTCTCATAACCTTATTTGAATGCGTCTACCAAGAAAAATTAAGAAAAGCAAAGACATACTTTTCTAGTTTTTGAGTGGAGGGAGGGAGCGTAGCATTCTCTCTGCGTTGGGTTATTGCTTCTCTACAACTACAGCTAAGTTATGTAATTAATTTATTCTATGGCCCATGCAGATTCCGGGTCCTCCTCCTGCTAAAGGACCGACGATTGAACAACAGAAAGAGCTTGGCCTCTGGGCTGTGAGGCTACCTTCAGCCGATTCTGCTGTTGTACGAAGAACCCTTTCTACTCTAACAGAAAACCCTAGTGGTCTTTTTGGGGTGAATGAGAGTGCTGATCAGGCTCTTAAGAGAGAAGCATTTTGGTCCTCTGTGAAGCCAGCTCATTTTGGGGTGAAGATCGGCACCAAATCTTTACTAGGCATCTTGAGACTTATCACCGTGGGTGTGTTTATTGGGCTCTTGGGTAAATTTTGTTTTGGAAGGTGGCTGCTTCTAAAATTTCCTTCAGTTTTCAGTCTCGGATGGTTCAGGAAGAATGGACCCACTGAAGCTGAGGTTAGTAGTGCAAGCTTTAAAATGTGGTTTGTTGGTCACGGCTTCAGCGACAGCAATACTGCATCCCTGGGAAACAAGAAACCTGACACTGAAATAATCACTAGAGTAATGGGACCAGAGATTGGTTATATAACCACACCAATTGTTTTACTTCAGTGTGCTCTTATTACTCTAAAAGAGCGAGGAAACTTGCCTAAAGGAGGCGTGCTTTCCCCGGGAATTGTGTTTGGACCAACTGATCTCCAAAAACGGCTTCAACAGAATGGAATATCATTTGATGTGATATCCAAACGCTCATTGATGTGATGTCAAAACTTGCCTAAAAGAGGCATGCTTTCCCCTGGAATTGTGTTTGGACCGACTGATCTCCAAGAACGGCTTCAACAGAATGGAATATTGTTCGATATGATATCTAAACGCGCTTTGTCTTCCTAATTGGTAACCGTTTTCCTTCCTTTTTCACTTTCCTATTTGATTTGTAGGTTCCGCATCCTTTCTTTATACTACTATGTTATGTGAAATCAAATGGCTTATCATCGAACACACTGAACTTGTTACTGTTGCACTTACTTTTTGTGTGGATATAATGCTGTAGTTTTGAAAGCTTCAAATTTCTGATTAGTAGTGCTGTTTAGGAGACTAACATAAGGAAAATTTGTTGAGATATTCTTAGTAACACCCCTAATGACACATTTTGGTGATGGATATATAGATAAAACATAAAAGTCTCATGTTAATATCCATGTAAGTACTTGTCCTTCTCCAAGTACCTCTCTTTCTTCGCAAGTTTCTATTATGAAATTTTGTGAGAAACTACTTAATAAGATCAATTTTTTGCGAGAAGCTACCTAATAGAAAAAGCATTTTGCTGTAAAAACCTACCTTTCACCGGATTATGTAGTTTGACTAAATTTTCCGGCGTTGACCAAGTATGTGCCAATTATGGAACTCTCTAAATATTTAATTTCCCCAATTTCTCACGTTTTCTCTCTCCTACCTTTCTCTACTCTCTTCCCCCACAACTTTGTTTCAGTTCACCCACATTCAAACCAATTTACGAAGCTGAGTAAGAAAAATTTCAGCCATCACAAAGCACAAATGACTCTAGAATTATTGCTTTCCAATTCCATTAGGGCCAAATCGAGCGAGGTAATCCAAAAGTAGGTGCGAGGGAAGAGAGTGAAGAAAGAAAGGAGAGAAAAAACATGAGAAAATCAGGATATTATGGGTTTTCAAAATATCGTGATCAGTTTATGTTTGGTCAATGCGGAAAATTTAGTCAAACTTCATAATTAGGCAAGAGGTAGGTTTTGTAACCCAATCTACTTTATAAGGTAGTCAACAACATTTTTTTTATTAGGTAGTTTCTCGCTAAAAATCGATTTTATTAGGTAGTTTCTCGCAAAATTTCCTAATAATCATCCATTACCAATTTGGATGAGGTATAGAGTGGTAATGAATATTTTATGAAGAAAAATACATGTTTGGGGATGTTGCTTTATTATCTTTGGTATTGACATGAGACTTTCTTTACAGTATTATATATAGATTCATTATCATTACCATTATTTATACTAGCTACTAGATAAGTAGTATTCCATTTTCCCACAAACATCCTAATGGTTTCCGTTTGATGAACACCCTCAAATTGAAAATATTTTGTATCCTACCACATGGAGCCTTCGTAGTTCGTAGAGATCATATACCAAATAAGTTCCTTTTGAAGGTTTCATAATGATAATATGGCAAGTTGATTTAAATGAAGATAGTTTTTAGAGAAGCTTCCTTTTTTTTGTGATAGAAGTTTAGAGAAACTTTTGGTAAGTGAATATTGTTACTAGGACATCTCAAAAAGGAAATTGAAGGTAGACATATGATATATTCTTGTGAACAAGACCTTTATCACTATTAAATAGTTGGAAGTTGGACCTTTGGAAGACAATATATTCCAAACATAATTTCCCAGAATTGGTTGCAAGCAATTGCAAAACTAGTTTTCTACTTAGCTTTCCTGATATCTTCTAGACATATCAATAATTGTCTCGAACATTTTTTTTGAGCTTCCATGTATTTCCCAAGCTTTACTAGCTTGTTCCCCAACTCTTCCAGCAGTATCCATTAACTTTTCACTTGTCATCATCTCTTGTATCTTCACTGCAATCTCCTCTCCCTTCACCAATCTCTCTCCTCCCCATCCCCAACTTCTTTCCCAGACTCCTAAACCTGCTTTCTCCACCACCTCGGCGTTGACCTTTTGGTCTCCATGTAGGGGCCAAGCAAGCAAAGGGATCCCTCTTTGAGTGGCTTCCATGACCGAGTTCCATCCGCAATGAGTCAAGAATCCTCTTATCGCCGAATGAGCTAGGATCTCCTCTTGGTTCACCCATTGCTTTACAACTAACCCTCTTTCCTTAATTTTCTTGAAAAATGTCTCACCTAGCAATTCTCTTAGGTCTTCTTTATCTTCTTTGTCGACTACCGTAGTCTTGATCACCCACAAAAATCTCATCATACTTCTTTCAAGCCCTTCTCCCAGTTCTCTTATTTGGTCTTTGCTCATTGATGTTCTGCTTCCAAAGGAGACAAACACCACGGAGCTCAATGGTTGGTTGTCCAACCATGATATGCTTGTGCTTCCTGTACCTGGACAAAATAAAGTGGTGTAAGTGTGTAATTATGTTAGTAGAATAGTTCGTTGTTAGACAAATATTAGACAATAAACCAAGGTTGTTTGGTCTAGGTCGTTACGGTCCTTGGAACAGTAAGACAATTTGCCTAAACTTTAGGTAGCTAATTTGGTATATTTGTATCTGTACTCTATAAAGGATTTACAACTTTTGTATCTCATACTTTGTGATGAATTGGCCTAAGGGAGAGGGGTACTGGTGGTAATGTACAATCATTGAATTAGGAGTTAGCTTGAGTAATAGAAAGTTGGTGAGGAAAGGAACTCTATAAAAAACAGTAAATTTGGGAGTAAGAAATTATGCTGAATATTTATAGAATTCCCTATAAGACCTTTTTTTTTTCATTCGAGTAAGAAATTATGCTGAATATATGAATATTTGGAGGTATATACCATATACTCAAATGGAGTACGTTATCTCTTTCTATAACCCAAATGGAACAAAAATACTCCTAGGATAATAAGCAAGTTCTTTGGTATAGTTTGCATGATTCTTATGTGGCGACCTTAAGGTTATATAGTTATACATACGCTGAAAAATGATAACAAAACGTTGGACAATGATGGTCCATTTGTTAGTCATAAATGATGCAATAATAATGCATTTTAGTGTAAATTTGTAAAAGAAGCCTCGTACCAATATTGATGGTCATTCCAAAACATCTTTTCTTCACAATATATTGTTACCATCCATTACCACTTATCAATGAGTGTTATTGAGTTGTAATGGAAACTTAAAAAGAAAAACACATATTTAGGGACGAAACTTCATTATTATGAATAAGTTAATATGATTACTTTCTTATTAAATTACACTAAAAATTTCATTACCGTTACCACATTTGACGACCTCTTACCAAGTGGACAAGAGACTATGCTTACCTTTCTTTGTCTCAAATGAAATCAAAGGTCCTACAGGGAAGATAGGCGGTAAATTTGGTAGAACCTTGCCACTTTGTAGAGCTGAGATTGTTTCAGGTTCAAAGAAGTCAAAACTGTTAGAGTAGTACGCCCTTAGCCTCTTGAAGGTACCTACAATTGATCTCTACAATTCGAGTGAATACATGGTCTGGATTACACATTGGAGGAGGAACATGGTCTCCCTGTATCGGATCTAAACCCGGAATCGCAACACTTTCACCTTTAGTAATTCTAATATGAGGTAGACTCGCAATGAGAGAGAAGAACCTTGCAGAAGTGGTGATGACAGTGTAGTTTAGGACACCAAGGTCAGCGAGCGGCTTGTTGATCCCCGAAGCAAGCATCAAGTCAGAGAACACGACAGAGGGTGGTGGTGAGAGGGTGGAGAGGTGGTGAACGAGGAGGTGGGCAGAACGAGAGACAGCATCATATTGGAGGAGAAATGGGTCCTGGGTGTTGGAGTCTGATGGATCAGGAGGTAGGGCGTGGAACTCTGAGGAACTGATGTGGGGGTGGGAGGATAAGAAAGTGCTGATTTGGTTGGTTTCAGCAGAGGAAAGAGTGGGGCGGATGATGATCATTGTGACACTGCAGCAGTTGGACGGAGCTGCTAGCATCGACGCAAGCCGAAGGAAAGGGGTTAAGTGTCCTATTCCTGCGCTTGGACATACAGTTACATGTGGGTGTGTGGGTAGTGAATCCATGGGGGTGTGGAACTTGATGTGGATTTGGTAGGCTTGATTTTGTGCAAAGGCGAATTCTCTTATATCTATCCTGCTCCCTCTTCTAATGGAGGGAAGAGAGAGATTTCGGTGAAATTAGTGTTGTATACCAACGACTTAAAGATGTAGGACCACAGTAAACATTAATTTATTATTAGGCTTGAAACATATTGCCAGGCTTTTGGTGACCTTGTAGGACAAAAAAGAAAAATATAATTATGTTGAATTTTATTAGATTTATGAATTTTCAAAATGATAATATTTTATATTTTTTTACAAATATAAAATTAAAGATATTAATATTTAAAGTTATAGATTTGAAAGCTTGAAGATTCAATGTCTCTTATGCTCTTCTATATTTCTTTTTTTATTCTCTTTTGTGAAAATGCAATGGAGAGTTTGGATTGTCTACCCTTCTTCCATTCATTGGATACTAGCTTTTTATGCACGCGATGCGTACGACGACATTTTTGGGCATAACTGTTATTCTGTAGTAAAACAAACCAAAAACAAAAGTGCGTATCTAAGTTCACCTCAATTTTGTGAATAAGATTTTTTGAAATACTTACAAATAGTATTTTAAAATCCTTTTAATATATAAGTATAAGTAATGAAATTGCATCTCTAACTACTTTTTTTTGTTGACTTTAACTAATTTCCATGAAAATCCAAGCACACTCATTAGCCCAGTCAACTTCAAATATGTAATCAACATTGTGGAACTGAAATTGCAACATTTTTTCCTTGATAATTTGTGCATTTGCAAAAATGTTATCAAGTTCTTAAAAATTATTTAGATAGAATAATCATTCATTCAAAAAAAATCTCTATTATAAAGGTTGGTATAGTTGCTTTCAGATAGTTTACACTTATAAACAATTTTATAAGCGTGCATAAAGAGAGATATATAAAACAATAAAAGATTATAGAACCAACTTAGAGTAATAAGATAAATCTAAGTCAACCAACTATTATGTAGCATAACAATTTTAAGTCAATTAGCACTATCAATTAGCACTATCAATTAGCATTACAATTTTAAGTGAATAAGCATGATTCATGAAATAGCAATAATTTTAAGTCAAAGCTCTAAACATCCCCATGTGTCCCATGACAAAAAGAGACAAATATATTACACTCATCTTTCTCCCTCTTCAATTCTCAGCTACTTGAGAACAGAGTGATTTGTAAGTGAATTTTTGTGAATGTTTTGTGAGTATGTATTGACTTTGTAATGTATTGGTTGTAGTTTGGAAATGAATTTTTTTAGTTTTTGTAAAGTTTCCTCATTTGAGTAATTTGTATAACGTGAATTATGCAATTCTATGATTTTAGTTGACTTCTGAGTGATTACGAACATAAGCAATAAGGCTTCAAAGCATAGTTTTCCTCTAGGTGGTCTTGATCAATACTTTCATTAGTAGAGTAAAATTCATTAGTAATTCTATTCAATTTTTTTGTTAGATCACAAAAAAAGGCGTATGTGAGTCCAATATTGCAAAATTTTGAAATATAGAAAAAGGCATATGTTAGTCCAATATTACAAAATTTTGGAATTTTAAAGCATTTCAACTTTTAAATCTAGTTTGCAGACACAGAAGTCCCACCTCTCATTTGGAGAGAAAGAGTAGCCATTTTTGTTTGTCAGAGTATCATAGACTCATCTGATAGAAACAATAAAAGTGTATTATAAACTAACCTGTAAAAACAAACAATAAACAAAAGAAAATTATGTAAAGAGCAACAATAAAAAAATTTATAAACTTTTTTCTAATATGTCATAAACTCAAAATCTATCATTTGCCACGTGACAACTTGATGACTTAGGCTCTTAAGCTCTTTAAACATTGCCACTCTACATTTTTACTCTATATGAAAAAAGAATTTATCTCTTAATTTCTACTTCTCTGTTTCTCCTTTAGACCTTTACATCTCCTACATGCATATATGCAAACTGCAAAGTTTCCATTGAAAATTCATAGAAATCCTAAGAACCCCATTCCATTTTCTCTCTCTTCTGTTTGCGTTGATGTCGTGCTGCAGTCACGACGCTCCGTCACTGTTGCAGCATCTTTTCCTGGTGCTGTCGCCGACGCTAGAAGCCGCCCTGTTTTCGGCTCTTCGGTTGTTAATGTTTCTTGAATTCTTGTTAGTTATGCTCTTCCTCTTTTTCACTCCTCTGTTTGAATGTTTCTTATGGAAACTAAAAAAACTGCTTGACCAAATGTTTTGTTTTTGTTTGTTTGAGAAGACAACATAGGTCTTCAATTTACATTCACCGCTTAGCTGAATTAACTAGGTGTGTTAATCTAACCACAGCGTGATTTTAGGCGGAAGTGATTATAGGTGTGTTTATCTAACCACAACGTGATTTTAGGCGTTAATTTAGGATTTTGTTTTGTAGAATTTGCCGGAAAAAAGTATGTATTTTGTTATAATTTTATTTCCGTTATTTATTTGAAGCCCTGCTTTGGTTTTGAAATTTAGAAAGGGAAGGGGGGGGGGGTAAAATAGTCTCTTCCTTTGGGGACAACATAGCTCCCCCCTTCCCTTATATAATAGAGATCAATTCAAGATCGGCATATCCCTCAAAAAAAAAAAAAAAAAAAAAAAAAAAATTCAAGATCGGCATAATGTAATAATACAATTTATTATCTTAGTGGTCGTTTGGTTGCTAATTGAAATCATGGGAGTTTCAAATTCCTAGGAATTGTGAAATGGGCTAGTTGTTTTAGTTGACAAAAAATTTTAAAAATGGGGGAAGTAGAAATTCCCATTAATTACTATTGCCTACAAAATGGGGGAAATAACTAACCTACTCCCCCCTAGGCCCTAGGTAAGTAGAAATTCCCATGAATTTCCACTTCCCTTATAGCTTGTACACTACCCAACAAAATTTTCAAATTCCCATGAATTTAATGAAGGAATTTATATCATGTGTATTGAAAATTCATGGGAGTTTTCAATTCCTATGATCAACCAAACGACCACTTATTTGAATTAAATTGTACTATGTAATTTTATATGTCCTCTTTGTAGGGAATGTGAGAATAAACCAAATAGAATTCACTTTTTGTAATCTCTATATTAGTATTTGGAAATTTCTTGCATACTTTACAGTACTTCTTTTTTACTTTTTGGTATTTTCTAGTACTTTTTTGGTATTTTTTTGTACTCTTTGTTGTTTATATCTCTCCATTCTAAAATAGTCTGAACACTAATGAAAACACTGGAACCAAAATGGGAAACATGAGAAGTTGAAAATAGGATTTCTATTTCTACTTCGTTTTTGGGAAACCAATGGAGTTTTAAATTTCAAATTATACCAGTGCTGGCAATATAATGGAATCTCAATTTCAATATATATAATTTTCAACAATTAGCAACTCCTTACACTAATAACCCATCAAAGGAGCTTTATGAATACAACTAAAATACATGTCACATATCAAATGAGCTTATTAAAGGATTTCAAATTTAGCATACTTCTATAGTTCTATATAGTAAGCTGTAGTGAAGCAAGGAACCTAACTTTTTTTAAATCACTGCATTAGAAAATTTGCTTATGAGCGATAAAGTAGCATAACTAATACGGATAAAACTTGGTTAAGTCAATTAGTAGTTTACCTACCACTAAATAAAATTTAATGTACGGTATATGGTTTATTAGGAGCGGGTAATCTACCCAATATCTACCGGATAGATGCAGTTATGTCCTAACTAGTACAAAGATTTATGTAATGCGTGTTGATACCAATTGTTACTCGTAGAACAAGTACATTGCCTTAAGAAAAGATTAACATAATATATGCAACTTTCAAGTTTCATTAATCATCACTAATACTTTGTTTGGATAGCATTAAGGGAGGGAAAGATAGGGAAGGGAAGGGAAGGGAAGGGAAGAGGGGGGGGAAGGGGAGAGTGAGCTTGCATTTCCCTTTCGAATTTTTCCAACATTAGACGGCTTTGGCTTTTCAAGAGGAGGAACCAAGATATATCCCTTTCAATTTCCTTGCCTTCCCTTCCCCCATGTATGATGTATCCAAACAAAGGGAAATGAATTCCTCCCCTTTCATCCTAATTTCTCTATTCAAAATAACTATAAAGAAAAATTAAGTGATCAAAGAGGAATTTAACGGTGGTTAGCATATGGGAAAAGGAGAGAGAGAGAGAGAGATTGGGGAGGGGGGGAGAATGAAAGAGAAAGAACAAGGTTTAAGGCATGATATTTTAAGGAACCGGAGAAAACTTTTGCTATTCTAGGGGCAACTGCCAACCTTTTGGTTAATGGTAAGCCCATGTTTTCTTGCTTTTTAGTAGTTTTAAGTTTATGTTCACAATAACTCCTTTACTCTCTCCACCAAAGAGCTTTTTCTACTCCATTATTGAGCTTTATTTTGAATCTTATCTCTCTTCTTGTAAGAGTTTGGAGTTATGTTATTTAATTTCGCAGGAAAAGTTGGTTCTATGAAGATTTTTGCAATCCGCAGCATAAATTACTTATAGTTGCAATCAATTGCATCAGATTTGGTTAATTTCAATAGTACAATGGATCGAAAGGATATCTCGTAGAAAGTCGTATCAAACAACGATGTAAAAGAGGGTGTTCATCAAAGTCGAATTTCCACAACGATCATGGTTTTTTGCCAAATTATAATTTCATTTGATAAAAATTGCTTTATCTGCCCATCTTAATCTTTGTTCTAAATGTCATATGATTCTTTTATTAATGATAAATATAAATTTTAAGAAAAGCTTTTAAGGAACTCAAAAATGAAAATATTCCATTTAATAAGTTTTGATTTGAAATTATATGGACCCGAGTTGCTTATTATATGGCAAGGATGTCAGATCCAATTTTTTTCAAATCCAAATATGTCATTGTGGGCTAACCCCAAAAGAAATGCTCTATCTAAACAGACCAAATAAAACTTCCCAAAGCACTTTTGATTTGCACAAGTCAGATATCGGGCATGAAGAAAAAGGAAACCACTAGTTATTGTACATGAAGATGGGGAAAAAAGTTCAAAATTACCTAATCTGTTTCACTTATAAGATACAGCTTTTGACCATTGTCAATCAAATCTACATCAAGTATTTTACCACCATCATCAGATAAAATACAAGAACCAATTGGGAAGTTTAACTTTTCCGATGCTATCTTAACCAGTTCATCTATGGTACGTGGAACCCATAAGACAATCCCTGTTCTTCTGTTCTCTTTGGTTCCCCACGGATGGAATGGGAAGACTGTACATTTCTTATGCAGCGTTTTATCTGCAAGAAAGTGATATGATTAAATTAACAAAGATAAATTCTTACAAGTATATATTACTCGCTCTGTTTTCAAATAGATGCAGGATGCTTCACTTTGACTTTTGTATTATTTATGGACTCTACTTTGACCATATTTTTCCACTGGTGTATGACAACCAATGTTTAGCATACAAGATGTTGAATTTATCTCGATGTACATCTTAAAAAAAAAAACATTCTTTATATTTTTTAAATAATGAATAATTAGAGATATTGATGATCAAAATTGTACATTGGCAAGTGTACAAGTCAAATGAAGCATCTATTAAAAAAGCGAAATGAGTAATATGAAAGGTAAGATGTTTTTAATGACCTTGGAAAAGGCCATCTAGGAAAAAAAAGTTTACTCAGACAAAACTTATTTTTACTAATCTTCTTTATATAGCTTTTCTCATCTTACGAGAGGAGGAGTTTGGGGAATATGAAAGTGGCAACATGAAATCAATATATATTAACATTATTAACCATTTGATTACCAGAAATATCTTCAATGTCGCCAGAAGATTGAGACAATTGAGCTAACTTTGCATCTTCAAGAAGCTTTATCAAATTGTTATGTCCACACATTCGGGCTTCGTCCATTGGAGTTTTACCCCATCTGCAAAATTCATAGTTCATAACGATGAAAGTACCTTATGGCATTTTACATGTCCTAATCAATTTAGATTATGTAGATTTTAAATGTCTTAATCAATTTAACAATGTGAAAGAACAAAACATATATCTAAACTATAAACTACATAAAACTTGGTCACAATTGACAATTTTAGATTTACATATGAAGCTTCCAAAGTATATGAACCATTATTACCTGTCTTTCAACAAAACATTAGCTCCAGCCTGTACCAGCAGCTTTGCCATCAAATATAACCCTTGAGAACAAGCAACATGAAGTGGAGTTCTAAGATCATAATCTCTCGAGTTCGGGTCTATTCCGTTGGTTATCATCCTTCTAAGAAATTCCACATCTCCGCTTAGAACAATTGAGCTAAGAGATGATCCAGCATTTTTTAGATCAATTCTTCCTCCTTGTTTGTACAACAACGCAGCAACCTGATCATGTCCATTTTTTACGGCTTCTAATAAGGGCGTATTGCCAAAATCATCTGTTGATAAAAATAATCAGTGACATTGTTATAAAAGAACCTAGTTTAGTGTATAGCAATTAGCAAAGAAGTTGAATGCTAACATCACCTGAAATATTGACATCGGCTCCTTCTTGAATAAGGAATAAAACAATATCTTCATGTCCTCTTGATGCGGCGACATGCTGAGGCCAATAAAATTTTCAAGATCATGTACGCAATTGAGAACTATACCAGGAAGCACAACTCATGATTATACAATCTTTAGGTCAACAAAATTCTAGCATTGTGCCACACATCCCCAAGACATGAATTAACTCATATTTGTACAACTAGTGATGAGAATGCATGCGGCTTACCTGGAATAGAGAGCCTTGCGCTATACATATATACACACAATAATACGAAAGACCTATTACAATGAAAAATCCATCTCGTCCTTATACATATACTTAATATTATGGATCCCATAGAAATGATATCATATTATATCGCAATTAATTCATAAGCTTTTGTGTGGCAATGTGAACCATAAGTTAAAGCACAAGATTCTTGATAAATGATAATGGATAAAGTCTATGAAGAAAATGAAAAGGTAATGATAGGTGTAAGATTAGAACAAGGAACCAGATGCCAACAATATGGAAATAATGGACTAATTAAGCAGAAAATACAAGAGAGTGCAATAAATATTTACTATCTATATTAATATATCATACCAGTGGAACTCTTCCATTATAATCTTTCCTCTTTAGATCAGCTCCTCCATTGATAAGACTCTTCAGCTGATATAGATCACCATGGTATGCTACATTATTTACTTTGAGAGCAAGTTCTGATTCTTGTTTCCTTATGTGAGATGCGATATCAGATTCAACTTGGTTTAAGTTGTATTTTCCATCGTTCCCCTGTCACATTAAAAAAATACAAGTTTAACACATTATTGGTGCTCTTTAGTACCTAGCTAAGGTTGAATAGCTAAATTTCACAACATAACTTACAAAAGTTAATACAAAATTGAGTTTCTTCCGATAAACTAAGCCTACATTTGAGAAAAAAGAATGCTCCTCTTATTACCTTAAGGAGATTGTTAAAGATTCTTTTCCCGTCATTGAAGTATATGTCAATAATATTACTTAAGGACTCTTTGTCTATTCGCAGAAGCCGACACAGATCAAGAACTCGAACTGTACAAGATTGAGGGATGTTGCAAAAAATGGAAATCTGTCCAAAAGTGCTATTAGGTTGAAGAATTGAAACCTTCATTTCTGACCCATCTTGCCCAATGCTTACCTCCTCCTGTGAAGCAAGAACAACTAATTGGTCAAATCCTACAACCTCCATCTGAAACTAATACTTGTTTAAGACAGAAAAGTAAGAACAACAACAACACATTAAGCCGAATTTTACTGTTTTTATCAGCTACAGCTTTAGTTTTGCATCCAACATCAAATCAGACTTACACAATCTATCATTATCTATAGTTCATTATGAAAAATTGTAACAGCACAAGAAGAAAAGTAAACGGTAGAAAGGAAGATAGTAGCATGTGTAACAATGTAGACATACCAGCATTCCATGACAAACAACATAAAGTTGATCTACGACATTTCCCTGCTCCAAGATCACTTCACCGGGAAGAAAAAATTCTTCATGGACTCTAATTACCTGCAAGACCAAGCGCATAGATAAGACATCTTATTCAGATGACTTCAAATTATGATCTCTCTGAAAGTCCGAAACATGCTAAAAGCTGCACATAGACAACTTTTCTAACAAAATCATCACCAATGTGCAGACCCCAATTCAAAATTCCTTCCAGAAGTGCATGAACATAATCGAAGAATCACTAAAAAAGTTAGAAATTGTATCCTCTTGAGAAAATTCTCCAAGTCAAACTTTAAGAAGCATGTCAAACAAGTATCATGACCAACAACCTGCACCTCAATATTTAAGGAGAAGAACTCTGGACCTCTAGAAATGATCATCATGTGGGTGGAGTTTAGTTCTTCTTTTGACCAGGGACACCACAATACCACATATTTCTAACAAGCACAGCATGCAAGAGCCTCCCTTCTACTTGAATTTTACAATAGTAACCAGGAATAAGAAAGCAGCCCTCTAAGTATACCCATGCATAATTTTGTGTTTTACTAGAAATTCAAGAATGCATATTAGGGGTAAGATATTGGTGCTTACAATCTGATTGATAAACTCTGAAGAACATCCGTTTAAGAGAGGAGATTCTTCTATGTATGGTCTATATAACGATTCAAAAATCTGCACATACAACATAGTTAGTTTACCCTTATCGCGATAGGCATAAATCGTGACACACACATGTAATTTGACAGAGTTTTGAACGACCAGTTTATAAGTTCACATAAAGATAAAATTAATGCAGCATAATCGTTGACTACTCAGATTGGTAACTAGACATAGTCATAAGCAGCGAAATCACCATAAGAGTGCAATGATAATATATCCTAAATGTATATGTTAGCATAGAATCCTTCTAATTATAAAACTGGAATACTCCTAAATATCCATGAAAGGAGTAATGTTGAATGAATTTTAACAACTTTTGACATAACCAAAGGCCAAGAGTTTTGTAATTCAAATTGTACATCATGTTCATATTGAAGGTACATCATGTGATAAGGAACATTAAGCACATTTGTGCAACCCAGGCACTCAAGGATGGAAATAAAAGGTATGTAATTTAAAATAACTTATATATGTTTTTGTACATTACCTTAGCTCGAAGAGATATGGGAATGTCTTGCAGAATAGATGCCTCAGTATAACTACTTTCATATTGTAAACGCAAATGACCTTTGATCTGATTGCAGAGGCCCCTGTCAAGCCTATTTCTGTTCATATATTTCATTACATCTGTCATTTTGTCCCTAAATCTTTCTGTCTTAGAACCTTTGACTATCAATGCTGTCATATTACCGATCAAATAAGCACCCAAAATCATGTCAAAAGAGACATAAATCATAATAAATATCATCTCCCTCAGATTGATAGCATGTATGTCACCATAACCTGCAATACAACAGAAATACTGAGACAATCGTGACTGATTCTAATAACTACTCATGAGCAAGACATAATTAGGATCATGATTTGTCCAGCATACATATGTATGTATTTTGTGTGACCCCTCCTCAGGTGTGCATCATGCTTATTATAATGAAGCAAAAGACTTGAAAATTTTGCATTAGCTAACTCTTAGTAGTATACTCATTAGTTGAACTTCATAAATATGTATGTATTTTGTGTTTGAAATATTAGCTAACCAATAGTTAATATAGTGACCTTTGGGAGTTAATAGGATATACTCATATCTGTTTATAACTATTCAAATGTGCAAAGAAACGTGTAAGGAAGAAACTAATTTGAGACCAAAGTTCTCAATCATCTTGCAAGAGCTCTAATAGGATTAATCTCTCACATTTTTGTGGACGATCCCACTGATATTTTAGTACTTCTCTTAGCTTTTACCCCTTTGGCCCACTACACTCTCTCACTTCTAATAAACGATACTCCACCAACTCCTGTCATATTAAAGTTCTTAACCAATCGACAACTTGTCTCATGCGTACTATAGCACTTAAAATCACTTCAAAAGAAAAAAAAAAACAGAGCACTTGAAAGAGCTCACCTACAGTAGCCATTGTGACGATGGCAAAATATAGAGACGTTGTGTACCTCTTCCAAATATCAATTTCCCTAAAGTTGGAATAACTATAATCTCCCAACGTTAAACTACCAATCCATGTGTAACCTTCTTCACGTTCAGGAACTGTGGTGGCTAAGTAATAGAAAATGCAAGCTGCTGTATGTGTGCAGTAAATTTCAACAGCAAGAAGTTTCACTATCCTTGTAAAAAGGTAGTTGATCCTTATATCCTTCTCCAATTTGTGGAGGAAGTAAGTAATCTTGCGAACTCGACACAGCCTGATCCATAACAAGTATCTCATTGCTTCTTTTCGTTTAGCTGCCTGACAAAACACATTGCAATTAGATTAATCCGAACTCTACATTTCTTTGATCACTTTTAAGCTAGATGACTTGCAAAGGAAAATTTTAGAAGCATCACAACTGCATTGTAATTTTAAAGGTATGATCAAGTTTAGCAAATACCTGAAGTTCTATCTTTGAACTTTACGTCCAAAAAAAGAGAAACGTTTGATCAACAAGCTAGAGTTCGAATGGAGATAATGTTTACAAATTTCAAATGTTAAGGTACATATTTGAAACTACCTTGCAAATTATATTACTTATAATGTTTACAACTTTCAAAAATTTATCAGCTAAAATACTTCATACATGGCTAGTCATATATGTCAAATATATTTGGTATTTGAGCTCTTTATATTATCACCTATCAAACAAGCCAGTAATTGTTAGTAATTTTCTATAGGCATCTCTATTCTAACTTTATTATGTCTTTATTTAATTTAAGAAATCAAACACACATATGAAAGCGAAAATCGCATTCTTGCCCAGACCTCATGCAAGTCAAGGACTTGATCAAATGAACTAGCTCATAATGGTCAAAAGCTTAAAAGATGTGAGGTTAAAAATTCTATAAGAAAGCAGGCCAGGAAGAAGAAAGACAAATATAGAGATGGTTATGAGAATTACCTTGTAAATAAGATCCCATGGCATACAAGCCAGCAAATCAAGCATAAAAGTTGATTTCAAGTACCTGCAAAGTAGAATATAATTTTCATTTGCTAATACATATTTATTACATAACTAAAAGTTATTTTCTCGGAAGTAGTAAGATAAAAGAGAAAGGAAAGTATAACAAGGTAATTAAAAAAATGTAAATCTTGTATGAGGCGTGACTTTTAATAAATTATTGTGTTTAAAGGGGTGACTCCTATTTATCTTAAGAATCACCTTTAATGCCTCTGGTCTCACAATAATTTGTCAAAAGTCCGCGACACTTTATTTTAATTGTAATAAAACTAGGCACCTGAAAGCAATAGCACGACGTTGATGGACCATATGATGAGTCTTTCTATCTTTGTAACCAACATAGAATTGAAGCACAATGTCGACAAGGAAAGCAACTTGTCCAACAAGGTCCAGGACTAATAGGTTCTTAGGAAGTCCAGTAAAGAATCCAAATTCCAAGGGTGTAAAGAATGAAGAGTAAATTGCCCATAATAGTATGAACTTCTCCCATGCCCTGTACCACCTGCATTTGCCATTATCGTGCGATCCTTTGTATCAGTTTTACCCTTTTACCCTTTTTTGTGTAACAAAAGCAGTAGTGCAGTACTAGTACGTCACTAGTTTGTGCTTGGCCAATCCATCCCGCAACATTTTGCTGCTTGGATTTAGGATCACAAATGAATAATCAATTAGAATTTTAACTCACTATTTTTTTTAACAATTGGTATGCTTTCTCAAATGCCTCAATTCAAACACAATGGACGTTTAAATTTTAATAGGATATTATGTTTACTCTCCCTATCCAAATAAAATTCAAACATCTTCAAATTAGTTTGCAAGAATTTGATTAGTTTATTTCAAAGGAGTGGTTTCCACAACTTAATTTAATCCATCTAGAACATGTTATGATAATATTAATGGAAAGGAATAATTTTTTCTCCCCTTGCTCTCATAAGTATGAGAAGATAGGAGACTGTAACTTGGAAATTAGTCAAGTAGACCCTAACAAATTAATAAATGCAATACTTTAATATTTGCGTTATTCATAATTTCATATACTAACTTTGATCATAAATTTCTTTGCATATATATATAGATACAAATTGTCACATAAATTTTTGTTCGCTTAGTTTTAACTAGTTTCATATGCACGCGATACTTGCGACGACATATTAACATCAATTGTGACATTAAAAAGCGCTAGAGATACTAATATTATTTTATTGTAGTTTAATCAATCCTTCGCAACTTTTTTTGAACGTGATAGACGAACATGTATCAGAATGGACTATAGGTTGATATTATTGGATCATACTATGCTCATCTCTTTTAACATATGTGTAATTTATTGTGTAACACTACATCGAGAAATTGGATGGTATAAGTCTATTTCTTTACTATATTTTAAAATAATATATCTAATAAAATGGTGAGATGGATTATCCCAAGTCCCAACTGACACAAACAACTACTACGAACCTTTAAATAAACAAAATGATAAATTCTCTTAATCGACACATACGACAATTATAAAAGCCAAAACATAAAAAGACGAGACTATCCTCTTATTTTTGTTGGTAAGTTTATGGATTGTTAATGTATGTTCTTTGAAATTGTAATTGCAATTAGACGTTTAGGTAAAAAGAATTTTTTTTAAGTTCTTACTTTGTGATTGTTTGGAATTGCTTTAGTAATATCAGTTATTTTCAATCAAAAATTTCTCTTTTTAAGCATATTTTTTTGGGAAACATTTTATGTGTTCATTACATCTTACTATAAGTTAGACAATCTTAGTTTTCCTTGTTAAGCATAATTGTAGATCAAGAAGGAATTGGATTAAAATAAGTATTTTTTGATAAGTGAAGGGTAGAAAAGTAATTTTATAGGGGGACATCATAGCTCCCCCTTGGCTTATAGATGTACATTTTTGTGATATCAATACTTTCGTTTATAAATTTTACTAATAGACAATTAAATAGTGTTGCTTTTTAGAAATGAAGTAGATATCCGACCTTAAAACGTAATCTCATGTATAAGTATATGAAAAATATTTCCACCATGTTTTGTACCTTGTAATATTTTGGCTTTCACGCTTGCAAATTAGACCGCAAGATTAGGTAATCGACAAATCTTACACAATACTCCAAATAATCATAGGTTAATGTATATGCACAATATTTTGATTGGGGGTGATGAGGTTGTTGATTTTGATTTGGTAAATTAGTGCTAGTTATGATATTACGTACTTGAGCTCTTAAAAAATATTACATACTCGTGAACATAAAATAGTTGGTATTCAAAAGTACATATTTAGACAAATTTGACAAGATAATATATGACTATATTTAACTTAAGTATAAATCACAAATGTAACTATGGTCAAACTGAAGTATGTGAATAGTGTCAAAAGTCAAAGTATAATTATATATTCAAGGTCGTTTGGTTTAATGGAAATCATATTCCATGAAAAATGGTTGTTCAATTAACATGAATGAGTTTTCCTTTGATTTGTTTGTTGGAAAACTATTAAGCTAAGAAGATGAAAATGGAGATGTTGGAAATGATAGATGGGAGGAAAATGTTTTTTCCTTCAAATTTTGGAGGAAAATGTTTACAAAGGGATGAAAAACACTTTTCTACCTTAGTTTTATGTTTTCCTCTTACACTGAGCACATCCTTCTCAAATTATTGTTATAAGTATCTAATAAATCAGATGTTGTTGTGGTAATTAAAAAAATTTGTCTCATTTCAACTTCCTTCTAAGAGAGCTTCAGTTCATATCGGAGATGTATAAACTTTGTATATCAAGTGACAGTTTCATAATAAATGTTACTAATATTAATTCATATAGGTTAGATATCAAGTCGTGATTTTTCTTTTTTTAAAAAATATATTTTCAAATACTTCCTCCGTTTCATAATATTTTGCAGCACTTTCCATTTAGGGGTGTTTCAAAATAAATGCAACACTTTTTTTTTGTTTCCTTATTTAGTAAGGGGGATGAAATTACTTATATACCCTTACTTTATAAAATAAGTATTGTTTACATACTCTAATCTAAAACAATTAAACTACCTAATCTTTCCCCTAACTACTCCATGATCTTCTACCCGCAACCATTCCTTTACCCCACCACAAAAACCCAACCCATTCCCCACCACCTTCACACTCTCTCCTCCCTTAAGCCCTCTCTCTCCTCCCTCATGCCCTCGATGTTGGAGTTTTAGTAGAAACTCTAAGTTTGCTTCAAAAGAACATGAAGAGCCCTTTTTATCTTTTGTCCCACATTGAAAGAATAGAAGGGGAGAGTAAGGTTTATAACCATTACTCTTCCTCTACCCTTTGAGTTGAGTAGCAATGAGGCTTTTAGTGAGTATGTGGTGATGTGTGGTTGCCACACGGGCGACGCCGCCCACCCGGACCGGGCCATGGGCTTTGAAATTAACTTAACTATCATTTTGGGTCAAAAATCTGTAAGCATTTAATGACCTTGGTTATCAGTCTTAAGTTACCGTTTTTCCCCTAATCTCTCTCTTAATGACGCTCTAATCTCTCTCCTAATTTACTGCCATTAAAATCCCCATAAAGTGACCGTTTTTCCCACTATTTCAGCCATATTCTGATCTCGTTTGGTTGGGCTCTCCCTTTAAATACTAGTGTTCTGAAATTCTTTGGGATACAGAAAAAACATACAATACAAGATCTTCGTCTCTTATTCTTTCTCCTCCATTATTCTGGGCAATATTCAAGATCGTTCTCAATATGCTTTTCTGTCAACACCGGAAGTGCAGAAACTGTGTATCCCTGGAGGTTGATTGCTGTGGGTCTGTGTGTTGTTACGGGGCAAATTCAACTTTAGAGCAGTGATCTTCTCACGCCACGATTATCATATAAGTTTGTTTTAGTTGTTCCCAGTTTACGTTCCTACACTCGACACAACACTAAAGCCACCATTGTCGGAATTTTGAGCGCCCTCTCTCTCCTCCCTCACGCCCTTTCTCTCTCATCCCTCACGCCCTCTCTCTCCACTGAATCCACCATCGCTGCGAAGTCCAGCGAAGATGAAGCATTTGATTGCGAAGTCTTCATTTTCTTTGTTCTCATTCGTCTTCATCAATCTCCTCTCCTTTGTTCTCCTGGGTGTTCTCCTTCGTCTTCATCTTCTTTGTAGATCTCCTTCTTTCTCTCTCCTTCGTCTTTGATTTGTTTTTGGTTAGATCTGTAATTTGGTTAGATCTGTCTATAATTTGGCTAGATCAGATCTGTTTTTTTTAATTTGCTCACATAGAAGATGAAGATCGTGGTGAATTTTTGTGAAATGGAAGATGGTGGTGGCGGGGTGGTTGTGGTGGTGGTTCCGATGGTGGTGGCGGGATGGTTGTGGTGGTAGTGTTGGTGGTGGTGTTGGCGGGGTGGTTGTGGTGGTGGTGTTGGCGGGGTGGTGGCGGCCGCCGGTGGTAGGGTGGTGATGATGGATCCTAGGTGTTGATATAATGTATTTGTTGTATTATTAGTTAGTCTAATCACATATCCCTTCCCATCTAATTATATACTAAGAAAAATTTCCTCAGAGTCCGCAATTTGAAAAGTGTGGCAAATATTATGAAACGGAGGAAGTAAGAAGAAATCACACCTTAATATTTGACCCCTACAACTTATAGTCACTAATATTTTATCTATAAAAATATCACTTAATGCACAAGTTTATACATCTCATAAATGAATTGACATTTTCTCATTCCCTTTATGATTGCATGAGATTGTTGTTGGTTTACACATCTGACTTTTCTTGACAAGACTCATATTAGGGGGTGTTTTTTATTTGGAGTTTACATGGCATAATCTTGGCTAGGATTGAGATCAAAGATGACACGACACTAGAAACATGAATTAAAAATTTGTATTGGACAGCAATCCGTACCTGACAGCTAAATCTTTGACTGAAATTACGGAAGAAGTGTATGGCCAAATGTCAACCACCACACCGGCACATGCATAACGTAATCTAATTAAACCCAAATATAATACTGTAAATTCTTACCAAATCTATGTTGCTCATCTTTTTGTCAATAACTGTGGTTGATCGTGTAAGAAATTCTTAGACAATAAAATCGTTTGGGAAGTCATTTAATCACCGCATTGTTAGTTTTTACTCCATCCGTTTCATTTTAATTTACTCACTTTACTTTGGGGGAGAGCCAAAAAAGAAGTACAAAAGTATGAGAAAGAAACTGAAAAGGTGGAGAGAGAAACTGAAAAGTGAGAGAGAAAAAGTAAAAAGTGGGTTAAAATATTAAATAGTGGATGACATGCGTGGAAAAAGAGGAGAAAGTAGATGTGACATGTTACCTAAAATAGAAAAAGCAACAGTGTGTAGATTAAAAAGAAACAGACCAAAAAAGAAAGTGTGTAGATTAAGGCCCCGTTCTTTTGAACTTATTTTGACTGAAATTAAATTAAATTAAATTAACTGAAATTAACTGAACTGAACTGAAATTAAATTAATTGAACTGAAATTAAATTAACTCAACTGAAATTGACTGAACTAAACTTAAATTAAATTAACTGAACTGAAATTAAATTAACAGAACTGAAATTAAATTAAATTAATTGAAATTAACTGAAATGAGAGCAAAGGAACTGAATTGTATATTTAATTTTCTAAAATAATAATTATCGATAATAATTAATAAGTATTACTCCCTCCGTCCCAGAATACTCTTGACACTGATAAGTTGTTGTTTGGTTATCAATTGTTATTTTATTGAGAAGTAGATGTGATAGAGTTATGTTATGACAGATGTGAGAAAGAACAAATATTGAATGCAAAATTGAAAATAATCAGACACAGATTTAACGTGGTTCACCAACGGAGTGTTGGCTACATCCACGGGCAGGGAGAGAATAATATTATTGATGAGAAGAATAATCAGAATTACAGATGTGATTATGAACTAAATCGTCGTATTAACGATTTAGGTTAAAAGCCTATTTATACCCCGAGTCGAAAACGCCAACCCGCGTCAAAACTGATTCCGCCCGGTCGACCGGGCCATTTCGCCCGGTCGGGCGGTGTCCGCCCGGTCCGGCGCGCAAGTGATTTTGACGGTCTTTCTGCCCGGGCTCTCGCCCGGTCCCCAGGCTAATTCGCCTGGTCGGGCGGCACCGCCCGGTCGGGCGTGACTCGCCCGGTCAACCGGGCGAGCACTCGATTCCTTTCACCAGATTCAAGGCATCAATCTTACAAATCTCCACCTTGACTTGAATCCTCTCACAATGAACCAGAAAAACAGATAACAGATGCATTGAACACAATGCTCAGCTTCTCCCTGCAACCAGTTTTGCCCCGAAAGACAACCAGAACAGATTTGTCTCTTAAGGACACCAAATTAGCCCCTAGAGGCTCCAGACTTGCCCCAACAAGGGCAATCAACAATCACGAACATTGAGCAAGTTCAAACAATGTTGAAACTTACTCGTGGAACAAAGCTTAGTGAACATATCGACAGGATTATCGGCAGTACCTACTTTCTTCACCTTAACCCTCTTCTCACTCCTCAGAAAATGATATCTCACGTTAATGTGCTTAGTCCTTTCATGATGGACTTGATCCTTGGCTAAGCATATTGCACTCAAACTGTCACAATACACAATGGCCTGATCGTGATGCAAACCAAGATCACTAACTAGCCCCTTTAACCATATTCCCTCTTTAGCAACTGCTGTCAATGCCATGTACTCTGCTTCAGTAGTAGACAAAGTAATCGTGGCCTGCAAAGTTGCCTTCCAACTAACAATGAGAACCACCAAGAGTAAATACATAACCGAGTCATAGACATCCTACTGTCTACATCTCCAGCATAATCAGAATCAGAATAACCAGTAACTAAACACTGAGCATCATTCCCATAAATGAGACCAACATCAGACGTACCTCGAAGGTAACGAAAAATCCTCTTGACTGCCTGCCAATGCTCCTTACCAGGATCACCCATGAACCTACTAACAACACCGATCGCATGTGCAAGATCCGGCCTAGTGCGGACCATAGCATACATCGGACTCCCTACCGCACTAGCATAAGGAACCCTACTCATATACTCCTTCTCCTCTCGGCAGACTTGGGTGAAAAAGCAAACGGACAAATGATTATTGGAGGCACTTGGAGTATCTATAGGTTTAGTGTTGACATGCCAAACCTTGACAAAATCTTTCGAATGTAGCCTTTCGTGACAAGAAAAGCTTCCTCTCGATCTCTTTCCCCTATAAATCTCCATCCCCAAAATCTTCTTTGCAAAGACCCAAATCCTTCATCTCAAACTCAAGACCGAGAAGACCCTTCAACCTCTCGAATATCGGACTTGGACTTTGCAGCTATAAGCATATCATCTACATACAACACCAAATAAATCCATGATTCATCATCCAGCTTGTAATGATACACACAACAATCATACGGACTCCTGTTGTAACCCAATTCAATCATATAACTATCAAACCTCTTGTACCACTGCCTAGGAGACTGCTTTAGCCCATACAAGGACTTCTTCAATCTCGCAAACATAGTCTTCTTTATCAGGAACTTGGAACCCATCTGGCTGAGTCATATAAATCTTTTCTTCCAACTCCCCATCACTAGTAGAATAAATGCTTATTGCTGCGGTGATATTGTTGCGGTTTTACCCATACGCAGCAATATATCACGACAAAAGAAAAGGTAAAATATAAAATAACCATATTGCTGCGGTTTTTTAAAAAAACCGCAGCAATATGGTTCTTTTAGCAAATAGTTGACCATTCGACCAACCATATTGCTGCGTTTTCTACAGAAAACCGCAGCAATATATTTCCAACGGATATTTTTTGAAAAAAGTGGAATATTTTTTACCAGATCTATTGCTGCGGTTTCTTCAAGAAACCGCAGCAATAGGGTCATTAGGGTTTTTTATATTTGAGCAGCGTTGTTTCTCATAACTCCCTCATAACTTTCACTGATTCTCTCTCACTCACCTTCACCCCTCCCACTCACCTTCATCCTCACCTTCACCCCTCTCCTTCGCCGGCCTTTCTTATCCATCGTCATCCTTTTTCGTCGGCATTTCTTTTCCTTCGTCATCCTTCGTCGGCCATTCGTTCGTCTCCTTCGTCGGCCTTCGTTCGTCTCCTTCGTCGGCCGACGCTCAGACCAAAGGCTGTTCATATTCCGACGCCACAATCAACACCGGTTTGAAGGTTGCTGCGAAGAACAATGTTGAAGGTTGAAGCGAAGTCTTCGTCGGTGAAGTCTACGAGAGGATATTGTCGTGAGTACGAGGTTGGATTTTACCGTTGTAACTAACCATAAATTTAACCTTGGAGGTGTTGAGTTGTGGAGGTTGTTGTTGTTGTTGGTCTTCCCATGAAGGAGGAGGGTTTTCGAAGTCAATTTCACGGGAACGAGGGGAAGAGTTGCCGGAATCTGGGTAAGAGTATGAAGGGTAATTTTCCATTTTTTTGATTTTTTTTGACTGTTTTTGTTTTTAATTTCTTTTTGCTTTTTTCTTCATTTTTATTTTTTGAGATTCATGTTTAGCGTCTCCTTGTTTCACCAGATCTGCACCAACGAAGATGATAACATTCGACTTTTGTATTTTTTATTTTCTTCATTTTTTTATTTTCAGTTTAGATCTGATTTTAGGATTTCTATTTTTTTGTTTTTACTTTTTTAATGAATTATTTTAGAATTTCTATTTTAGTTTAATTTTCATTTTAATTTTGTAATGAATATGATATTATAGTTTTTGGTATTGGTTATATTTTTCAGATTTGGTGTGTTTCATAGTTTCATTTCTTATAATGTCAAATGTAAATGTGGTAGTTATGAGATTTATTAATTCATTTGATCTTTGAATGAATTCCAAAAAATCTGGTTGTGTGGTTTTCTTTGTGAAAATGTTGCTTGGGTGAAGTATGACATTAGAAATGTATGAATTTTGTTTTGAAAAAAAAAAACCTATTGATGCTGTTGTTTGGTAAAAACAGACAAGAATACGTAACCTATTCTTCGTTGTTTTTACCAACAACGGAAGAATACGTAACCTATTCTTCGCTGTTTTTACCAACGAGCAAAGAATAGGTTGCTTTTTTTTTTTTTAACACAACCTATTGCTTGCGGTTTTAGGAAGGAACCGCGAAGAATAGGTTGCCCTATTGCTAGGTTTAAAACCGCAAAGAATATGTAATTTACCTATTCTTTGCGCCCTTTATTCTTTGCGCGGCGAAAACCGCCGCAATAGGCCACTTAATGACCGCAGCAATAAGCATTTATTCTACTAGTGCATGTAGAAAAGCTGTTTTCACATCTAGTTGCTCAAGTTCAAGATCCTGATGTGCAACTATTGCTAGTAGCACCCTGATGGAAGTATGTCTAACCACTGGTGAGAAAATCTCATTATAATCAACTCCTTCCCTTTGAGTGAACCCTCTTGCAACAACCCGAGCTTTATACTTGACCCCCTCAGAAGGTGAGGTCCCTTCCTTCTTCTTGAAGACCCATTTGCAGGTGACAATTTTTCTCTCCTTAGGACGCTTGACTAGCTCCCAAGTCCGATTCTTATCCGGAGACTCCATTTCATCTCCCATAGCAACGAGCCATTGAGCGGACTCACTACCCGAGACCGCTTCTTTGTAGGTGGATGGTTCCCGAATATCTACCTCCACCTCCTCAGCAACCTGCAGAGCATAAGCAACCATATCCTCAAAACCATACCTCCTAGGAGGTCCCACACCAACTTTTCTAGCTCTATCAAGTGCTATACTTGTTCGATGTGCTTGGGATGAGGCGAGATGGATGGCTAAAAGATTCGTATTCGGTAGCACCATGTTGATCTTCTCCACCTTGGTGCCGTAATTCACTCCCATCATAAGTGACTTTCGGCTCCACCTATTTATCAACATCACTACCACAGACACTACCATAGACTTCACGGTGGGGTTAAGCATTGAATTTTCATCAAATATTACATTTTCGCTAAGTATTACTCAACTCTCGGAAGGTGACCGATTCTATAGCCCTTAACTCCATTCCCAAAACCCACAAATACACCCTTCTTAGCTCTAGGTTCTAATTTACCCTCACTTACATGATAATAAACAAGTAGAACCAAAAACTCTCAACGAGAGAATAATCTGCAAGGCTTACCGGACCACACCTCATAAGGTGTTTTACGATCAATACCGAGTGTGAGGTCCATGGTTGATCGGATAGCAAGCCGTGCTTACGCCTTCGCCCAAAATCTTCTAGGTAACCCGGCATTAGAGAAGCATGCACCTCGCTCTCTCCAACAAGTGTCCGATTCATGCGTTCTCGCTACCCCGTTTCTTTGTGGAGTATTCCCGACGGTATGATGGCGAGCAATCCCTTCATTCTTGCGAGAACTCATTAAACTCGGACCAACAAAATTCCGGACCATTATCGGTTCGCGGTCTTTTGATCTTCCTTCCAACTTGATTTTCCACCAAAGCCTTCCACTCGCTTGAATTTTATGAAAGCCTCACTCTTATGCTTCATCATAATTACCCAAGTCATCCTTGAATAATCATCGATCATCGACACAAAATACCCGTAACCTCCAAGAGACTCAACTCGGGAAGGACCCCAACAATCGAGTGAATATAATCAAGTGTGCCCTTTGTAGTATGGATGACCTTTTGGAAACTTACTGCGATGAAGCTTCCCAAACACACAATGCTCACGTAACTCTAAGTCCCGCACCTTGTGCCCACACGAAGATCCCTTTTTGGCGTAATTTGCATCCCCCTTTCACCCATATGTCCAAGTCTTCTATGCCATAACTTGGTCATGTCTTCCCCTGGGAACCTCGGATGATGCAACGGCGAAGAGTAACCCGTCAAAGTAGAACCTTGAAGAAAATATAAGGTACCCTTTTAATACCTTTCCGGAACTACCTTCGAACCCTTGTAGACACTCATAACTCCACCTTCACCTTGAAAACCGAAACCTCTACCGTCAAGAAGACTCAAAGATATCGATTCTTTGTCATCGGTGGAACATGCCTAACTTCGTTCAAGGTACGAATGTACCATCATGAGTCCTCAATCTTATAGAGCCTATTCCAACTACTTTGCAAGACTGTTGGCCATAGAAACATTGCCCCCATCTACCTCGCTCATAAGTTGAAAACCACTTCCTGCGGGGACTAATATGATACGATGCCCCGGAATCAAGAACCCCCACATCCCTATAATGTGACTTGGTTATTAACAACTAGGGCCGGATCTTCCTCGGAATTACCATCGGTTTACGCGGAGCTGTGAGAACCTTCATTCTTGTCCTCCTTGCTTCTTTTTTCTTAGGACACTCATTTTTCCAATGCCCCTTCTCTTTACGGTAATTACGGGACATCATTAGGTTTAGGACCCTTAGAATTCGAATTTTTATGGTTCGATTTCTTTTTACCGATTTTCCCCGTCCCTTACCCCCGTGACAACTAATCCAAATGTCCGATTTTCTCGTACTAGAACCGGATGCCCGATGACGGACTTCTCTAGTATGAAGAGCGAGATCTTACTTCTTCTAAAGAAAGACTATCTTTCCCAACAATAAAAGAATCCACAAAATTCTCATACGATAAAGGCAAAGATACTAACGAGAATTAAAGCATCCTCATCATCTACTTTAACATCAATATTACGAAGATCTAGCAAGATAGTATTCAATTTATCTAGATGATCCCTCGGAGACATACCTTCCCGCATACGCACGGCCGAGCCGTACGTTGCTTCAAAAGCAACTTGTTGGTTAGAGATTTTGTCATGTATAAACTCTCTAACTTCAACCACGAACCGCGCAGCGTTTCTCGCTCCGCAACTCCAGTAATTATGTCGTTAGAAAGACATAGCATAATTGTTGAATGCGCCTTCTCCTCCCGGTAATGGCCATCTCGGCGGTTTCGAATCCGATGATTTCTTTGCCAACGGTGCCCACAACCCTTGTTGCTTCGGTAAAGCACGCATCTTGATCCGCCACTGCATCGAAACTATTTCTCCCGGTGAATTTATCAATTTTCACATTCATCCCGAGACATCTTTCTCACCCTGGATCGAACACAAAGCTCTTGATACCAATTTGTTATGACAGATGTGAGAAAGAACAAATATTGAATGCAAAATTGAAAATAATCGACAGATTTAACGTGGTTCACCAACGGAGTGTTGGCTACATCCACGGGCAGGGAGAGAATAATATTATTGATGAGAAGAATAATCAGAATTACAGATGTGATTATGAACTAAATCGTCGTATTAACGATTTAGGTTAAAAGCCTATTTATACCCCGAGTCGAAAACGCCAACTCGCGTCAAAACTGATTCCGCCCGGTCGGGCGGTGCCCGTCCGGTCAGGCGCGCAAGTGATTTTGACGGTCTTTCTGCCCGGGCTCTCGCCCGGTCCCCAAGCTAATTCGCCTGGTCGGGCGGCACCGCCCGGTCGGGCGTGACTCGCCCGGTCAACAGGGCGAGCACTCGATTCCTCCGAATAAGCCGCATTTTCACCAGATTCAAGGCATCAATCTTACAAGTTAGTATTAGTAAAAGTAGTATTATTTTATTTTAAGGAGATAGAGTGTAGGACATGGTTAGAGTTGGTGGATGGTAGGAGTAGTATTATTTTATTTGGAGGAGAGAGAGTGTGGGCCAACTTAAAAGGTACAAGAATTAAAATAATAGTGGGTCATATCCAAAAATAGAAGTGTAAAGAGTATTCTGGGACAGATGAAAAAGGAAAGTGTAAAGAGTATTCTGGGATGGAAGGAGTAACATAATATTATCAGTACTTATTATATTATTATTATTATTATTATTATTATTATTATTAATTATTATTATTATTTATTATTATTATTATTATTATTATTATTATTATTATTGTTATTTATTATTATTATTATTATTATTATTATTGTTATTTATTATTATTATTATTTATTATTTATTTTAAGTTCAGTTAAGTTCAACTTAATAATAATAATTATTGTTATAAAAGCAATAAAAATAAATAATAATAATAAATAATAAATAATAATAATAAATAATAAATAATAATAATAATAATAAATAATAATAAATAATAAATAATAAATAATAAATAATGAATAATAAATAATAAATAATAAATAATAATGATAATAATTAATAATTAATAATAATAATAATAAATAATAATAATACATAATAAAAAAAAAATAATAATAAATAAATATTAATAAAAATAATAATAATAATAATAATAATAATAATAATAATAATAAATAAATGATAATAATATAATAATAATAATAAGAAAAATAAATAAATAAATAATAATATAATAATACTCCCTCTGTATTTTTTTATCTTTCCTACTTTGATTTTGCACATTTGCCAATGCACTTATTCTACCTTAAATATCTTTCATTATATATTAATAAAAATTATAATAATTGAATATTAATAAACTACTCATTGAAACGAATCAAACAAGACCCCACATGACTATATTTTTTCTTATATATTGAGAAAAATTTAAAAGATTCTCTCTAATTGTGAATAGTGTCAAGATTCCAAGTGAGAATGATAAAAAAATACAGAGGGAGTAATAAATAATAAATAATAAAAGTAATCATAATAAATAATAATAATAATAATAATAATAATAATAATAAATAATAAATAATAAAAATAATAATAATAATAATAATAATAATAATAATAATAAATAATAATAATAATGATAATAATAATAATAAATAATAGTAATAGTAATAATAAACAATAATAATAATGATAAAAATAATAATAATAAATAATACATAAGAAATAATAATTATTATTATTAATCATAATAAATATTAAATAATAATTATTATTATTATCATAAATAATAATAAAATAATAATAATAATCATAAAAAATAAAAAATAATAATTAAAACATTAGATAAGATTGAACTAAACTGAAATTAACTGAAATTAACTGAACTAAACTGAAATTAAATTAACTGAACTGAAATTAAATTAAATTAAATTAACTAAAATTAAATTAACTGAACTGAAATTAAATTAACTGAACTGAAATTAACTAAAATTAACTGAAATTAAATTAACTGAATTGAAATTAACTGAAAATAAGTTCAAAAAAACAGGGCCTAAAATGAAATGGAGGAGTATTAATTAAACTGCACTAATTAAATCTCAACAGAAAAACATTCGCCACTTATATCAAGTAATGTTTATGTTGCTATACCTACCCACTACTAATAGAATATTAAAAAAAAAATTATTATGTTGAGTTGGATTCCATTACCACAACACTCAATAAGTCTTTATTAATAGTGGGTAGTCTATCCAGTTAGTAGATAAAGTTTTTTTTTTCAGTAATATTTGGCTCATTTGATAAAACTCTCAGTTAATTTTTGGTAATCTAAATCGTATTTATAATGAATAAGAAAACCAAAAAAAAATGTATGCAAAAAGCAAAATCAAGGTAATAGATGAGACTATGAGTAATTGACTATGGAAGGGATACTATTCCGGAATATGCGTTAGTGACACTAATATAAATTTGCTTTTAAATTGTGGTTCCACATACCCTTGATAGCTAAGTAGAAGCCTAAATTATGTTTTCAAGATAGTACTCCAATTGCAAGTCATATTAGTCACCCATCTCTCATTCCTACCTTTCTTTCTCTAAAAAATCCTAGTTTTTTTTAGCTAATTTGAAGCTGCCATCATCCTTTTCGAGGGTGATAAGCCTGTATTTTCTACTTTTTTTTTCTAGTTTTTGTTAATAAAATAATCTTCTTTTCTCTTTTTGTTGGAGAGTATTCCCAATTATTGGATTATTTGCCTCCACTGGTGAGAATTTTGAGTTTAATTTGTTAGTTTCCTCATGTTGGAGTTTGAAGTTTGGTTTGGTTTGGTTTGTTACGAAGATACAATTTATGGATGATTTGTTGTACAAATTAAATTAGCAATCAGTATTGGATTTTCGTGCTCTATTTACACAATCCAATAAAGAGATTTCTTCTCAAAACTATGTTAGATAGTAGACGTTCCCATTGAAGACTACATGATTCAGGAATATACGGGACCGATGTTGTATTGTCAGATCTGGTTCATCATTATCATAGTTATATCATAGACGAACTTTACTTGATCAATTTAAGTTGTGTTTTGTTTTCTTTAATATCGATTATAGGTACCGTATGACTTTCCATGAATGTATTATTCCTTTGGTAAATACTTCATCCGTTCCATAATAAGTGAAACATAGGGAATGGACACAAGATTTAATAAACATCACTTTCAAGAGCCAAAAAGTCATAAAATATCCTTTCATTATTAAAAGGAGGAGAGAGAAAAGCAAACTACACAAATTTGTGATGGGTACTTTTGTCATTTTATCACTTTCTTTTTTCCATTTAAGGTATGTTTCACTTATTTTGAAACGTTCTAAAATAGTAAGTGTTTCACTTATTATGGAACGGAGGAAGTAATTTTTTTGTTGGAGATAATTTTAGAAAAATCTAGAAGATACCTTAAAGGGAAGTAAAATATTTGAGAGATAAATGATAACTAACATATTCAAGTATGAAGAAAATTCTAGAATTTGTTGGATAATCCATGGCAAAATGATATAGTGGAATACTCTAGAAGTTTGGAAGATACACTCAAGTAAGCTTGAATAAGGTTTGGAGTAGTATAGATAGAGGTGAAGACATTTGTTGTGGAGCATGGAGAATTCCTACACAATACACTCCCACATAATTAGGAATGATACATGAGCTAACCATACATAAAAGAGTTGAGAGATATGTGAGACATGAGCTCACACACAAAAAGTTTATGAGAGTTTTGTAAGATGTGGAACAAGTGTCTCACCAAAATATATTATTGTACAATTTTTTGATGTAATCAATACTTTGCAATTTATGAAATTATAAAATTGTATTTCCGGGTCTAGTATAAATTCGCGTGTGCCCCCAAATTCTCTATCATGTCAGAGCCGGAAAAATGATTACGACGAAATTGAAGACTGGAGAATCAAGAGATGAAAGATTACAAGATTTGAAGAAAGTATGGAACATAGCAAGAGAAAAAGAGGTAAGTACAAGTAGTTGGTCAGTGACATGAGCACTAACAAAGAATATAATGACGAGGGAGTATGATGACATGAGCATCAACAAGAAGGACAAATTTGGAGAAATTTCACTAAAAGAATGTTGAAGGGAAAATATTTGAAATGGGAAAATTTTATGAAATGTTGGAGAAAGAAAAATTGAAAGAAGATGGTAATATTAGAGATGGTTGGTGGCATGAACATCAATAACAAAAGAAAATTTAAAGGAAAAAAAAAATACTTTGGGCAATGGCTGATGACACGAGCATCAGTAAGTTAGTTGATAACATGAGTATCAACAAGAATATCATAAAAATTGAGAAGATGGAGGTTGGTAACATGAATACCAATAAGATTTCAAAGAAAAATAGAAAATGGATATTGAGAAACAATAAGATAATTAAAGTTGGGATGAGGGGGAGTAAATCATTAAAGTTTGGAAGTATATTTTTTTTAAAATTAGGGGGAGTGTTGAAGATAATTTTAGAAGAATCTAGAAGATACCTTAAAGGGAAGTAAAATATTTGAGAGATAAATGATAACTAACATATTCAAGTATGAAGAAAATTCTAGAATTTGTTGGATAACATCTAGGTTAAAATGATATAGTGGAATACTCTAGAAGTTTGGATATTCTAGAATTTGTTGGAGATAGTTTGGATATAATCAATACTTTGCAATTTATGAAATTATAAAATTGTATTTCTGGGTCCGTATAATTCCGCGTGCGCTCCCAAATTTCTATCATTTTTTTTAGTATTAACCTACCTTACATGATTTTTTTTTTTTGGGAAGGGAACCTACCTTACATGATTTGTTGATCCTTTTTTTACAAAAAAACTTGCGAAACACAACTTGATATGTGCATCATTATTTATTAAAGTGAAAACCATCTAATTTTTTTAATCTAAAAAATTATCTGTTATCAATTATTCTTTCGGTACTAGTTACAAATAAAGGAAACCATCCGTTTGTATAAGAAAATAATTTTAACCCTAGCCGTTCTCTCTTCTCTCTAAAAACGCTAATTTTCCTTTTTGATCCAGGATCTACCACTAGGGCTATGCAAAGACCGAGTCAGACGGCATCGACTGCGTCTGAACCTGACCGGACTCGGTCCGGTCATCGGTCTACAGATTATCTCGATCCGGGTTTCTGGTCTGGTCCGGTCCAAACCCGAAAAATTCCGGTCGAGACCGGTGGACCGGAATTTCTGATTTTTTTAGTAAAAATAAAATTTATATATAAAAAAGTTTAAAAGGTAGAAAGTTAAAAACCTACTATTTATTACCTTTAGGAATATTGTTATTGAAATTATTAAATTTTAATGTATCTAATTTATAAATATGTTTAAATCAAATTAAATTTTTTTTTTTTTTTAAATATTGAGCTAGTTGCTCTTTGTTCTGACGTTATTAGGGTTGTCAATGGGTCGGGGTGGATGTTGACCTCCCCATCCCCACAGGGGTCTAGAATCCATACCCATCCTCGCCCAAGCGGGTACAAATCTAAAATCATCCTCGCCCCACCACCCATCTCGATATCCACCCTTGCCTAATCCCTAGCTTCCTTGCCTGAGCAGTGAGCACCCACCTGGAGACCCGTCGAAACTTTACCTCACACCCACCTAACCTAAAACCCAACTTAATGCTCAATATAAAAATCATAACATATATCATTCTTCATAGATACAAAAGATAAGGAAGGTACAAATGGTCAATTAAATCTTCTACTTCGACAAATAAAGCAACTTAAAAAAGTCAACACATCCAACAACAAATGACTCCAACACAAGGTCAAATTTCTTGTTTTTTTTTAATAAAAAATACGTTCTTTAATTACACATGTACAAGGTGAGGCGGGGCGCGGCAGGGCGGAGCGCGGGTACAACCTAACATCACCTCCGCCCCAATCACCTTTGGCAGGTACAAGTTTTTTCACATTCTTGCCCCACCACCAGCGAGACTTCGGGGCTGGAATGAGTTGTTCTCCTATTTGACTCGACCCACTAACATCCCTAGACGCTAGATGTCTTGGTAATTTAACTTTCTAGTTCCTATGCTAAACAATGTCAACCAAATTAGCACTAAGAAGCAAATCACAATGTCTCAGTCTTTGAGCTAAGAATCAATACATGGCCTATGCTTGTGCTGAAAGTAAGTGGTTAAGGTAGTTTCTTATTTTTCTTGGGGTGTAGCCAACTTTTTCTTTTCTTTGGTTACAATCTGATGATATTATTCCTGTCTTTCATAAGTGCACCAAGCATATTGAAATCGATGGTTCCTTTGTCCACAAGCTTCTGATTGCCGATGTCATTGCCACAACAACTATCTCCTCACCACTCTCCAACTTGTGGCCTTGTGTTCACTTAAGTGTAAGATGAAGCCCACTTGTCATTTCTACTGTCTAAACTTGGTGTTCGAGATCTTTATACAAAGTTTTGGTTTGATCAAAGTTTTTTTTTACTATCTTATAATTGTTTTTTAAACAGAGTAGATGTTCTACCACTTAGCAGCAATAATAGTGTAAATATCAAACGTTTTTGCTTCGAGTGAATAACCATAGTTTTGTGACTTCCTCAATAATTTAGCAACAACCATAGCAATGATGTGCAAAATAGTAGCACCAACTACCTTCCATCCCCAGTATTAGCAGCCCCGGCCCGAACGATATGGAGGCCCTGTGATCAAAGTTAAAAATGAGGCCCTATATAAAAAAATAGTGTGCTGAAGGTTTAGAACTAGGTGTGGCAAGGAAGAAATGACTGCAAATACTATACTTGCAGCAGCAAGAGGGGGTATGCAGATTGACAAGACAAGAGGCCAGGGTATTCAAAAGTAAGGCCTTAAAGAGATGCTTTGGGCGTGGCTTTAAAGATTAGCAACACACAAGTTGAAAAAAGCTCGTGTTCTCAATGATATTATGAACCTAAGTAGTAATCGTGCTCTAATTTCTGTCCAACACAAGACAGGAACACAGTATCTCATCACGCGGCTACTACTCTAGGGATGAATAGAACTTTACATGTAATTTCCTCAAGGTATCCTTTCCCTTGGCTGAAATGGACGCTAAATAATCAATTTCTTCCCCCTGTTTCACCCTTCAAGAAACAACCATTACTCAACTTCTTACAAATAGCAACAGAGATCATCCTAACTACCTGAGTAATTCATACTTAAATCGAAAACCAAAAACCAAAAACCAAAAACCAAATCAACCAACACTTGTTATCGTAAAAAACATCCACATTGAAGCACAAATTTAAACACCAAAACATCAATCCTGACAACAAAAAATCTCAAACACAAACAAAATTAAAACTAAGCAATAAAAATCAGTATATTAAACTAAGAAATAAAAATCAGTAAATTAAACTAACCAACACCAAATTCGCCAATTTAATTGGGAGAATTTCAGATGTAATTATGAAAGTTGTAAATTTATAGCCATCGATTTTCTCCCGTTGAAGAAGAAGATCTGGGTGATGCGAATTTTGTTTGTCTGTAGCTTCATAAATGGCGTGTACGAACAGACAACATAGATTTTTGGGGTTGGATTTCGCCAATTTCGGGTGACAATAGATAAAGAAAATAGGAAGAACTAAGACCCAACAGTTAATAATGGAGTCTGTACTGTAGAAAAATAAAATCGAGGAGAGGGAAACAGAGAGAGAGTGAGGAGAGAAAAGATTTCTTGTTGAACTTGCAGGTTATGCGTGTACTTTCTTTTTTGATGGATAGGTTATGCGTGTACTTTGCTGATGGTTATGCGTGTATCTCTTGCCACCTTGGGCCTTGGGCTGCCTTCTTTATTTTTATTTTTTTTAAATTGAGGCCCCTCTAAAAGGGAGGCCCTGTTCTGAATCCCATTATGGACTTACTCAGGGCCGGGCCTGAGTATTAGCAAATATATGAATTGGAGGATGTTTATTCTGAATTTCTTCCGTATACACCTCTTCTCTTAGATAGTAGTACCCTATGAACTTCAATACCCACACATAAAAATGTGATCATATAATAAAGATTGAATACGATTTTTGGCCATAAATACTAATCTGAAATGGCAAGGACGGCCAATGTCTGAGCTGGGAGAGAGAGACACACGCATGCAATATGAAAGTTTAGTCGGCCACGTCTCAGTGTAGGTTGAACTTGAGCAGCATGACTGACCCATCTTAAAAGCGACCTTTTGAACTTCATGAGGACGCATAAACATAGGTTGATGCAAAATCCAAGAGCTGATCAACATCAGCCCGGCCCGATTTTTTTTTTTTATTGGGCGGGCTTTGGACAAGGTAAAAAAGACATTTTAGTCTAATTTTTTGGCCCGACCCGTTTTGACCCGAAAAAGCCCGCTCGGCCCGGCCCAAAATAACGGGCTTTGGGCACAATTTTTGGCTCGGATTTGGGCCCGGCCCGGCCCATGATCACCTCTACAAAGAAATCCCAATCATACCCAATTGTTGTAAGCTCCACATTGATTTTTACTTAAGTTATTATTTGATTACTTAATTTTTATAGATATTTATTCAAACTTACCTTTGCCAATCTTCTCTTTTGTTAACTCAGGCGTTCTCCTCAACTTATTTAATAAGAACTTCACTTATTTTTGCTGCATTAACTTATCTTTGCTAAACTCAACTTATTTTTTTTATTTATTGTGAATTTTTAAACTTATTATTTTATGAATCCAACTTATTTCTACTGGATTATTTTTATTAAACTTATTATTTGAGAACCTTATTAGACTCAACTTGTTTTTGTTACTTAGCTTTTTTTTTTTTTTTTGGTTAGCTTAAATTTAATTATATTTGCTCAATTTAACTCATATATACTCAACTAAACTTATTTTGCTAGAAGAAGAACAAAACATTATTGGACTATGATTCACTAGATTATTTATTCAATTCTCTATAGCTTTGTGCGGTTACACACTACGTAATTTGAAGACTAATCTAACGCCTCGATCACTAAATATTTGCTAAACCGTAGTTAGTTCCGTAGTCAATGGAAATTTTCACTATTTATCCTTAATCAAGTAACTTTCCATAACCCCTTTAAAAAAGTAACTTCCATAAAGATAAAACTTCATTCATATATTACTATATTAGAACTTCCTAAAAAGTTGTCCTTTACAAATGAAACCAAATGACCACTTAAGCATGTGAGACAAACACGTAATTTTAATTTTTTACAGCATATTATGAACAAAAGTTGGTTCATTGATTGTCTTCCACAAAAAATCTTTTAAACCAATATGGGACAAAAAGAAGCTCTAGATATTATTTTGTTCATTAATCAATCACAGTTGTACTCATAGTTGTCACATGATGTATTTGATCATACCAATTTGTTTTAAAATTTAAACTAAAGTGCAATGAAGCAAAAATATGGTACCTGTTGTGGTCAGGATGAATGGCAAGACCATGATAAAGATCCACAATACCATTAAAAAACCCCTCTCTGCAAAATTCCCTTTGAGACGATTCTTGGTTCAATTCGTTCACCATCCTATCAAATTGTTTTCCCCTTGAGGATTTCAACCGTTCTCGCGGCGTCGCGACCGTATAATCCCTCTTGTGATTCGACGGCGATGTTGATCCTTCCTCTTCTTCCCCTTCTCCCCTTCTCATCGACATTGTCTTCCCAGAAATCAACCTTACTAATTTTTTCGGCGTCATAGTAACTAATATACGTATATCCCAAAATAACGTTAATTTCGTTATACGGGTCGCCTTAACTTTTCTTTTCTTTGTACCTTTAAAGAAAGCGCTAAATTTTTAAAGGAGACAAAAAAATAAATCTGACCTTAGATATAATTTTGTACCACGAATATGATGAACAACTTTTCAAATTTTCTTGGGTTATGGGTTTTAGCGAAAAGAGTGATTTGATAAGAGAGAGAGAAAATATGAGATGGGTGGATTTGATTTGAGCTAGGGATTAATATATATGGTTTACAGCTTTCGGGAAAATGATGCTTCCATTTATCCTTTTCCTTAAATAATGCATTTGCTGTGGGCTGTGGCTACCTGGCAGCATGCTTATGCTAAATGATGTTAATTTGAAGTATTAATTAATGTATCTTGCTAATTAGGGAGCCTTATCGTTTAGATTCATCAACAAAAAAAAATAAATGATGGTTTCCTAATGAATCATAGACAGAGTACATTGATAAGAACCTAAAAAAAATAGTCATAGTACATTGATGTTTATGTTTGAGTTGTAAAAACTTCTTAATCTTTTTTAAGAAGCTAGCAGGTAAGCTACTCGTTGACGGTTTTGAGTAATTTGCCATTATCTCAATTCTCAATTCTCATCCATTGGCTAGAGAAACACTTGTAAAGTTTAGGCGTTGTTTGGTAGATGGAGGATTGCGCATATATTTGAGAATTTGATCCATTTTTAGAGGATTAACTTGTTAAATTACTTGATATTGGTGTTTAGTAAATAAAATATTGAAAAAGAGTTTTTGGGACCCAAACCTCTAGTACTACGTAGAAAAAGCTAGTGGCTAGGAGAATTTGTTTGTAAGACCAGAGTGAATTGGGTGTGTTGAGATGAAAAGACAATATACTAAAATATAACCAACTATTTACCAACAAATCTATACAAGCATCTAATACAGTCATATCTAAGCTAATGCAATCAGTTAACTACTATCAGACAACACCTTAGTCTAATTAAGTAAGATTTATAAATTATTTTACTAGTTAAAAAATATACTATCTACTTGAAATATGTATTTGGAAAGTAATTCCATTTAATTTGCTTTAGAATAATAAAATTAGGTAAAATCAAATTATAAATGGAATAATCTACAATCAAAATGATACTAGCTAGCTAGCTCAACGAGCATTGTCTAGTTCATTGCGAATATAAATATATTTTTGTTTATAGCAACAAAATAAGTAGTATATCATATTTAATAAGAAGTATATTATATTATAAAAAGTAGTATATTAACATGAAAAGTTAGTATATTGAAATACAAATATATTGTTCTATTTATATAGCTACAAAATGTTAGTTATATGCTGTTTTTATATTACTTTTTTTTTAGTTTAATGTACTACATCTATGAGTAAATATACTTGCTTTTTTTTTGAAGAATCTACTACACGTCTACACGTTAATAGCAGCTACGAGTTGGGCATTTCTCCTAGTTTAGCTGCTCAAATATGTTAAAAAAAGAAAGTAGCTAGAATATATTTATTTAAAAAAGAAACGTATTTTCTTTTAGTTGTAACAAATTCAATTTGCATTTGCACTATCCACATCATTTACTTTGGCCATGATTGGCGACTTTTCTTTTGGTTGGGAAAAAGAAGTTCCCTTACCTAACTGAAACCTAGCATAAGTCAATCCCTATGTTGTTTCCGAAAGTGTGCCAATCCCTATGTTGTGCAGAGCTGAACATTTTCTATTCCCTAGGATAAAGCTTTTCCTCTGCAGGGGCCTTGTGTAGTAAACCCCCTACGGGTGGTCGTCCGTCATCATAAAGAACTCTCCACGAAGCTTTCGGGAAGAGGGGTAGTCTTGTGCGTAAGCATACCATTTATGGTCGAACCCGCCCAACTTAACTAAGAAGAACCGAACTTGACAGATACATCTTTTTATCTTACTGGGGAAGGTACTCTGAGTAGTGGATACCTTTTAGGGCCTCGACTCCCCTACTCGGGTCTTGTATGAATATACAGGAAAGGGTACTCCTAGGTGTGTGTAGGAATGTGTTTGTTCGCGAGAATGGATTCCTCGTCAAGTAAGTTTGGAGGGTGTGGACACACTTGCACAAATTCTAGTTTAGCTTAACAGGCTTATGCCCTATAGAGTGAGGGGATGGTTAAGGAAATCCCTACACTCAAAGTCCCCTAGTAAATAATTAAAGGTATATATGATCAAAGTGATGCATACGCAAACGTAGAAGTAAAAATCTATCTCCGTTGTTTTAATGGTTACAATTACTATAGACACACATATTAAGTTAACGATGAAGGAAGTAGTATTTTCTAGAGTATAGCAAGGGAAAATATAGGAGAGAGGTAGGCGACGTGTTGATATACTAAGGAAAAGTAGATAATGACATCTTTCTCTAAGAAAAAATAGGGAAAGGTGAGATAAATTGCAGCAGATTGGAATGATGTAATAACAACACATTGCCAAAAGTAGAAAAAATAAAAGGATAACCACAAAATAAAGAACAGAGGGAATACATATATAACAAAGTTCAGGTGAAGACATTTTTATATATATGGTAATATGAAAACAATAAAATAGTAATCCATTTTAGTAAATTATAGTCCTATTTCAACATATTCCATAACAACGTTTTAACCTGAAAGTGAATATTTTTGAAAGATTGACTTCACAAGGGAAAAATGGTTACATTTTATTTTTAGCCAAGAAGGATTACATGTAAAAAGGATTACTACTTAGTTTCTAACGTTCTCATATAATAATAATTCTCATATGAACCTATTAGCCGAGAGAGAGAGAGATGAAGATATATTCATGCTATAATCTTTAAAAGTAAGCTTAAAATAAATAGAGTCCATATTGATACAAGATGCCCTCTCGGAGAGTAGAGGGAGCAACATGTAGGATTACCATGTCACAATTATTTCAAGATTAGAGTTATATAAAGATAAATTTCATAAATAGAGTTTTGCATAACCAAAACTTAGTGGTGTACTTTGAATAAATAACCAAAATATATAATACTATGCATGCGAATTTGAAAATATAATTTTTTTTCTATGTAATTCATAATTTTATAATTTTGATACCATTATAAGGTCTTCGAATATACTATAAATATAAGATCCATTTACAATATAGCAATACAACTCATAAAAATAAAAGGTTTTTAAATGAGCAATAATGTATTATTTATTATTTGCTTATAGTTAGGGTATAGAGCCTTAGTGGCTTTGATAAAAAAAACATCAACTTGAGATACCTATTGTCAATGTTTCCTTCTCTTTCTTACTAGATTTTTAATTTTTCGTCCTCTCTCTTAGTTGAAATAATGGGTATTCCATTGGTGGTTGTTTGCGTTAGGTTTTAGAAAGATTTATACTATGGATTAAAACTTGAGAAAGATTTTTAATCAAGATCTCAATTATATTCATAATATGAATTTAATCACATAATTATATCTTTATAGCGTGATTCGTAAATTCCCTTTCCTTTTGATTCGATAAATCTACAAATTAAATAAGGTCCAATTATAGTCATTTTATAGGAAATCGAAACCTTCGCAATTTAAAATTCACCTTTTCTATCTCTCTCACTTCTACTATGAAAGAATTTTAGTTGATTGGAATGAATTATACGTATAGGAAAAAGAAATAATATCCTAACATACCAAAATAGGATAATATCTTACTTTCCTAGTTAAATTGGATAACTTCTTGTAATAAGTCACGCAAGACTTATGCTCACTTATTCTACCCTTAGTAATCAGCCAACACGGGCCTTACATCCAAATGTCCAATGTGGCCCATACATCCAATCTGTGTGCATGGTCTCGCACTTCACTTCCAACTTCCGCCCCATGCAACTAATGTTACATGTATGATGTATGAGCTCAATACAATGTTAATTTGATTTACTTAAATGTGTGTGGCCCTATAGGTTTAGTCAATGTTAAGTTGCATGTCTAATTATATAATACTTGTCAATCGATAGTGGTTTTCAACCAAACATATCGACTATGAATTTAACTAAACAATAATCAATGTGTAATTGATCTTATAAACTCTTTCCTAGAGAATAACCTCTTGATTGAAGGACTATTCCAACATTTTGTATGCTCGTTTGTTGTTTCGTTGGCTATCGAGTGGGTGAGGGGTTGAAGGGGTTTAATGGCCAATGAGTTAGTGTTTCTAGGTTGGTAGAGGGTGATAAAGTGTTAGCTACTAGTGGTGAAAATGAATGCGTGAAAAGGGCTGCCTTTAGCATCAACTATAGGCAAGATGCTGGTGGCATGTTGGTGCATCAACAAATTAATGGTTATTATTGGTGGGAAATTATTAGTATAGGAGTTTAGGATAATTAAAAATTTAAAATGCTAAGGAGGGAGGTTTATGAAATCAAAAAGACCTGATTTTGAAAGTGGTTAATAGGATGTCGTACATCTGTCAAAAATAAAATCATAGAAAAACCTCATAAAAATATAGTAGGGTGAGTAGGGACAAATCCACAAAGTGATGGTTGTTTTAATCTAGCTTATAAATCATGGAGAATCTAACCAAGGTCGCAATTATCGGGTGAATTGATAAGGAAAAATAAAATGAAAAGGTCTAGGGGAACGGGCCATGATAGCATGTTAGGGTTGAAAGCATGAATTAGACAATAATTAACTGAACAAATGTATTTAGGCAAACAAGTTCTCTCGAATCAAAGTCTTCCTTAGAACACCAATCTAACAGGCTTTCGCAATTTACTAGAAATAGTCCTACCTATTGTTGTAATCCTAAACTCATACTCTCGGCGCATAATCTAACATTGCACAACTTAATCAACAAGTCTAGCCAAACAAAATTGACAAGCAATAATAACGAACAATAGGAAATAGTAAAATCGAGCAATTATTGAAATATCACAAATCAACCCCTTTCATATATTCATGAATCCCCTTAAACCTTAGAATGGAAACTACTGAATCATGAAATAAAAAATGAAATATAGACTTATCAAGGAAAACATAATTAAAAAAATAAATAAAAGAAAGAGAAATAAATAATAATACCTCAATGAATTAAACTAATGGACTTCATGAACTAATGAAGAATGAGAAAAACTACGGTTTACAACTATAAACCTAGAAAGAATAAAGAAGATGATAAAACTAAACCTAAAACTAAAGAGGGAGAGAGAGTGCTTTAATTAAGAAGTGAATCCTCATATAAATATAACTAAGTGTCCTAATAAGAGTAGAAAATTAGTTTATATAATAAGAAAAATCGAATAAATCACTAGATGGGCGGATTTAGTGATCCGCGTGTACGGTAGCAGATTCTAGCAGAACAGTACAAACTTGCGAAACCCACATCTCCCAAACTAGAATTCACCTTGGGTCGTACGACCTATCATTGGAAAGCCCTTCAAGTCTCGTTTCCCAGCCATTAGAATAATTCAATTAGCACAAGAAGTTATAACCTAACATTAGCAAGCACCACCTTTTTTCCTTGACCATTCACCATGCATGCCATGTTAACTATAAAATGAGTTAACTCCACCACTGCTATTAAAAAAGAAAAATTTGTCAGAAACAACCTTTTATAAGACACTTTTTGTCAGAAACAACCTTTTAAATTTTTTTTGGTCAAAATAAACCTTAAACCAAAATATGTTTGTCACATTAAACCATATGATGTCACTCAGGTGTTGACCAACCATTTCCGGCGTTGACTCAGTTAATGAGACCTTTCCCTCCAATTCTTCACCTATTAACCACGAATTTCCCTCTCTTTTTTCCCCTCCTTATAAAAATCCACCTTTCTTCCTTTCTCTCGTTATAATTGAAACCCTAAAGTTTATTTCTTCCAACCAGAATCTAAATTCCTCCATCACCAGGAAATCTATTCCAATAGAAAGGTAATTTTTTTTTCTTCCCTAAAATTTCATGAACTTGCAGTTAGTAATTTAATGCTGGGAATCTATTTTTTGGTCTTTAATTGTGTAATTTCTTCTCATGACTTGTACTTGATGCTTTGGCAGCAACAATGGTGAATTAATTGCGAATGTGGATTTCCTGTTGCAAGAAGGACTTCATGGACGCATGAATATCTAGGAAGGAAATTCATTGCCTACAAATTCTTCAACCATGACACTGGACATAGTGGCTGCAAAACTTTTGAATGGGTGGATGAGGATATACAGGATTGGCAAAGAGATGTAGCTAACGTCCTTATTGCTGAAAAACATAAGCTTGCTACTAAAAATCACATCCTCAAAGCTAGGCTTACATGTGTTGAACATGAGAAGTGCAGGACAGCAGCTGAGTTGGAAAAATTGAAGAAGAAGAAATATGTTAGGCTCCCTCACAATTCTGGGGTTGCTACTAATAACCAACAAGGAGTTGTAAAATTTGTTGTGTGTGTGTCTGTAATTGTTTCTGTTGTTGTTAGTATTATTTTTGGGAAACTCTTTGGATAGGAAGATGTTTTAGGCATAGTTAAATTGGTGAAAGAATGTTGTTGTGGTAGTAGGTGTTGTGCAGTTGGTATGTTGTAGTTTGAACAATTTCCACCTAATGAATATGAAGTATGAAGTTGAGTTTTATTTCTTCTAGCTTGTGTAACTGTGATGCTATGAATTTGGATTTCATGAGAATTAACAACAAATCAATCTGAATAACACCTAGCCATAGTAAGCATAGTGAACAAATTTGGCTAACCATTAATTATGACCCATTATGCACAAACCAATTACAAACCTTGTTCATCCAATTCAAAAACTTACCAAAAAAACATGCACCATGTCCTTACAACTAAACTAACATTGTGTTGCCACTACAAAAAGGAATACATCCATTTACATTCTTTCAATGGCACTTTGAGACTGTGACAGTGCTTGGGGAGCAGATGGTGTGCACAACTGTGAAGATTGGCCCTGTTGAGAAGAGGAACCCTTGCTTTTCTTTGATTTGCCATTCTTCTCTAAGGGTCCTACTGCCCTTTTTGCTTGACCTATTGCCTTCTTCTTCCCAGCAGCATTACTTGGAGGAGGAATTGTTGCCTTCTTCCCAGCAGCATTACTTGGAGGAGGAGCTGTTGATTTCTTCTTCCCAGCACCAGTTGTTGGTTGAGGAGCTGTTGAGGTGGCAAGGTTAGATAGAGGAGGATTTGTTGCTGTTGTTCTTACTCTTGTACTCCCTGCAACAGCAGCAGCAGTTGGTGCAACTGCTACAGTCTTTGGTCTTCCTCCCTTGGACTTTGCCCTGGGCTCAGGAATAGGGTTAACACACTTGGTCTTGTAATGACCAAGTCCTCCACACCTACTACACCTGTTTTGCTTCTTAGCTCTTTGGACTTTCTGCTTCTCTTTGCCTTCCCCAACCTCCTTTATCCTCTGTTTTTTGCTAGGCCTACCAGGTAACTTTCTGTGTGGTGGTGGTAATGGCCTAGGGTGTGGTGTAACCTCCCACTGATTTTGTCCTGGTATAGCTCTAATGGTGGGTGCATAGGCCTTGCTATATATACTCACATGGTATCTTTGGGTGTACATAGTCCTCATAATTATGCCTCCTCAACTGGATGCAAGCCAAAGCATGCCAGCAAGGGATTCCAGATAGGGACCATCTATAGCAACTACACTCCCGTGTCTCCAAATTCACAATGTATGTGTCATCCTCATGGTCTACTTCAAATTCATGTAGATCAGCTGGGGTTATCCTCATTTTGCTGGCTTCCTCTAGACCCCTATGGACCATCTTAATGACAAATGGCATAATCAAACCCTCAAACCTCTTCAATCCCTCCCTCTTTGCACAACACCTAGTCATAACATATCTTCTTATCCATTCCATTAGTTGAATGATTGGCTTACACCTAGCATCTCTAAGTACATTGTTAAAAGACTCACAACAATAATTTAACAAAGATGCGCTTGGAGGAAATATCGAGTGCATGTCTGCTCTAATGGCAGGTAGGTATATTCTCCAAGTACTTGAAAGCATCAACACTGATGGCTTTTATCTTCTCCATATGCTGCTTGAAATGATGCTGCAAATTAAAAACACATGGCACATAAGTAAAGATTTATAGATTAGTACAGAGCTAGTATGGACACATTAATATGCAAACATGCCTTTGTGGATGATCTGGCCGCTTTCCATAAATGCTCCCTATATACAACCCCCGGGAACTTATTTTTGAAATTGCTCCAAATATGCCTACAACAAGTATCTAGTATCTGCATTATTCATTACGGTGTTGAATGCCTCAAGTAATCCCCGCAAAAAACAAGAAATTAAGTTAGTTGTTGTTGTTTATGGTGGAATAATAAATTAAGTTAGTTGTTGTTGTTTATGGTAGGTATACCTTTTGTCTGTCACTCATGTATGTGAGGTCTTCCTTTTCATGTACCCATGTAACAGAATCAGCAACAGATGCAATGTCCTTCCTCACTAGCTCCAGGAACCATGTCCATGTCTCTGAGCTCTCTGTTTCCAACCACAATCCAAGCAACAGGGAATATGTTGTTGTTCCCATCTTTGCCAACAGCTGTGAATAGAATCCCGGGAAATGCTCCCCTCAGATGAGTACCATCAACCTCTAATATTGGCCTGCAACCTGCCATGAAACCCTCCTTACAAGCTTGGAGGCATATGTAGAGCCTCTGGAACAAAGCAGGAGGCTTATCAATCCCTTCTACCTTGACAACTGCTGTGCTTCCAGGGTTGTATATGATTATTGTTGCAGCATAATCCCACACCTTTTCATACTCTAGACTTGCATCACCAAATATCATCTTCATTGCTCTAGCTCTTGCAAAATAAGCCTTGTAATATTTAACCTCAACCTTCACCTCCCTCTGAGCTCTTTTAATGAAGTGCTTTAGCTTCCAGGTTGGGTCATCTCTCCAGTCCTCTAAATATTTCTCAGCAAGATATTGAGCTGTGACTTTGCTGTTAATGTGTTGATGACCACACACATGCCCTGGCCTTATGCTCTTAATCTGCCAAGTTTCCTCAAGCTTCAACTTCTTACAATGCACCTTAAATCTGCTCTTATTCTTCTGTTTACAAGTGCACTTCAGAATTCTAGCTCTCTTCCATGGGCAACCACACCTTTTTGCACAATATGCAGAGACCCTTGTGTTGTTGTTGTGGAGGTAGTAGTAGTCAAAGCCCTCTTGAATGGCATAGTGTTGGAGGGCCTTCCTGAAAACTTTTTTTGAGGGGAATTTCAAACCCTTTGTGAGAGTAATCCTCCCTGTGAAATCAATTTGGGGGTTGAATTGTGGAAATTGTGGCCCTTCATCATCTGACCCAACAACACTCACAGCTTCTCCATCACTGTCATGAAGCTCCTCTTCATCTCCCACCTGAATCCTATCTTCATGACCTTCTGTTTCATCCTCATCTTCACCATCAACAACTAAATCTTCTAAGTTGTTTGTTACCCTATCACTGATGTCAAAATCAACATTATCATTGAACAAATCATCATCACTCAAGTCCTCAAAGTCATCATCACTTAAGCAAACCTCACCATCCTCTTCTTCGATTGTTCCCCACCTTCACTCAAGTCATCATCACTAAACTCGGGCTCGGGAAAGGGGTCCGGTTGAGCTGGAGCTGGATCTGAAAGGCGTGGTGCAGTCATAACCTCACCATCTTCTCTCAAATGTGGTGGTTCTGCCCTTTTTTTCATGAGTTGAATATGTGGGAAGCTTTGGTGGCCTAGAATGAGGAGGCTGAATAACTGATGTTGTTTGAGGAGGTAGGAAGTCTGGTGTAGTATTATGGTTGTGCACAGGTAGAGTATTTATATCTTGGGAACTAGATTCAGATCTAGGGTTTCCTTCTATAGTCAAACTGTTGACTATACTTCCTTATGGTCCCCCCTCATTAGTGTTCAAAGATTCCCCACCTAAAGTGTCCCCCCCACTTGTGTTATCACTATCGTTGTAAAACTTTACCCCTGGTCCATAAGCTAACTTATTCACCTCCACCTGTCGCTCATTATGAACAACATAAAGGTTGTACCTTCCATCGGTTTCAAGTGCCTCCAAGAATGTTGGAATATCTCCATCACCCTTAATTTGTGCCCTACCTTTGTGCAGTGTGCACCCCCTCTTCCTATACCATATCTCACCAACATCACTATACCCCAAATCATGTTTTACCCAATACACGAACTCAAAGAAACAAACCTCCTCAACATTGGTATATAACGCCATCCCAGAGTTCTTACTACCCCCACTCTCATATCTTTGTTTTGTTCTTCTTTGTCACAAACCGACCCCCATAATACAACCTTATATCTATAGTCTCCATGAAACAAATCCAATAAAAAACCGGACCTCTACCACTCGAACCCGAGGCAGAGCAACACACAATCCATTTTCATTTTAGAGCAAAGCAAGCAATTGAACCAACAAAATTTAGTCTTTTTTAAGCAACAATGCAAGCCAAGCAAAATACCATCTTTCATCCAACATTTGGTAATTCAAGCAAATCAATCAACAATTGAAATTAAAAGCTAAAAATTAACAAATTATGGGATTAAACATGTAAAGCAATAATTCAACATTCAACACCTTCAAATTTCAACAATTCAACATTTTCAAAATTCAACAATTCCAATTATGTCAAACCCATAAAATTGCATCATAGACCATATAAACGTACCTGGATTTTCGAACAATTTCGTAATTCAAACCCCTTTTCTTCTTCGTATTAGAATTCGCCCTAGCTTTCTCTTTAGTCATCGTTAAACAAAGAAAAAAAATTAGCTCAAATAACTGAAAAATTAATCCCTAATAATTCAAACCACAATTTTAACTTACCGAAGTTGGTTGAAGTTAATGCGCTGCAATTTCAGTTCATATCACCTTCACCCTTTTGCAGGGATAATGAATGAGGGAAGAGAGAAGAGGAGACAAGCAGGAAGTTGTGTTGGAGGGAAAACCAAGAAAATAATTTAAATGCTGAGAAAGTTTGCGTGGGAAAAGGTTAAAAAATTAGGAAAAAGGTCTCATTAACTGAGTCAATGCCGGAAATGGTTGGTCAACACCGGAGTGACATCATCTGGTTTAATGTGACAAACATATTTTGGTTTAAGGTTTGTTTTGACAAAAAAAAATTTAAAAGGTTGTTTCTGACAAAAAGTGTCTTATAAAAGGTTGTTTCTGACAAATTTTCCATTAAAAAATTAGCTTGTTTGGCGACCACATATTGCCCTCTATTCCCATGCCACTATATTGAGGTTGTTGTGATTCAATGTAACTATGAAAAATGATGTGATTGCAGATGATACAAATAGTAAATATGTTCCTCCTTATGTCAACAGATTTTATTACCTAGAAGACATTACACTTTCTTGTTTTTTAGTACAAGTAACTACAGTGTTTGCTATGACTTTTTACTATCGTCTAACCGTTACTGAGGCTTTTGCTTTTGTTCACTGAAGTTCACTTCGGTTGGTTAATACAATCAGTTCACCAGTGGTCAGCAAGTATGATGGTTCTGCATGTATATCATGTGTATCTCACCGGAAGGTTTATAAACCTCGCAAATTGACTTGAATTACAAGTGTGGTTTAGGAGTTTAGTTTTCCATGGTCGAATTAAATGATACAACAATAATTATATTGTTATGAATAATATATTTATCTCCATTTCTTGATCCTTTTTTGTAATTTTTTGCATGGTGTTTGTGATTTATTGTATTTATCATGGTTTTAGTGGTAGTTTCTCGGTGTTTCATGGTGGGCTCTTATACTGGTGGTTGTAATGGTTTTGGTGGAGCCATGATAGGACTTGTGGCGTATTGCAAGAGTTTTGCAGAAATTGAGATGTGTAGATGCCTAAATTTGGTCTCTTGTCCCGATCGGAAAAGTCAGTAATGAAACTATAACGTACTTTATCTATCTAGATTGGAATTACTTTGTATAGACTTGGTATGACATTAAATCAAATAGAATACCCCAAATAGGGAAAAAAAATCTCAAACACCCACGTGACATAGTTCTTATCTCAAAGTTAAGCTCCTTAGGAAAAAAATCCTATAAGGTTGAGCTAAATTAGAAAAACTTGCTCATGCATACCTAATATATGCTCATTGACTTGTTATATAATATACTTCCTCCATTCTTTTTCTACTGCAACAATTAAGTTTTCACGCTTATTAATGCAAAACTTCAACTATTAATATCTATAATTACTTTTTAATAAAAATTATACAAATTTGATATTTTGAAAGTATATATCGAGACGAATGTAACAAGATGCCACATGACTATATTTTTCCTTACGTAAAAATCACAATAGATAGTTTAAGGATGGTGAGTGTATAGTGTAAAAATCTCATTGTTGCAATAGAAAAAGAACGGAGGAAGTATCATTTTAAGGCTCAAGCTTGGTCTTTTAATTAATGATTTGTATTATGCACTTTACATGAGTTCATAGGCCTCAGTGTTAGCTTTACATGGACATATCATAAGCCCGAATTGGATAAGTAAAAAAATAAAAGAGACATTACATATAATCCAAAATTATGCTGAAATAGTTATTTTTACACTTTTGAGGACATAACAAGGGCAATTCAATTGGAAATTAAACTTCCTTAGCTTTCGAATGGTATAACATATGACCCAAAAAAACTTCGCAACCGAATTATGACCATTGCAAAAACAAGCTGACTCAATAACCACATGGCTTGATGTGCTCCACACATCTTTCGTGGTTGGAAAGTAAACTTCCTTGTCTTTCACGAATGGTATAACATATGATTTATTTCAACTTCGGTAGCTGAATTATGATTATTGCAAAAATAAGAACTTAGCACCCATGTGGCATGTTGCGCTCTATGCATCTTCCATACACCCAACGCATCTTTGTTGGCGCTCCACACATATTCTCTACACTCCACGCATCCCGGCACAAATTATTTGCCTGCGACATGCACCCATAGATAATTTTTCGGCACTTGATCTCTCATGCGCATTATGTGAGCAAGACATCAAGTGCTGAAAGTTTAGCTTTTTCCACCGCATCGTGGCGCGAGCAATTTAATTAGTCATGCCTTCAACATTTCAAAATCCAATGGACATGGAAGTACGAAAACTAATTTGAACATTTTTAGATAGAAAATAAACCAAAACTCTAGAGGATGAATATGAACATGTATATGGGCTGTTAAAGTATAGAGAGATTGAAACTCAAAATTAATAAAATTACAAGCAAATAAAACCCTAATTCAATTGAAATTTAAGGAAAAATAAAATAAAATTATTGAATGAAAAAAAAAAGCGATGAAGTCATCGTATTTCAACCATAATATAGATTTATGGGAGTTTGAATTTACCTTCTCAAATCTTATAGTGAGGTCGAGAGAGATTTATGGAGAGAGACAATTTGAATCACGAACATGGAAATCGTGAGCATTGTGAATGACTGTTTGTAGATGGAAAACATAATTAGTCACCCACGACGGTTGATTTTTTCCCAAACTATCAAAAGCGTGTGAAGGGAACCCTAGCGCCGCCGGAGATTTCGCAAGCGTTACCGAAGGTCGAGGAGCTCGCAGGCTTCGTCGGAGTTTGACGAGTTCGCATGCGTCACTAGGGTTTAGCACCAGCGAGGAGAGAGGCGTTCGATGGCGGCAAGTGAGAGAGAGGTTAGAGAGAGGGGGGTAGAGAGGAGAATTGAGAATTTCGAATCGATAGAGTGAGAAAGGTCTTAGTGCAATAGATTTAGGCCCAGAATGATTCGTGTCGGTTAGGTTAGTGGAACTGACGTAAATCGTGGGCTCAAAAAATTTGGGCCCTTGAGCAATTGCGTTCAATGCTCGTCCCTAATTAATGCAAATTTAATGATTTGCGTCGAATGAGCCTTACAACAAACGATCATTATGCATCAATTGCGTGGGATTCTATTGCTAACCGACGCAAACGATCTGCACATGATCAACTGGGTCGGTTTTTTGGTTGTTCGAAGCAAATCATGAGACGCAAAATAACGTTTGTCTACTAGTGAATGCCAAAACCCCTTCTTATTCTACTCCTTTTCAAGCCTTCCCTACTTCACATCATAAGATTACTTTGTTGGAATACTCCTTTTCACACTACAAACATATGGTTACGCTATTGAAATGCTGCTAGATTTGTATAAGTATGTATTAAAGCTAAAAGAAAATATAACAAAGGAAAGTGGTAAGATTCCCAGAGCTAAACAATGTCTTTATGTGACTGTAATTCTCTACTTCTACTCCTTTCTATAATTCCTTTTATCACAATACAAACTGCTAAACTTATATTGGATTACTTGAATTACGCCTGTGAAAAATTTGGACAAATTGGTAAATTTTAGGTGCCTTTAAGCATTCTAACTAACATTAACTAAAATAGAATTTCATATTTGATTGTATATGGTAGAACTGCAGTTACAAGCCATCTAGGGCTAATTTAATTTAATACATCTTTACAATCATCGCTCTGGTACCCTTACCCGCGATCTAATCTCTGATTCATTTGGACTTTATTGGAAGACTTTCACTAAAGTTAGAAGGAGAACTCTGACTTAGTTTTTACCCCTTTTGTGCATATTTTAGATCATCTAAGTTAACTAAACATATTTTATGAGTTTTTCAAAATCTCATTGGTGACTTCAATCTAATATCTAAAAGAGGTTTCATCTTCTTTTCTAATCAACCCCTATGCCACTTTTAAAAACGAAAAAGAGGTCAAGGGGAACACGATTTGCCACCCTCTACATGGTGGTTAGTAGAGTTCTTCTTAAATTATAAGTGAATAGTTGTTGGGTGAATTAAAAGAGCTATATAGAAAATTGTAATACTCAAGTTCGAGGGTTGGATGAGGAATCAAGCTATGAGAAATTGGGTGAAGCTGAAAAAAAGAAGAAAAAAAAAGGTCTTAATACTCATTAAGGAAAAAAATGACTTCTAATTGCCTTTAAATTCACTTTTGTGTTTCCTCCTAACCAAGCACCCTATAAAGAGAAACAAGAGAAATATTTCCCTTCCTCTTTCTTAGAATCTATCAATCAAATAGCCCTTAGATTATCGACATTCATGAGGAGCTACTCGTCCTCGTAATGTTTCCCTCTCATCCCCCCTTCTTACATCTCACGTTCTCTTTCCTCCAATTCACTTTTCACTATCTCATCCTCTATCCTTAGAAATTTTTTATTTTTCCTCAAGAATGGGGTTTCATTTTCCTTAGTAGTTCAATACTACCTCCGTCCCAAAATAGTCTGAACACTTTCCTTTTATGTTTGTCCCAAATTAGTTTGAACACTTCTTTTTTTGGCATGGTCCCACCATTAATATATTATTTCTTCTACACATCTTTGGCCCACACTCTACCTTTTATCAATAAAAAGCTACCTAAGTTTCTCTCTCCTCTAATAAAAAATACCCCACCAACTCCTATCACATCTACTTTTTAAATAAAATAACATTTGATAACCACACTACAACTTATCATCTTAAACTACGTGTCCCAACAAGTGTTCAGATCTTTCTGGGACGGAGGGAGTAATATTTAGCCAACTTGGTACAAAAGGTTACATTAATATGAAAAAAAAACCTAAAATTTATTTAATGGCACTTTGGCCAAGATTTTATATCCTCAAACTATTGATGGTCAATTGACTCGGCATGTAACACTTGCACTCAAACTCGAGCCGAGTCTCATGCTTTGTCGAGTCTAAATCCGTGTTTCAACTTAAATTTCAAGATTATGTTATAACATCTTCAAAATTATGAATTCATATTTTTTATCGTTTCACAAGTATAATGGATTCATGCCCAATTTTACTAATATTTTTCTGTTTAAATCTATAATATGTAAAATAAAATAACTATAATACATTTTGAGCCTATTCACGAGCTTCTCGAGTCAAACTTCACATTACCTATCTTGTAAATATTCATTTTCAAGTCGAACTCGAATAGGTCACTAGTTAGTTAGGCTCATTAATATCCATGTGGATACTGATAACTGATAACTGATAACTGATAGGAGCCGTTGTTGGCTGATGGCTCTCTCAATTGGTCATACATACGGTGACATACCTCTTTACAAGAGGAGTTTATGCTTTGGCGCCAGAATCATTCTCTTCTTTATCTCTCTTACCTCTCTGTGACTCTGTCCTACAGAATGAACCTCTACCTAACCCTAGCTCGAACTTCACTCTTATCTTCTCATTTCTCCATTCTTCATCTCCCAAAACTTTCTCCTTTCCCTCTAATTTCCAATCTAGGGTTACACCTAAATTCTCGAAGAATTCGATGCATTCCAGAACTCTCTATTCCAGAATCCGCTGCAATTTCCGAAACAATAAACCTCGAATTTCCAGAAGAATCGGAAAAAGACACAGTAGAGGAATTACTTTCTCCCAAAAACAAGGATAAAGTTCCAAACCTAATGAAAATGGAGAGAAAATCAGCTTGTATGCCGGATAATCATGGCCGTTGGTTTCCTTACCTTGATAAATTTAGCGCTAATGGTGTTTACTTAAACAGTGGTGAAGTATTGGAGGCTGTTAATCCTCTTATATTGGATGTGAGGAAAGAGAAATTCAGAAATGTGGTGAAGCATCGGAGTTATAGAGTTTGTCTTGTGGTCGAAGGATTGAGCGATTTTGGAAACGTTTCGGCTGCGTTGCGCTCGGCGGATGCGCTTGGCTTTCAATCTGTTCATATTGTTTCTTGCGACAGCTCGAAAAGGTGGTGGAAACAGCACTTTTGAGGTGAAAGAGTTCTCTTTCTTTTGCCTCTTTTTTTTTTTTTTTTTTTTTTTTTCTTTAAGTACATTTGCTTTAATTATCTGGTTCTGTTCTTTTTAGTTTGAATCTGTTTTTGATGTTTAACTTGATCAAACTGTATAATATGTTTGTAATGTTGAGATTTTATTGTTCTTCTCTTAAGAAAATCTAGGAGTTAAGCTCCGATTAATAGTATATATTGATATAGACTAGACTTGCTTACAAGAGTATAAGGGTAATTTGCCTCCATTACCGACATAAAAGTGTCGAACTGTTGAGATAGGGTTGCTGCCCATTGGAGCCTTTTTGAATAAGCTCAGAAAACAGATAAACTGTCTTTTGCCACCTTATCAGATTGTTCTAGCCCACACTACTCATGAGAGAATAGTGACAGTTAAGTGTGCTGGGCACACATTGAATTAGTTTAAGTGTTGCGTAACAAATTGTGAGTTTTTTAGTTGAAGAGAGCATCTCAAGGATAATAGATTGCGTGTTCCCTCCAACTGTACCATATCCATATTGTCATGTAGGTTTGTGAAAGTGTTGTGTTTTTAAGTATTTTCTGGCTTATTGTACTTAACATATGGTGCTATGATGATTTCTTGGTTAATGGAAGCTTTGCTGATTTGACAATCTTTCATCTCCCTTCACAGAGGGGTTAGTGGTGACCAATCGTAAACTAAACTAAACTAAGAGGCTGTTCCTAGTTGATTTGAATTGCTACAATTATATGCTACTTTGTAGTAAGAAAGAAGCGCAAATAGTTAACAAGCCATTTTGATTTTTGTCTATTTTATTTCAAAAGCTGAAGCACAAGATGTTCCAATTTTGGTTGTCTTTAATGTTTGACGTGTGCTGATGGAACCGAGTTACTTGTTATAAACTAATCCTTAGATAAAATTGATCATTGATCCAACTGCCTCATAATTTTTTCTTGTCATTGTTATTAGAAAGTAAGGAATTGTCTTAATTTAATTAACATCAACAAAAAAGAATGCAAGTATATTCGTAATTTCTGTGGGCGTGTTGTTAATTGAATGATACGTGCTGATGTGCTGCCCCTAGCATGACTTTAATCTGAAATAAACATGGCAGTGCTATACATCAATTCCTTCTATTTGTTCGTGACTTATTTTTCTTCTTTTAATTAAGTCTTGCTTTCTGTTCTCAAATTGTCTTTAATTGGGTTACCTTCTGTACTCAGGTATAGAGATAATCGGCATGTCAGCATGGGTTCAGAAAAGTGGCTGGATATTGAGGTCTGGAACTCCACTCGAGAATGCTTCGATGTTCTGAAATCACGTGGATACAGGATCGCTTCTACTCATCTTGGAAAAAAATACAGTAATAGTCCACCTCCTTGAAGATCTAATTCATCATTTAATTTCCCAGAACTCCTCCCTTGTGCCTCTATGTTATTGTTGTCATGCTGTTTCATAATGTGGATACTCTTTAATTTATTTTTGCTCTAATGTTACTTTTTGTATTACATTCAGGTTTCTGTATATGATATGGATTGGTCGTGCCCAACTGCTGTTGTTGTCGGGAATGAGAACAAGTAATTCTTCTTTATTCGCAAAATCTTCATGATACATATCTTGTTATATTTTTTTCTGCTTCATAAATCTCTTGGTTTAACCTAAATATGGTGTATAAACATGATACTTGTTCTCTTACCTGATATCTCGTGTCAGTGATTGCTTTTTTTTCTAATTTCCACTGGATAAATTTGGGTATCCGTGATGAGTGCATTCAGATTTGCGTGTTGTCAGAGGTACTCATCCTTCAGAACTGTCTGGGTATTAGTGACATGAGATACTATTTACATTTATCTTTCCTTTAAATATGCATTCTGTTACCTGCAATGTTTTTTTTGTCATTCAGGGATCTTAGTCTTTGTATACTATGTTGCACAGATTATCTTCAACGATATAGCATAAATATTATAATTATCAAGTGATGGTTAAATGTTTAGTGCTTAGCAAAGGTTAAAAGCCTCTTCTGATAGCTATATGTTTGTCATGCTAGTTGCCTATTGTGTGAAATAACCTGATAATGTATTTTCCTTCAGCATATTAATTGCTTTATAATTCTCCTCAGCAAAGCAAAAAGCAATTTCTTTTAGAGGCTTATAGCATATGGAAAAGGATTGGAAACATCCTTTCCGTTTCAAAATGTTGTTTGCAATTTCAAATTTGCACTCTGTAATTTACGTGAATGGGAACTTTCTTCGGTAAGAAATCCCATTACTTGGTGGTAATCCAAAGCATGCCACCTACCCGTGTCAATGATATCACTGCCTTAATGAACTCACAATGATCTCTCTCCTTCAAAAATCACAATCCTTCCTTCCTCTTGACTACCACTGTTGTCATATGCACTGCAAAGCGCTGTGCTTCTCCCTTCTCTACTCTTCACTACCCCATTTCTCTTTCCTACGGTGCAGCAAATCATGGTTTTTCAAATCTTGGATGTGGTCGTGATCGCTGTAATTTTGGGGAACCAATTTGGCGGGCTATGCCTTGTGTGGTGTGGTCTTACACCTTGGACACGGTGAGCTAAAAAATCGTTACAATGGCGATCGCGATGCGGTGCAGCCAAGATTGGAATACCACAGTAACTTAATTGAAGGGGGATGAAACTGAGTTCAGGTGGCATATCGGGAAGGTTGGGTGAGCAGGTTGAGTTCCCGAAAGATATTTAACTAGACTTTCACAAAGTAACGGTGTAGGCTTTATCTAATTCCTTTCCTCCCCTGTAATTGAATCGAATCCGTTTTAGTAACCTTACTTGAACCAAACATCTCAGAAATGCTGGCATTCACAAAAGCAAGTAAAGAGACCTTTTTTATATTATCTATTCAGTTACACTAATAATTATTACACTGTGAAAAGAAATGTGTACTGTTTACATTCATCTCACTTGGTTTCTATTCTCTGTTCTAATTGGGGTTAGGCTTTCAAGCTCTTTCAGTGTGAAAGTTGTGTTTTTCCAAGCAGTATCCTCGACTTGAATTTGGCAGTTACTTGGTCTCCCTCCCACCCAGACATAAGGGTCGGAGCCATTTGATCAATGATGAACTTGTGATAACTTATTAATATTTATCATGTGTTATTTGAACTACTTTTCATTGTAAAATGAATGCAATAGCCCGTCTTTGAACTGTTGTGCTAAGGGTGTGTTCGGCGCAGCTTTTGAGGTAGCTTTTAGGTAGTTTTTACCTTATGAAAAATTATTTTAATGTTTGGCGAAGTAGCTTTTGGAGCTGCTTTCAGGTAGCTTTTAGCTTTTGAGTAGCTTTTGCCAAAAGCTAAGATTATTAGCTTTTGAGTAGCTTTTGTCAAAAGCTACCATTTTTGCATATTATTTACACATTAAAATTTTGCCAACAACTATATTTGCCGAACACTTCTACTTTAGACAACCAGTTTCACAGCTAAAAGCTAACAACTACCTCCACAGGTAAAAGCTCACAGCACATAGCTGAAAGGTAAAAGCTTACACCTAACAGCTATTTTTGCCGAACAGGCCTTAAAAATAATGGAACAAAAACTGACGAAGTGTCAAATTTCCCAAGGCTTTTATCAATTATACAACATACCCCTTAAGTTTATCGTGGAGTAAATGAGCCTCCACACTTGTACCAATTTTGCAATTAGACCACTCAATTTTCGACCTAAAATTTCACCAGAAAGATGATGTGCAACATATTATATGTAAAATTTACATTTTGTTATCTGAATATATATGGTCTCGCTATGTGGTTAAAGTTCCTTTTTGTAGTCGATTTTAAAGTCAAACATCATGATGGTCTAAGAATTGGGGAAGAATCAAATGAGGGTCTCATTTTATCTTGACATGATTATCAATTCATGCACACACCCAATTTTGATCAAAACCAGAGTAGTTTCTTTGTGGATTTGTCCATAGTAATTAATTGTTATTCAATATTCATATCATCAACTACCCGTATCATTAGTGGAATTGTGGAAACCAGGGAACCTGAACTGAGATATACCAATGGAGAGGAAGTGGTATGCAGTTGGAGGATTTTTTTTTTTTCTTTCATGTTCACATTTAAGGCTGTAAAAGTTGTACTTAAGCGTGAATCTACCTAAGAGATGTATAAACATATAATTGATTTAAATATACTTAGATAAAGAAATGTATCTCCCTCTCCCCTAGAAAAGCTGTATACTTAATTCTTTACTTGTGTCATCTTTGCAGCAAGATTTTGGTTGGAAAATTAGGTTGGGGATTAAGTGTGAAATTGGTACAAGTGTTGGGCTCAATTTGCTCCATTTAGAATTTAAAGGGGTAAGTTGCACAATTGATGAAAGTCCTCTGGGCAGTTTACCACTTTGCCAAAAACTGAACTCTATCTCTTGACTTCTCAAGTATGCAATATTTTTTTATCTTTTATTCAGAATATCTGGCCTTTTCCTGGTCATATTCCAGAAAACTTGAGATACTATAAGGCTATGTTCGGGGCTTTTAGGTGTAGCCTGCCCATTTATGATTTTCAATAGCTAGGTATTCCTGAGACTGCTGGATACTTGCGTGTCTGATGGATCTGTACTTGTAAATTCAGTTTTATTCGTGGCTACATTACAAGTTTTTTAATCTCATTGATTTGAAGTATAGCTTGTGTCAACAATGCTTTATCAATTGAATGGGGCATACATTTCCAGCTTCTAGTTTATTCTTTAAGCAGCAAGAGATCATATAGTTATTTTGATAATTTAGATTGTGCACTTTACATTGATTTTTCGGTATAGTGCAACCTGTATGCTTATTTGTAGTTCACCTAAGACGAACAGATGATGTGAAAGGAGTGTTCAATTAGGAATTTGTAAATGGCTTGGGGACTATTATGGAAACAAGTATGCTGATATTATGTGCATTTTTGCAGGGGCATTAGTGAAGAAGCTCTAGAATTGTCGGACTTGCACTGCAGTATTCTTATGAATGGCATGGTTGATTCTTTTAATGTTTCAGTTGCTGCTGGGATACTGATGCATCATGCTGTTTGTGACAGAATATCACGCCTGGTGAGATGGCTATGCCTCAAATTTTAGATAGATATGCTTATTAGGGCGTCCAACTTCAAACGTGAAGCCTGTAATCACCTCTGCTTTCTAGTGACTGCTATCATGATAGTGTCCCTGTCCAATAGAATATCATGGTCATTCGTCCAGTTAATCCTGCTTGCTCTCTTACATTCAGACACATTAATTTTGAGAGATATAAAGCAAAACTAATGTGCTGATACAAGTCTTGATACTTTTTACAGTTAATGTGTAGTTCTCTCTTATTGCAATTATTTTTCTTACTCGTGAGCTTTGTGTAAATATTCAAAGAAGGTGCTCAATCTTGTTGTCTTTTTTTAATGTGTTTGCGTGGTGTGATCACTCATGTGGTCTTGCCAAACACACAAAAAAAGACAACAAGATTATCCTAGAGGATTTCCTTGTCAAATGGAGTTGTTATCTAGTGTTCTTTTTCTAAAGCTTAGTTTGAAAATATGTTATAAGCTCTCAAATATTGTCCCGACTTTTGTGAACCGAGTTTGTGGACAGTCCTCGTCCTTCTTATTATAGCAACTGTCCTAATCATGTAGTTAGTTCTTTTGTTTTTAGTTTTTCTGACATGATATCCCTTTTGCAGGGTTCTCATGGTGATCTAACATCAGATGAAAGTCAAATCCTACTGGCGGAGTTTTTTCTGCGGCACAGCAAAAGTGCGATCAGTACTGCCTGCGAGTATGCCACTAGGAAGTCATCCAGCACCATGTCGAAGCTTTGATGCATTACCCTCTATAATAGACCTTAACTCACTTCATCCGTTTATACATGATGTAAAATTTGCAGCAGGCCTTCATAGTCACGAGGTATATCTTTTCACAGTTCACATTTACATTGCTTGGTTAAATGGTTTGTCTCGCTTTCCCTTCTGAGTTTTGGCGTCAATTGCCTTCTGCAGAATTCACGAGAGTACTGCAAATCTGTGCTGTGAAGCGTTCCTCTACAGCTAGAAGATATGCAAACATGTCTTCTGTTTTGTTTCCTTAACCTGTCGTATTTAATTTTCTTTTTTCTTGTAACTCGAAGTAGTCATGACTCATGACTCAGCTCCGGTTTTGTTCTTCAGCCTCATGATTGTTCAGTTTTTCTCGAGTGATTCTCATCTGCTCCTTGAACTGCTTTTCAAAATGTTCATCTTGTTGGCTTTTTGCACAATTTCCAATACTCATTTTATCATTTTGTTCATCAATTTCTTTTTTTTTTCGTGCAAGTAAAAGTACGAAAAATCTATTCTAATATATAATAAATAGGAAGCTTTTAGTTCGAGTGCTTTAAGAGTGTCATACAGGATTGCTATGTTATTACTTTTATTAATTTTTTTTTTAGAAATTATATGTATAAAAAAACGAAGATAAAGTGTGTTTTGAAGTTAAAACTATTAAATGGAGTACCGTTATCATATTACAAAAAAATAAAATAGGTAATATTGTTGTTAAGCTCATAAAACCACCCCCTGAAAGCACTTTATCTAGTAATGTCCCTTCAGTGGGAATAGGAGTTAATGAGTTATAGATGCAATGGGGCATCCAACTATGAAGCAGGTAGCAAGATGAGTTGAGATAATAAAAGGAAACTGTTACATTTTCAATTGTTTATTAAGACTTAAAACTTTTATTTTTGATAGTTAAGGATTTGACATCCACCTCTCGTCTCCCGGGCCTACTCCAACAACCCGGTAACCAACCTATAAAACCGCACTTTGGATAAATAGGTCCGCCAAAGCGCTTCAGTCCCCAATGTGGCTCGCGCCAAGGAGATCCTTATCTCCCTACCTTATCTTATTCTCGTATGGATACTTTATCAAGAATGACAACTATGGCTACGGATATCAACTGTTTTAAGGCATCCGCATCAAAAAGGCGCGGACCAAAAATTTCCCCACCTCTTCTTTGCAGATGATGTCCTCTTCTTCTTCAAAGCCAACAACTCATCATGTGCAACCATCAACAACCTCATAAACCGATTGTATATCGTGTCAAATTTCTTTGTTAAATTCAGCCCTAATATTCCGGATGAGCAACAATCGTCTTATAAAACAAGTCTCGCGAATGGATTCAAAACCAAATATGGGACAATATCCGGGCGTTCGGTTGACATTTAAGAAAGCAGGTTAAACACCTCACTTATCTTCGACTCTATTTCTCAAAAGATATCTTTGTGGGACCAACGACCTTTATCACAAGCTAGCAAATTAATCATCATCAACTCGATCCTCGTTAGCATCTCTAAATCATGTGTTGGCCATCTTCGGGATCCCAACCACTATTACTAATAAGATTGATGCCATGATAACAAGATTTTTTTGGGGCAAACCACAACAACAAAGGGATACACCGGCGAGAAAAGGAAATTTTGCACCTTCCAAAAGGAATGGGAGGCTTGGGTATCCGCAATGTGGAGGCGTGCAACCAAGCGCTCCTAATGAAAAAAGTATGGCGTATTCACAACAACCCGCAACTACTCTTGGCTAAAATCATCTCCGACCAACGTACCAACCCTTCCACCATAATTAGCCCACGACGCAACAAATCATGGGGGACAAAAGGGTTAATCCAAGCGAACAACTTTTACTTTCTAACTACGCATGGAAGGTAGGGAATGGGCAGCAAATTATCACGGCCAACCACCGATGGGTAAAGGGGTGTATTCCACTTTTCAAAGATAGCACACCGCTATGCAACATCATCAACTCGACAAGAAGCGTACTTCGTTCTTCCGCACAGCAATGAAATATCCAAAAAATCCATCACACTTTCACTCCTACCAAGTGCTAGGGCAATTCAAAGTATGGAACTTCCAAGAGATAGAAACACAAGAGACGTGTTCTATTGGATGTTAAACAAATCAGGACAATATACTACCAAATCGGGTTACTATGTTGCCATGCAACAACAACAAGAAGAAATATATAGCATGACACCTCCACGACACCCGAAGTTTTTTCGTGTCATCTCGGAGCTTGAACATCATGCCAAAATGGAAACCGTTTCTTTGGAAATCTTGGGCACAACAAAGATTGCTACAAAGAGCAACCTCGTCCCACCATTAAATTTCGACTCGGACCAATGCCCTTTGTGTCATTCTCGCACAGAGGATCTACAACACCTTTTTCGGTTATGTGAAATGGCACGTAATGCATGGAACACTTGCAATCTTCACATTGATCCGAGCCAAAATGGCCACATTCCTTTCAAAGAATGGCTTATCAATTGGGTCTTGTACTTTTTGCAAGGAAGATGGTCCCGAGGGAGGACGTATGCACATATTCATAGGTATGTTATGGAGCCTATGGGGCACCAGGAATGACCAGATCTTCCGCCACCAACAAGGTACTCGGAACGATTTCATCAAAGGCACCCGGAAGCACAACAACATACTATTTTCACCCAAAGAACAAGAGGTTCAGAAGACTTTCCCCTCCCCTACCAATCCTCCCAGGTTTTGTGGTGGCCAACATAGGTCGCCATAAACATGGCGAAGCCCGAGTCATAATACGGAGGGGACGGATCCTCGGCGTAAACAAACCAATATAGGATGTGCCGCATGGGTCATTAGGCAACCCACAAGTATGCCGAGAAGAGCCAAGGGACGATTTCACACGGAGACTCAAGACTATTAATGGAAGCTAGAGCTTGTCGGCGGCGGTTGAGTGGGCTAAACAACAACAAGTTCAACACGTCGCAATTCACATCGACTCAAAAACGTGGTCCGTTTCTTAAATTACAAGGTGTCCCGGATGTCCACGCTACCGCATGATCAAGGATATTAAAGAAACCGCTAAAGTTGTGGGGGGGGGTCTCTTACAAATTTGTAATTTAGTACGTATTCTGCGATGTCAAAAAAAAAAATATAATTTTTGCAAGTAAGCTTCCTCCAAGCAACCTGAACACAAGGACCTTTAATGGCTTTATAAGCTCCTCTGAGAGAGAAAGTACCGCTTAGTATACCACAACCTTAGCCCTTGAATTTGGTTAGGAATACCCATTTCCAGCACACCTTGTTTTCACATAATAGGAGTGGAATTCATATATATGATCCACTTCCTATCCTTTTCCATCACAAACTTCCATAGCATCTTTGCAAATAACAACTTTATTCTAGCTCAACATAAAAGTTGTGTACGATGTTCCCACCCACCTCGCATTCTTAGGGTGACACAAAGTTTCCGAAGCAACTAATGCTTTCTTTTTCCCTAGACAAACCAGTAACTTATAGTCCATAAAAGGACCCACCAAGTTGCTTAAATTACCTTTAAAAGCTTCTGAGGGATAACAAAGACCTGCCACTAGTAGTTTTCAAAGCTACTTGGAACAAATTCGATAAGCTTAATCCTGCCTCCATAGGTTAGAAGCTCTGCAGTCCAAGAATCAATTTTTTTTTATGAACCTTTTGAATAAAGGTTGACATTGAAGAGTTTTGAGATATTTGAAGGGCAAAGTACTATAATGAAGTAAATATCGCACTAATATTATCTTGCACCTCTAGTTCTACACCACCAAAATAGAAGACCTTTCGCTTAAGTTACCTTTCGTGCCCGACTCCCTAGAGAATTGTTGAAAGATGGAATATATTTCCTTGACGGACTTACAATCTCCTCTAGCCAAATGAAGTAAGTTATCCGCAAAACATACACGAGTAAGATCGAGCATTAAATTTTGCATTTCGGATGATAATGGAACTTTCGATTGTTTTTAGTTGGCCTAGACATATAATGAGATACTTCATACATAGAACAAAGAGGTAAGGAGATATGATCTCCTTGCATTAGACCCTTTTTAGCCTTAAGATACTCATTCCTATCATTCTTTAATATTGAAGGTATGAAAAACCGTAATGATGCAAGTTATAATCCAATCAACAAAACCGCAAGAAAAATCTACCGACTCTTTTTTTTTAAAAGGAAAAGCTCAATAGTGCATTAATCAATAGACAAAGCGTTCGAGAGTACCTAGGGATAAATCTCCGAAGGACAATGATTCTCCCACACCTATTCAACCCTAAACGGCACTATCTTAGCAAGATGATGGGCGACAAAATTCTCACCTCTTTTAACATGAGACCAAACTATAGAATTAAAACGAGAGCTAAACGACATAATATCCTCTAAGACACTATCAAACTCTAACATATAAACTACAACTTTAGAAAGACGAGTCACAAGCACTTGACTATCCGACTCCAAAATGATGTTCTCGTAACCATGTTTGCCGAACAAGCTAAATAGAAGAAGGAGAGCTTTACTTTCCGCAATTTCAGGGCCACCAAGCACTAACTCGATATACAACCGCAAATAGCACTTCACCTTTCTCATCCCGAGCAACTATTCCAATCCCTATCCACTACTCTACCGATGATGCATCCGATTAATTTTCAATGCCCCGGTGGAGCACACCAAC
>CANSNZ010000364.1:0-151513 GCA_947646795.1 Beta lomatogona
TTTAAAGCACATAACACGATTTCAAATATTTCTTTACTAAACACCAAGTCTCCTATTACTTGGTAACACTCAAAAACACATCATAGAGCGTAGAAAAGCTCCATTTAGAGACCTTCAAGACTACAATCCATAGGAGACTTGCCCCCATTCAAAACTTTTAAAAACGTGTTCTTAAGACTTTTCCAAAATCTACTCAAACCGTTGTGTAGAAAACCATTTCTAGATAGATTCGAGAACGAATCTACAACCCTCAATTGAAACATGTCCAAATCACTTTGCCACGCTACACAAACACAATGAACAATCTCACGTACTTTTGGTAGGGTAATCTTACTCCTGACCAAACAGTGGCCAAATCGAGCTACTAAGGTAACATAGAAAACGATAGCCTCTATTTACATGAAACTAAAAGCTTACTTTATAATCGAAACTCCTTTTAGAACTTAGCACCCTGTCGGAAATCTAAGCCACACATCCAGAACGTCACCACAAACTGTGTCACATACTATAGTTCACGAAATAAAATTTCAAGTCGTGCATGGATACGTGAATTACATAAACTACCGACTCCATCAACAATAATGGTGGTATTACCCTCGCCTACCGATACCTAACACTCCAAACATAACAATCAAGAGTTAACTTAAACCCACTTCTCAAGCGTTCATGAAATAGATACATGTCCACTATACTTCCCTAGTTTCTATTAAATCCATTAGTTTCAACTCAAACAACTAGTCATAGACTCGCGACACGATACACTTAACACTTAATCACTTAAAAGTTAATCAAATTAATCAATTACACACTTGGACCACTATAATAACTTAGTCTCATTCTTCGAACAAGACTTAAGTAAATTGAAGCTTGCGACACTAAACCATTCCTAATGGCCTCTAGGTCATTAACGACAAACTCTGACCAATTTTGCTGCCTAACGCACCAATGCGACACAAATGAGCAGCTTGTTATAGGTTATAACCAAGCTATCTCGAGGTTCTTAACCACTAATATGGTACAACTATAACTCCACAACTCACGGCCATTTCATTAGACAAGTGCAAGAAACTGAGGAGCTTGTTTTTTAAGGTTAAAGGATCACTAATCAACAACTTTGCAATGACTTTAAACCAAAGACTTAAATAACTTCAACTTATACTCCTAACATTAAACTCAATTAGAAGAGACTTTCTTCGTTAAACTAGTCTACATTAGACTCGCTAACCATTTTAGTGTTATTAGAACTTGATCACTACTAAACAAATCACATAACGAGGAACTACGCGTCCCACCATCGACATGACTCAAGCCGACATTATGCCTCGTATATATATGTCACCACTCCATAACCTTACTCGATACATGACGCTTACTAGTTGTTCTATAATGGTCTCAAAACCAACTCCGACGCCGACAAACAAACAAAATTTTTTTACCAAGGTCAAATGGTTTACCTTTAACATGTCATGAGCCGACTTAGACAAGTCACAACATGCTACAAGAAACCAACTCACTTCGACTACTTCCTTTTTCCTTTAGCCATACACTTCACCACGAATACCCATCAAAGTCAATGTAACACGAAAAATACGAAGATAATCATCTCATGACTCGCGTACTACTTTAAACTCACGTAAACAAGGTCTATAGGCATGACCAAGAAGAGCTCACAACTCGAGCTTCAAACTCTTGCTATAGCCTCAACACACAATCACACTAACAAGTCATTTCTTCAGCACTTAGTCAACAAGACTAGCATATCCAAGACGTAACCAAACCATTCCCGTATGGTTTTCACAATTAACAATTCACACCAACCTACAATTCGTACATGCATCACGCAACTCAATCAATTTGCAATTTAAGAATCAAGTAGTTAATCACTAAACATTCTCAAGGCTAAAGATAGACAAAGTACCGGCGGTGGGTGGGTCTACCACAACAACACACACAAGAGCAAAAAAACAAAAATAAAAAGGGAGTTCCACTTTGAATGGAATAAGGCTTACCGTTATCAACCACTATAATAGTTCATCCTAATGCTAACATAAAAACCGACGTGTTAGATACTTAAATGAAATAGGTGACCATAGATATTAATATCAAGACGGAACGATATGATTCCGTGAACGGAATCCAGCTTAGTTCCTCACAAGCTTCACTCACTTATGATTCCCTAAGGGTTCTAACTCTAATCCAATGGGCTTCACCTACCAAAGGTCCAAGTTAGGATGTGTTTCGAGACTAAGTTTGCTAGCTTCACTCACTAACTCACTCAAATATCGCTTAGTTTAGGTTTCACTCGCCTAATACTAAGGGTCTTCAGGGTTTAGGTTCACTCCCCAAAAACAATCAAGTCTTGAAAATCCGTCCAATCTTTCAAGACTAACAAGTCCAAAATTTCAATCAATAATTCTTACTTAGCCTTCATAGGACTAGGCATGTATTTATAGAAGAAGAAGCAAGAAAACCTTGCTCCCCCGGTACATCAATCACACGCCCAACATAGAATAATTTAGAAAACTCTCCTAAACTTAAGCCTAGAATCTAGCACAAAATAAGGAAACTAGTGATTTAGGAAAGCTTTGCAAAAACTTCCATAAACCTTACAATTCCACACGGCACTCCCCTTCCTTATTACAACTCATGACAACTTCATCTACTCGAAGCCTAAGTAAATGAATTACAAGCTGATTTTCGAACTTTATTAATTAAGCTATTTTAACTAACTTAACTAACAATAACAATAAAAACCCATTTTTGGTTACATGAAAAACCTCTACTTTAGGGTAAAAGTAAAACCATGTAACAACCCTAAGAAAGCAATTTAAACCTATCTTGATCTCGTATCATTCTCTCCTCTTGAAAAAACTTGTCCTCAAGTTCCAAAATCATGGATGGACCAAATCAGTAAGCTAGCAATGAAGCACATACACCATTTCCAAGCATAACTTGAAAAGTGTCATAATTCTCCCTATGCACAATCTTGAATGGACCTTCTTCAATTTTTTTGGTTTTCCCCTTTGAATTGTTATGGAGCTTTTGAGCACTCAAGGATAGCCGTACATAGTCACCAATCTCGAATGGAGGGTTTTGCCATGCTTGCAGAAATTCCGGTCCTCGTGCTTCTCTTTCCTTTGTTTTCGAGTCAATTCTAGTTGCTCCACATCAACAAAGAGAAAGTGTTTTGGACCCTCCTTAGCTAACGAACTCACCTTGGGTGGTAATGGTGTCAATCCTATTCGTCGCCCTCATGCGACCGAGACCACATTTTCTTTGCTAGGTAGATCACATCCTTATCATATTGCCATGGACGTCCCAACAACAAAGCACATGCATCCATAGGAACTATGTCACACCAAACTCCTCATCCTTGAATTTGCCAATAGAAAACGAAACAAGAGTTTGTTTTGTAACACCACGCCACCATCATTCGTCAACCAATTTAACTTATGGGATTTGCGTGTTTCCTTGTTTCTAGCTTCAAGGTATCCACCATCTTCTTAGAACAAGTATTGGGGCACGAGCCATTATCCACAATCACCGAACAACTCCTTCCTTCCACCAAGCAACGTGTATGAAATAAATTCTCCCTTTGATTCACATCATCTAAAGGGACTTGCTTGTGCGCATGAAGAACTTTTCTCAATACCAATGTCTCATGATCGTGTACGGCTTCAATCATGGGTCGATCCTCTAAATTCACCATATCCATGTCATCATCACTATGTTCATTGCCCTTGCCTTTCATAAGCAACGCATGGTTAGTGCTTCTTCCTCTAATGTAATAAACATGGCAAGCAGCCATCACTCTCCTATTAGGACACTTGAGTTGTAATGACCCCTTCCTCGACATTTAAAGCATTTGATCTCATCCTTCTCCCCCTTTTGAAACCTTTGAGGCATCTCACCCTTTATAAGTTCGAACCGCATTTTCCTTTGTCCAAAGTTTTGGATTTTACAAAAGAAAAGGAAGTTTCGGTTTTTAGGAGTACAAGAAAAACGAGAACTCTTACCTCCTTAGCCTCCCTTGCTGTCTTTCCACTTTACTTTTGCCAATCGACACAACTCATCAAACGTGCCATAAGTTTGCAATTCAACAAGATTAGCAATCGGTTTATTCATACCAAAATGTAAATTTGGCCATCTTTTGTTCCTCCTCTTCCTTACACCCACATGCCAAATATAATTTCTCAAATTCAATCACATATTCAGCAATGGAAAGATGATCTTGTTGAAAAGAACTTAACCTAAGGTACAACTCTTGCTTATAAGACTTAGGAACAAAACGTTTCCTCAATTTCGGTTTTAAAGATGTCCAAGTTTTTTAATCTTTTCCTTCCCATCTCTCACTCTTTTGTACTTGAAAAGAGTCATACCAATCGATGCATAACCATTAAGTTTAAGTATAGCATGATTAAATCGTTGAGTCTCATCCATACCTTTATGATCAAACATGCGTTCAACCCTCCTTTCCCAATTTAAATAAGCCTGCGGGTCCTTCAATCCATTGAATTCGGAAGATCCCCAAGTTTCAATTCTGGATTCTTTATGGTTCTTTCGCTCCTATTCTTTCTAGCTGTGAGCTTAGCTAGGAGTGCGGAATTGTCGTTGGTTTGCTTCTCATAGTCGTGCATCAAGAAGCTCAGCCACTTGTGCCGTCATCTTATCCATCATAGTTGTCATCCAAGCCTGAAGTGCTTGGATTCTCCCATGTCAATTTGAAACTATCAGGAATTTTCGTCAAAAGTTTCCGCTGGCCGTGACTTCGTTACTGATTGGAATAATCTAAAATTTTGACACAACGTAGCCCTCGATGTTAGCTTTCCAACGAATCAAGAAAATCACAATTTGGAGCTGAAACGCGCCCTCACGCGCCGCTTTAGTGGCGCTGCTCTGATACCAATTGATATGATTCCGTGAACGGAATCTAGCTTAGTTCCTCACAAGCTTCACTCACTTATGATTCCCTAAGGGTTCTAACTCTAATTCAATGGCTTCACTCACCAAAGGTTCAAGTTAGGATGTGTTTAAGACTAAGTTTGCTAGCTTCACTCACTAACTCACTCAAATCTCGCTTAGTTTTAGGTTTCACTCGCCTAATACTAAGGGTCTTGTGTTTAGGTTCACTCCCTAAAAACAATCAAGTCTTGGAAAATCCGTCCAATCCTTCAAAGACTAACAAGTCCGAAAATTTCAATCAATAATTCTTACTTAGCCTCATAGGACTAGGCATGTATTTATAGAAGAAGAAGCAAGAAAACCTTGCTCCCCAATTACATCAATCACACGCCCAACATAGAAGAATTTAAGGAAACTCTCTCCTAAACTTAAGCCTAGAATCTAGCACAAAAATAAGGAAACTAGTGATTTAGGAAAGCTTTGCAAAAACTTTCTATAAACCTTACAATTCCACACGGCACTCCCCTTCCTTATTACAACTCATGACAACTCATCTACTTGGAGCCTAAGTAAATGAATTACAAGCTGATTTTCGAAACTTTATTAATTAAGCTACTTTAACTAACTTAACTAACAATAACAATAAAAACTTATTTTTGGTTACATGAAAAACCTCTACTTTAGGAGTAAAGTAAAACCATGCAACAACCCTAAGAAAGCAATTTAAACCTATCTTGATCTCGTATCACGGAATGTCACCTTAGAGTTCCCGTAAACAAATGGAACTAAATTTCGCATTATGCGACTCAAGCTTGAACTTATAGCACACACTCTCGGCTATGCACCAACTTAAAATCACAACCAAACAAGGATATAATCGAAATGGTTTACCTTTACTAGTCAATCATTCCAAACATGGAAGCAAGCACAACTTAACTTGAACCAAACATAAAACTCAACTAGTTCCACACTTACTAAACTCATTGACTTTATCAAGTCAAACATCCACATAAGAGGGATCCACAATAACTATCATACACAACAACCACATGTAATCCCTTACTTTCCATATCTCAATCTTACCTCGGCTTTTCAAATTTTAATACTTTCATTTATTTAGTCTTACTTAAGGTTACAACCTCAATGCTACAACTCTAGGCACAACATACTATATAGGTCACAAAAATTTATCTCAAGGTAGGGATGGATCCAACTTCCAATCAAAACAATGATTAAAACTTTCGTACATTATTCTTCATCATTAACACACACCCCGGCATTGGTGGTCTTAATGGTGATGAACAATCCACGTAGGGAGAGGTACTTTCTCCTGAAAAACATAGTTTCAAAATAAATAAAGGAATTTGGAGATCCCAATAGGTACTAAACCGATGGTCACAACTCTAGGTCTCAATCCTAGACCAAAACTAAAGGATAACCTCAAGGGCTAACCTAAGGCCCTACACCTTGCCACTAAACTGGTGGCTAATCCTCTAAACCACTCTAAGCTCAACTCTAGGCTCTAGCCATAAACTCGAGCCCTAAGCTCTGATACCAACTGTAACAACCCTGAATTTTCATTTTCTTTAGAAAACATATCAAAGTACAAAACACAGACAATTCAAGAGCTGTTATGGCGCGGTTATTAAACATTTAATAACAAAGCAAGGCGAAAGGTACTACTACTAATACATAAATTCATTATTAATCATTACGGCTAAAAGAAAATGTAATTAATTAATACATTCCTAAAACAAACCATAATTCTAAACAATTGCAGCGGAAGTCTTAACTTTAATAAATCTTCATCTAGGTAAAGTTAACGCTCTCACCCTAATATAAGCTAGTCATCATCAAACCCTGCACATTGAACATATGTAATATCAGCCAAAAGGCTGAGCAAGATTTCATACCAATAACAACTTTGAACTATCCAATGTGCAGGTGGAATACATACATAGTATTCCACAAAATCATTTCACTTGTACAACATTCAACTTGAATATAATAGATAACCTTCAATAATTCAAATCCACTTTACTTTTTCTCTAAACCATATCACAAAACCTTTCTTTTAAAACCAACTTATAAAATTGGTGACTATATACTTTACTTTCGAAACCATCGAGTAGGAAGTGCTAAATGTCCACAATGGGCTAGCTAGGCATATGACGCTAAATGTCCAATAGCCCCTAGTATGCATACTCCTATCAAGACAACATGTCAAGTAGGAAGACTAAAGACGAAGTATTGATCAAATACCCCAACTACCAATGAAATACCGAGATGTTGTTAACTCGATATACTTCCAAACTCAGGGAATACCGCTTATCGGCATCCCTATAAAAAAACCAAAACAAAAGAGGGAATACCCTCCTTTAAAATCTCTTCTACTATTCTCGTGAACCTCAAAGGATATCACGGGAGAATCTTTCTTTCCTTTTTAAATCTAAACTATCTCAGGAATCACAAAGGATGTCACACGAGAACCTTTCTAAAACATAAACTTTAACAAACTAATGAGGATCGTCCTCCCTTTAGGTAGTAGTTATGATTGTGAATCACCACGAAACATAATCCACACCAACTATAATGAGGAACAACCTCACTTTCAAAAACTACTAAGGTTTACATTTCAAAAGTCACCATTATGGAATATAACCATTCGAGTCTTATATCATAAATCGATAGGAAAACTATGGAAAATATTTCAATACAACTAATATCACAAATCCATATACTATATTCAAAACAATGGAAAACATTCCAATCCATGTACAAGTTTGGTAAGAAATCTTACCTCGATCGCTATAATCCAATCAATTACAATCAATCAATCTCAAGCACAATCAACAAGGTTCTCCTACGAACCCGAACTCTACAACATTTCAATACAAAGTATGAGTCACTTGACTATACTCCACAAAAGTTCCTACTTTCCTTCTACCCTTAACCATTTGAGTTTGTACTCATCATTAACTCAACTTGATTATCAAGTTCATTCCATTGATCTTAATCTCATGTTAACTCATTAAACATATTACGAACTTTACTTTAGAATTTTTGAAATCTAATCCACTTTGAACTTCATTAACTCAACCGTTAATCTAAGAGTGAGTAATCATAAACATTAGGGCATATTAACCTCACTTAACTTCACTAATTAACTCATACTAACATTAGCTGTGCACAATTTCTACTTTACTAGCCAAGACTAACATTTTCCCCAAATCAATTTTACTCAAGAACCCTAATTTACAAAAATCCCAAATTCATATAATCAACCAAATACGAAATTAAAACTTAAAATTATAACTTACTTGACTAAGAGAAGTAATAGGGTGACATTACTCTATAAAAAGAACCCAAAAATCGATCTCCACTTCGATCAGATTCACGACCCAAAAAACGCAAACACGAGAACAATTCCTTCTCTTAAAAAAAAAACACAAAGCCGAGAAATGGATGAACTACACCTGATGTTTAATGGTGTTTGGTAATTTTTTTTTTGTTGTAGCTTGAATGGAGTTGTTGAAGCAAAATTTTGAAGAAAATAGAAGAAGTATGCTCGTGGGTTTGGAGTTAGAAAAAACAGTAGCAGATGATCTCCTTTTCTTTTCCTCTCGTTTTTTTTCTCCTTCCTTCTTTTCTCTCTCCTTATAGTTAGGTAACTTCATAGCATCAAACCTAGTTTAGGAATTAGGTTTTTGACCCTTTCTAAGGTAAAGTCAAATGGAAAACAAAAATATATTTAATAAAAGAATATTTTAAATTAGTTTTTTAAACTAAAATAATATAAATAATTACTAAACATGTATTAAAAAATATGGGGTGTTACACTCATTTTCTCGATGTCAAAAAAAAAAAAAAAAAAAGCCATCATGCATTCATACTAGATATACAATATGTTCCATGCAAATGGACTTCCACTTCTAAGACCTAGTATCACTCCCTCCGTTATTAGTGATCAATTTATATGGTTTCTCGGTTTGAGGCATTAAAGTGCTTATAATCGAACAATAGTTTGTATCACTTCCTTCCTTATTGGTGATAAATTTATATGGTTTCTCGGTTTAAGGGAGTAAAGTGCTTATAATTGAGGCATTGAGCAACAGTTTGTATCACTCCCTCTCTTATTGGTGATGAATTCATATGGTTTCTCGGTTTGAAGCAGTAAAATGCTTATAATTGAACAATAGTTTGTAGCAATTATTACAGGATTTCAACTTCGAAAATTGCTTAGATAATCGTTTCTTTCTTTGTTTTTTTAAATGAAGAATTCACGCATAATTTACTTATTTGGAAGTTGGAGACACACATTGATCGATCGACCCAAATTAGTACGTACACACGTCCGTAGGAAGAGAACCATTCTCACGATGAACATGAAGGACTAGATTGTGTACACAGAGACCACTACCAATTATAATTTACCAACTAGAGATGTACATAAGTTCAATTGGCTTGTTATCGATGTACATTTGGTTTGTTATCCATGTACATTTGCGTACCATGCTCTATGTACTAGCGTGTGCACCATCTAATCTTTGATCGATCAATGTAACGCCAAAAACCTTATTTGAATGGAGTATAAAGTTGGAAAATCATGATCAAATCATGAGTTGCTCAACATATCTTTTTCTCCCCTTAACTATTGCTCTTTATTAGCTATGCTACATGATTGGCTATGCATTCAGATACTCGCTAAGCACTATGCTAAATTCTACTATAAGAACAACCTAATGGCAAGATCTAGTTAAGGGTTTTCGATGCAAAACATGTATTAAAACTACCATTGTACGTGTTCCTTATACGAGAAATATTCCTACGTTCTACTAAAATACGTATATGATAGTACTAGAAGTATTAAAATACATACGTAATACATTACACGCGCTTGAGTAACCACACTCCATGACTCCATGATCCATATATGTGAATTCCATGAGTCCGTTTCTGAAGAGACTGTCTCATGTTAGTGTTAACTTGAGACCAGCTAATGTCATGCTGACATTAGGGGTGTTCATTTCGGATATCCGATCCGATCTGAAATTTCGGATCGGGAAAAATGTGATCCGAATCCGATCTGAAAAATTTCGGATTGGATCGGATATCCGAAAATTTTGGATCGAATCAGATAGATATCCGACAACTAAAAAAATTGAAATTTTCAAAGGAAAAGTTCATAAAATAAGTTTCGGATCGGATTGGATCGGTTCATCGGATATTTTGGATATCTGGCCTTGAAAGCGGATATTTCAGAACGGATATCCGAAAAAATCCGAAAATTTGTCATGTTTCAGATATCCGAAAACGGAAATTTTCGATCCGTATCCGATCCGAAATTTTTGGGACATCCGATCCGAAATATCCGAAAACTAAAAAATCGGATCGGATATCCGAATAACCACATCGGATCGACCGGATCACAGATCGGATCGACCGGATCGGATATTTATGAACATCCTTAACTGACATCACGCGCGTGCATAAATCTAGCAGCGGAATTAGTTAAGCATTTGGACCTTTTAGTTATGCTAGCCTTAAATTGCTTATGGATAAATTAGTTAAGCGATGAAGTATATTAGTTAAACGCTGAAGTTATATTAGTTAAGCGATGACATATATTAGTTATGTCATAGAAACCAGATTATAAGTCATTTTATTGGCCCTAATTTCAGTATCATGAATAAATCATTCTCTCTTTCTTGTCTAATCCATCGAAACACCCTAAAACGTGCACTGTTTTCCTCCATTCTCTATCTACAACTTGAATTTGTTGTTTAATTTGAATGTAAGTAACATATATGAGTACTAGTTTGCAATGACAATGTCCACAAACACTCACTTTGTTGTTGTTTCACCTGACAAGATCTCTATCATGTTTGAAGTGAAAAAATAGTTTGACAAAGATCCATCACAAAGGGTAATATATATTGCCTATGATCATGCGATAACGTGCACTTGCAAAAACTTTGAAGAAACAAGTCAGATCACTTTTAGTACCAAAAACTTACCTCTTGCATTTGAAAGTTTAACTTTTTATATGAAAAATATAACTAATACCTAAATGCTATTAGTTAACAATTTATTCGTAATAGTTAAATAACATGATGTAAAAGTTATACTGTCAGGATTGTTATATTTTCATGCCTTGAGAATCATGCAGATGCATTCAATCATGCACATACGTTCAATCACAACAATACCACATATGTACATGTCAAAAGGTGGACTAGATTTGCAAAGAGCGAAGTGTAGAAAAGAAAAATGGATAGAGAAATCTCAGGAGTAGTTATAAACAACGTAACCCATGATGGTATGAAACCGCAAGAAAGTTCTACAATCTCATTCTCAAAAGTCAAGATTAGGGGTGCTTATCGAGTGAGCCGAGCCCAAATAGCACTGGGCTCGGCTCGAGCTCGTTTAACTTTTCATGGGCTCGGCTCGGCTCGTGAGCTCGCCGAGTTTGGGGGAGTCATGCTCGGCTCGAGCTCGTGATTAGAATTTGCGGCTCGAGCTCCGCTCGTGAGCTCGATTGTGGCTTGTGAGCTCGTTTAATTGATTTTACCTTTTCTTTTTATCTTTCTTCTAATATATACTTTAGTTAGTATCTTAAAAGAAATACTTAATATAATTTTTAATATATATAAATAATTTATTAATATAAAATAATTTTTTAGTATAAATAATAATCGAGCTGTTCACGAGCTTTACGAGCCGAGCTTTGCCTAGCTCGGCTCGGCTCGTTTAAGTCTCGAGTCGAGCTTCAACGAGCCGAGCTTTGACCGAGCCGAGCCTGAGCTGCTCGCGAGCTTGTCAGACTCATTATCACCCCTAGTCAAGATAATGAAGATGCAAGAAAGGTACTGCAAGAAGTCTACGAGAATACTGCTGCAAGTATAGTCTTAACTACAAAACCAATTGTATAAGAACAATGCTCATCAAGTACAACTACATTAGTTATTTTAGACCCGAATTGTGCAAAAAAAAAAAAGAAAAAGGGAAGAAGTGCAAGGAAGAAAAGTCATTTTGAGAAGACTATAAACAAATTCCAAGAACGAACCAAACTGAAATTGGTACAATTACTCCAAATGCTAGGCTCTTTTTTCTGGGTGTCTTTTGTATTTGATATTTTAGATTTATAAAAAAGTTATTTCTTCTTTTATATTGGAAATTAAACTAAATAATAATCAATAGATCTTAACTAATTATAGAACAACACTAACTAATGTACTGGATAAGTTAACTAAAAAATAATGTAAGTCTACATATAGATTACCAGTTCTAAATTATTGTGCTAAAATACTTAACTAATTCGCCAAAAATATTAATTAACTAATTCGCCAAATATATTATCGTAAGAATTTGTTAGATGCGGTCCGATTTTGAAAAACATATATTTCTTGAACATGGACAGGTCTTGTGTTAAGCCTAAAGTGAGACCGTACATTCCAAAAATTTGTGGAATAATTCAATTTCTCCATACGTGGAATTGAACAAAACAGAAAAGGAAAGATTCCTCGTAATTCTTTCCGTAGAAGATTGTGAATGAACATGGATGCTTTAACAAATCGTTTCGTGCATTGCACGCGTACACTTAATTATGGGAATGAATATATTGATATATGGTGCATGAACATTAGACTAGCTTATCCTATATAAATCATTCTTAAGGGCAGTGATTGAATCATCTGCTCAAAATACTAGAAACACAAACATGAGAGAACTTCAGTGGAGGCACATTGCGTGTTTGAGCATGAGTCTAACCCATCTTTATTGATCAGGGCCACTAATACCGATTCGTTGCTATCAGGTGGCAATCCAATGGTGTTAGATTCACGCACAAGCGCTCAATTTGTCTTCTCTAATGTAGGGGATTCTTTTTTTCATGACTTCCTGATGTTAGTCTGTTAGATTACAGGTGAGAGTAGACATATGGACATTATTTTGGGATTGATCAGGAAAATGTTTTTACTAGAACTAAAGCAAAGCAACTTTTCAGTGTATGAAGGTTTTTTTCTTTCTCTGAAACGAACTTATGGTGTGTGTGAGGATTGAATAATAATTGTGACTCACCTAGAATAGGTGACCCAGCAGTATATATATATATATATATACATAAGTATTTTACAGACCTAAATGAATGCAAAGACCTAATTGTCCTTACGTATATTATATTACTCTAATAAACCTCCTCAATCTTTACGGGGAGGAAGCATGGACAGATTGGTACGATGTCTAGAAAACAATTCATTAGAAAGGCCTTTAGTAAAAATATCAGCAACCTGCAACTGAGTCGGAATATGCCGAACACGAAGACCACCTTTGGTTACCATCTCTCGTACAAAATGATAATCAACATCTATGTGTTTGCTACGATCATGTTGAACTGGATTAGTTGTAAGATAAGTAGCAGAGACATTATCACAATACAAAAGAACGGGACGACGAAGGAAGTAACCAACATCAGCAAGAAGTTGGCGAATGGAGATCGTTTCACCGCAGTGTAGGCAACTGCACGATACTCAGCCTCAGTAGAAGACTTGGAAACAGTAGGTTGCTTATCAAGTTTTTACCCAGGAAAACTGCATAACCAGTAGTGGAACGACGACTATCAGGAGTGGTATCCGATTTTGGGCTGTCTTAATTAATGGTCTAAATCCCACGAAAGTCTCTCATTGGACTATGAGTTTTAGAAAAACTTGGAAGTCGCCACCCTATTAATATCTGAATAGGGATACTTTTTTATTTAATAAATCATTTTAAAATCAATTTCAAGAAATATCATTTAAAACAATGATGACTTCATATGGATAAGGCTTTTTTGAAAATTGGTCTTTCATTCCATGAGATAGGGTTCGAGGTTTATGTTAAGAGGTGCGAACATCTGGAACTCGTCTCCTCTTCCGTTCAACAGAACGGGCTCTTACTAAATGCGTTATTTTCCATTTTAAAGTAATCATGGCTATTCAAAAGAAAGAAAATCACATAATTTGCACATATACACATTAACCATTTTTATTTAGGACCAATATATCATTTGTACATGGTAGGTTTGAGCGCTGAAGTTGCACTACGTACCAATCATTGTGGGATACTGGGATTGGAATCCAAATTCACCCTAAATGGCCAATTCCATTGGGGAAGAAAAGGGGAGGCAAATAGATTATGAATAACTCACCTTTTAGAATTAGACAAATCTATTAGGAATAAGGTAATCACTCCAATTAGTAATTGAAATGAGATTCAAATAATCACCCTAATTAAAGATTAAAATGAAGGATTAAGATAACCACCCTAATTAGTGATTATAGGTAATCGTTCTAATTAATGATCATTAAGGTTTAAGATAATCACTCTAATTAGTGATTAAATGAGAAAAATAATCGTCCTCATTAACGATCATTAAGGTTTAAGATAATCACTCTAATTAGTGAGAAAAATAATCGTCCTAATTAACGATCATTAAGGTTTAAGATAATCAATCTAATTAGTGATTAAATGAGAAAAATAATCGTCCTAATTAACGATCATTAAGATTTAAGATAATCACTCTAATTAGTGATTAAAAGGAAGGTGAAGATAATCACCTTAATTATTGATTAAAGATGAAGATTAAAATAATCACCTTAATTAGTGATTAAAATGAAGAGGGTTAAGTTAATCATCTTAATTAATGATTAACCAAGGTTTAAGAAGTAATTACCCTAATTGATGATTATTCATGTTGAAAGGTTAAGCTAATCACCCTAATTAGTGATTAACTAAGGTTTAAGATAATCACTCTGATTAGTGATTAAATATGAAGAAAGGTAAAGCTAATCACTTTAATTAGTGATTAAATGAAAAATTTGAGTTAACCGCTCTAATTAGCGATTAACCGAGGATTGAAATAACCACCTTAATCAGTGATCACGTTTATGATTTTCAAGAGGTCTTAGAGGTTTGCTTCCTAATTTGAAGGCTTTTGAGAAATAATCTTAATTGAAGATTATTAAGTCATTTAGATAGAAATGATCAATTTGAGACCAAATTTGGAGATTGTGTTTGGCTAATTGAAATTTGGTCATTTAAAGCGGGACACGTGAAACAGCCTAAAATCAATTCAAATATCATAATTACCAATCCAATTATGTCAAATTATATGATTAATCCATTTGAATATGGAGAACACATTTTTTAAAAATGTAAGATGGATCATCATACAATTTAACTTAGTTAGATTTGCAATTTTTCCTCTTAATTGAGATTGGGCCATTTGATTCATATATTATGATATATTGGCCCAACATGCAAAATTTGTAACATTGGTTGCTTATTTTATTACAAAGGATTGTGGAATTTATTTATGAAAATTATGCATAGCACTACAAGAAAAGTGGTAATCAACGACGGCTACAAGCTGTCGTTGATGGCCTAAAAAGCCGTCGCTAAATAATCAACGACGGCCAACCGTCGTTGAAAGGCAGTCGGTAAAAAGATGGTCGCTGATACTTGAATCAACGACCGTCAAGCCGTCGGTGATATTTTCAACGACGGTTTCATGACCATCAGCGACGGTTTATCAAAGCCGACGTTGATCCCCAGTCAACGACTGTTTAAAGCAGACGGTGAGTCAGCGACGGTTTAAAATAGTCGCTGGAACCCTGACCGGTTTAAAACCGTCGGTGATTCACCGACCGCTTTTAACCGTCGGTGATTCACCGACCGTTTTGAACCGTCGGTGATTCAGCGACCATTTTAAACCGTCGGTGATTTACCGTCTGTTTTAAACCGTCGTTGATTTCGTATAATCAACGTCTGTTTATAACCGTCGCTAAGATGTTATAGCGGTCGTTGATTTCGTGTCCATGGGTGCATAGAGAACCTTACAGCGACTGCCTAGCCGTCGTTGATTTAATGTTTAACCGTCGCTGTTGTTTCAAAATAATATTATTTAAAATTCTTTTGTTCTTAATAATAATTAAACCCGTACACCGCACAATTGCACCTAAATATACCACGCTAAAGCTGTTTCTCCATCGCATTCAATTTTTTCAATTACAAAAATATGCAATTTTGATATATATTACAATTTACATATATACTTGTATAATTACATGAAATAGATTACATTTATGTACACAAAATAGATCCCGATGTCGGGAAATAAAGTAGATGTCGGTGTTTACAAAAAATATATATCGACAAAGCTAGAAACTAATAAGCTAGATGCCGATAAATATAGACACTAAATGTCTATAGTTAGACAAACTACCTAGATTAAATATATGTATGCAAAATAGATCTCGGTGTCGGGAAATAAAGTAGAAGTCGGGTTGAAAAAAAAATAACCCGACACATCTAGAAACGAAGCGAGATGCCGATAAATATTTACACTACAAGAAAATAGTTAGACTAACTATATCCAACTATAAGTTAGTTACCTAGTTGCCAAAACCAAAAAAACTACACTGTCAAGGGTGGCTCTGTAGCACTACCGCCACCACCAAACCCTGGTCATCTTCTGGTCTGCGTTGTGGAGGGGGGCCTGGGTTGCAACCTGAGAACATGTGGCCGAAACTAGACATGTTCCTCATCATTTCCTCTACGAGGGCCCGACATGACTCTTCCACCCGTGCTGCGACCATTGCCTCCACCTCTCCCATCCATGCAGCGACCTTTGCCTCCACTTGCGCCTCAATCTGAGAAAAAATGGACGGCTCATATGGTTGTGAAGAGCCGCCATCTCCTCGCCCTGATGAAGAGTTGTAGTACAAATGATCTCCCTGACCCAACCCCTGAACTTTTCCTCTATTCCTCTCCCCAACTGTCTCCCAATACAACAGATCAGGGTTCGGCTGTGACCCCTGAGTGGTACAATGATCCAGCTTCTTATTGTATGTCTCCTGCATTTGGTTAAATATACTCATATTCAAATAATATAAAGTGCCAAAATGGCATATATTTGGTTCTAACTTTCCTATTTTGTGTATTTTCAATCAAAACAACTTATAATCACATTAAACTAACTATATATATATGATGTTTGAGGTGTTTATAACTTAAACTAGCATCAAACGACTCGCATTCATTCATTTTCAAGTGAAATGGCCTATATTAGCCTATATTTGGTTCTAACTTTCCTATTTTGTGTATTTTCAATCAAAACAACTTATAATCACATTAAATTAACTATATATATGATGTTTGAGGTGTTTATAACTTAAACTAGCATCAAACTACTCGTATTCATTCATTTTCAAGTGAAATGGCCTAAAATGGCCTATATTAGCCTATATTTGGTTCTAACTTTCCTATTTTGTGTATTTTCAACCAAAACAACTTATAATCACATTAAACTAACTATATATATGATGTTTGAGGTGTTTATAACTTAAACTAGCATCAAACTACTCGTATTCATTCATATTCAAGTTAAATGGCCTATATTATGCTATATTTGGTTCTAACTTTCCTATTTTGTGTATTTTCAATCAAAACAACTTATAATCACATTAAACTAACTATATATATGATGTTTGAGGTGTTTATAACTTAAACTAGCATCAAACTACTCGTATTCATTCATTTTCAAGTGAAATGGCCTAAAATGGCCTATATTAGCCTATATTTGGTTCTAACTTTCCTATTTTGTGTATTTTCAATCAAAACAACTTATAAATACATTAAACTAACTATATATATGATGTTTGAGGTGTTTATAACTTAAACTAGCATCAAACTACTCGTATTCATTCATTTTCAAGTGAAATGGCCTAAATTGGCCTATATTAGGCTATATTTGGTTCTAATTTTCCTATTTTGTGTATTTTCAATCAAAACAACTTATAATCACATTAAACTAACTATATATATGATGTTTGAGGTGTTTATAACTTAAACTAGCATTAAACTACTCGTATTCATTCATTTTCAAGTGAAATGGCCTAAAATGGCCTATATTAGCCTATATTTGGTTCTAACTTTCCTATTTTGTGTATTTTCAATCAAAACAACTTATAAATACATTAAACTAACTATATATATTATGTTTGAGGTGTTTATAACTTAAACTAGCATCAAACTACTCGTATTCATTCATATTCAAGTTAAATGGCCTATATTATGCTATATTTGGTTCTAACTTTCCTATTTTGTGTATTTTCAATCAAAACAACTTATAATCACATTAAACTAACTATATATATGATGTTTGAGGTGTTTATAACTTAAACTAGCATCAAACTACTCGTATTCATTTTTTCAAGTGAAATGGCCTATATTAGGCTATATTTGGTTTTAACTTTCCTATTTTGTGTATTTTCAATCAAAACAACTTATAATCACATTAAACTAACTATATATATGATGTTTGAGGTGTTTATAACTTAAACTAGCATCAAACTACTCGTATTCATTCATTTTCAAGTGAAATGGCCTATATTAGCCAATATTTGGTTCTAACTTTCCTATTTTGTGTATTTTCAATCAAAACAACTTATAAATACATTAAACTAACTATATATATGATGTTTGAGGTGTTTATAACTTAAACTAGCATCAAACTACTCGTATTCATTCATTTTCAAGTGAAATGGTCTAAAATGGCCTATATTAGCCTATATTTGGTTCTAACTTTCATATTTTGTGTATTTTCAATCAAAACAACTTATAATCACATTAAACTAACTATATATATGATGTTTGAGGTGTTTATAACTTAAACTAGCATCAAACTACTCGTATTCATTCATATTCAAGTGAAATGACCTAAAATGGCCTATATTAGCCTATATTAGCCTATATTTGGTTCTAACTTTCCTATTTTGTGTATTTTCAATCAAAACAACTTATAAATACATTAAACTAACTATATATGTTAAGTTTGAGGTGTTTATAACTTAAACTAGCATCAAACTACTCGTATTCATTCATTTTCAAGTGAAATTGCCTAAAATGGCCTATATTAGCCTATATTTGGTTCTAACTTTCCTATTTTGTGTATTTTCAATCAAAACAACTTATAATCACATTAAACTAACTATATATATGTTGTTTGAGGTGTTTATAACTTAAACTAGCATCAAACTAATCGTATTTATTCATTTTCAACTAAAATGGCCTATATTTAATTCTAACTTAAACTTGCATCAAACTTTTCAATCATATTTGCCTATAAATATATGTTTAGAAGTATGTACCGAGATTTGCTTTGCTTTCTTGTTTGCTGGAATTTCTCCTTTTCCGAGGAACAGTCTTAAAATGAGTCTTCAAGAACAACTCGGGAGCAAGTAGGGAGTACTCCTCCTCTACTCTTTGCCGTAGACATTGTTGAACAAAGGCTTTATTTTTTACTCATACCGAAAATGTCATGTAAATTACACTAAGTAGTAGATATGAAACATATTTACCATCTTCCTAGCATGCTGTGCCGCCGAAATAGAACCCTGAAAGTGTGACGGCTCAATTGGATTAGACAGGGAGCCACCTCTTCGGTTCTTCTTCGCCTTTTCGATTTTTTCCCGAAATGTTGGCTCTTCACTTCTCTTCTTCATGTCTTCGTAGATCGTCTCCCCCAACCATTTTGGCCTTTCTTTGGCTTTCTTAACCACCCAAGATCGCAAGTCTCTCAGACGAGATGAAGCTTTTTTCTTGTAATCCTTCCTCACTAGGCCTTCTAACTCAGGAGCCCATTCGTAAATTCCCTTTAGTCAAACATTAAACAAAGATATTAATAAAGTACTATAATCAATGAAATTTTTCATAATTCGATTCATACATACTGTGAAAATGTTCCACCAATGCGTCTTTGTTGCATTGTCGACCTCACTGTAATTGAACCAAGGTTGTTGAAAATGGCCCTGGAAAATGTCAGTGATGGACCCACTAACCTTGTTATCATCAAACCTGAATTGAAAACCAAACAAACACGTGAATTGTGGATACCATTGCATACAAATATCATGAAGCATATAGTAGCTTACGAACTTACCATAATCCAGTAGGGCTTAAAACCTTTCTTGGTGCACGGTTCGAACCTTCACCTTCCTCCGTATGAGTGTTCGGAGTCTCCGGTACGTCGCTACCAATGTCACGTGCCTGTGAATCATCTCCCTGTGTCTCTGCTATAGGGTTCTGGCTTCCTTCTACTTCTGGTGACTGAAAAAGCTCCCTCGGAATCAAAGTCCCACGACTTTGGCTTCCACCTAAGCCACCTCGACCTCCGCGGCCCTTAGGATTAGACATGATTACCTAAAATTAGGGGTGAAAGTTATTCGGATAAAATCCAAAATCCAATCCAATCCAATCCAATCCGAATTAGTAATTCGGATCGGATTCAAACGGTGTTCGGATTGGATTCGGATTGAGATTTTTTGAAAAAATGGATTTTCGGATTGGATTGGATTGAGGCTAATTGGATCCAAAAAACCAATATAACCGAATAGTAATATGCCTTGTATTATGTATATGGAATGGGCTTAAGTGCTTAACTGAATTTTTTTAAAAAATGCCTAGTCCATTGCCCAATAGGCGTAGCACTTCAACCATTCCCCTAAAACCCTAACAACACTTAATTCCTCATTTTCTAAATATGCTACGCTGCTGTTGTGCTTAATTTATTTCATCGAAAAACTAGAGTTTTAAAAATTCGGATTTTCGGATCGGATCCAAACTAGAGTATGAAAATTTGGATTGGATTGGATCGGATTCAAAGTCTAATTGGTTTGGATTTGGATTGGAAAATTAAACTCCAAATTTTGTTCGGATCGGGTTGGATTAGGCCCTAATCCAAACCGTACACCGAACTTTCACCCCTACCTAAAATGCAAGAAATCAGAAATGCGCAAGATTAAACAAAACAATTGAAATAAATTCTTGTTACATTAAAGTATGAATAATCCAAGAATAAAAAAACTGATTTCTTCAATATTAACAAATTACAACTTTATTTGCACCAAAAAACAAATCACATATATTGGGAAGAAAACAAAAAGAGCTATAATAATGGGCAAAGCATATGGCTTATATTAACAAAACAAGACCTTGTAGTAGTTTGCAAAAAAAAAAAGGACCCCCGCTCCCCCCCCACCGACCCCCGCCCTCCCCCCTGACCCCCTTGCACTCCCCCTGCGAGCCCCTTGCACCCCCCTCCGACCCCCCCAATCCCCTCACCGACCCCTGCCCCTCCCCCTCACGAGCCCCTCCCGTGACCCCCTCACTGACCCTGCACTGACCCTCACTAACCCCTGCCCTCACCCACCCCCTCCTCTCCACCCCGCGGCCCCCTCACGACCCCCTGCCCCCCCACCCTCATCGACCCCTGCGGCCCCCCACCTGACCCCCTCGCCCCCCCCGACCCCTTCGCAGCCCCCTCACCGAGCCCCCTCACCCCCTCTCACCCCCCCACCCCCCTCACTCACCCCGCGCCCCCCCTCACCGACCCCGTAGGCCCCCCTCCTCACCGACCCCTGCAGCCCCCCTACATGACCCCTGCCCCACCCTCCTCATTCGACCCCCTCAGCCCCTCTCCTCATCGACCCCCTGCGGCCCCCCCCTCTCTCCGACCCCTGCAGCCCCCTCACCGACCCCTGCGCCCCCACCCCCTCGACCCCCTTTCGCCCCTCACCGACCTTCGTAGCCCCACCCCCTCTCTCAGCCCCCTTCGCCCACCATCGACCCCCGCCCTCACCGACCCCTGCAGCCCTCTCCCGACCCTGCAATCCCCCCCACCGACCCCCTGCAATCCCCTACCCCCTCACCCGACCCCCGCAGCCCCCACTGACCCCGACCCCCGCACTCCCCCTCACCCCCTCGCAACATCTCTGGTAATTGTGGGCAATCCAAGTTCTAGGAACTCATGCCCTTGTTCCCAGTTTATATATGGGTGTTTTAAATTTCACTTAGCTTGCATTTAAGAGTGAATTACATTTTGTAGATAACACCAATTTAATTTACAAACAGGTGACCGAGCAAGTGTAGCATGTATATTTTTCGTTCCATATATACATAAACAACCTTTTATTCCTTTTAAAAGCCTAGCAACAGGAGCCCTACCATTTGTGTCCTAACTAAGATCACATCTAGTGAATGAAGCAAGCAATCAAAGGAAAATGAACCAACAACAACTACAAGGGCCCTACCTTCTAAACAAATGAAGAAATGAGCAGGGCACTACATAAGTAAGGCAGAGGAAACCTAAATATTAATGCGAAAAGGGAAGTGGGGAGAAAGCAAGTACTAATTAAATATTAGAAAAACACTAAGAAAAACCACAGGTGCAGAATGGATCATGTTACTCAACAACAATAAGAAAAACTACAGATGGAAATGTCATAACAAGTAATCTTCAACATTTCATTACAAAAGTCATATATTTTTATTGAAATGTTGTCCTTAATACAAGCTATGATATACTCAAACAAATCAAAGTGAATTCCCATCCTCGCTTAGTTCATCATCACTATCGTCATCCCAAAAACCATCATCGTCATCGTCATCATCCTCGCTTTCTCCAGGACTCGAAACTAGACTCTTCTTCATCATCACCCGAGGGGCTTCAAATAAAATTTCTTCATCATCTCCTTCAACACACTCGACATCATTACCCCCTTCATAATCGGGAATATCATTTGGATCACAAAGCGTTGGAGTCCCAGCACTTGTCTCCTGAAGGAAGTCGAAGTCAACCGGAGCATCAATCACAGACCTTGCCTTTGTCCTAAACACAACCCACCATTGAGCACGGTCTCTTTTCAAGCTTGGGTACGGTGCGAAATATACTTGGCTAACCTAGTATGATAGCACAAAGGGATCAAACTTGGGGTATTTCTTGGTGTGGTTGACTTCAACTAGCTTGTATTGATCGATGTTCATTCCCCTCACATTGTCCATCCAATTGCACTTGAACAAAACAGTGCTATATTGACTACGAGCACCGGTAAACTTCAATTCTATAACATCATCTAGAATCCCAAAGAAATCACTCCCTCCATCACTAGACACACACACTCCATAATTCATGGTGGATTTGTGTTTGCTTGATGCTTTTGTTTGGAAATTGTATCCTTTAACATAGTATCTATTCCAAGTGCGAACTAATGTTGAAGGACCCATTGCCAAAGCAAACAAGACATCATCATTGGGTTTGTCTTGAATAACCTATTGAAATTCATTCATATTGTTAATCCATTAACATTTCTTGAATAACCTATTGAATAACCTATAGTCACACAAACTCACTTTCGATCTAAACCAATCAAGGTATTATGCTTCATGTTGCACCCACACATCTTCCCTACGTAGAGTAGGTCGAATTTGAAGAATGTGGTCCTCGAAATCCCTTACAAACATAACAATTGTTAATGTCTAAATTAAAAATGAAAGTTAAATTTATAAATAATATGATTAATAACAAGTGTTTTACTTCTCAAATTCTTGTAAGATGCCTGTATTTGCTAACACATATAGGTGTGCACGTTGTAGTTCCACGTCGGTTAAAAATCGTGTTCCACTCCGCATTAGACGGCCGACCACAATTAACCCCCGAATAGCTCTAAGACGGTTTCGTCGAGCATCCTATCAACTTCATCATTTACATTACGGCTCGAATCTCTTGTCTTAGTATCCACTCCTTGCTGAAAGTAGTTTGAACGGAAGTTTGCAATCTCTTCACACAAGTACGCATTACAAATAGAACCCTCCACACGAGCCTTGTTACCAATTTTGCGTTTCAAATGATTGAGGAACCTAATAAGGTGGTTATCAAAAAGAGTTACACAATTGCTAACAACAATATAAAAGGATATATGAAAATGAAGGATAAGGTACCTTTCAAAGGGATACATCCAACGGTATTGCACGGACCACATAGCCTAGCTTCGCGTGGAAGGTGAACTGGTAAGTGTTCCATGGAATTGAAGAATGATGGTGTGAAAATCTTTTCGAGTTTACAAAGGATCTCGGCTATGTCCTTTTCCAATCTTTCCATGTCACTTACCGTGATGGTGGAGCAACACAAATCACGAAAAAAGGCTAATCTCGGTGACAACTTTCCACATGAACCGGAAGCAACTCCTTTAATGCAATCGGCAATAATCTTTCCATGAAGACATGACAGTCATGGCTTTTCATACTGTGTACTTTACCGGATCGCATGTCCACACATCTTGTTAAGTCGGAAGCATAGCCATCGGGAAATTTCAAATCTCGACCCAGGTTGCATAATACTTTCCTTTGGGACTTGTCCAAGGCGAAAGGTGCTTTTGGTGGAGTTTCTTTTCCGTTCGCATCCTTGGTGACATGAAGTTGAGGCCTTTTGCACAATTTAGCAATGTCTTTTCTAGATGCAACGGTGTTCTGTCTGCTTTTTTCACATCCATAACTCGTGTGAATGAGTTGGTCGAAGAAGTTTTTCTCAATGTGCATGACGTCAAGGTTGTGACGAAGATGCAGATCTTTCCGAAGATGGGAGCTCCCAAAGACAGCTTTGTTTGAACCACCCATTTTTCAACTTTTTCAAAGCGTTAAGTGCATCTCGGTCCATCTCGTAGCCTTTGGCAAGTCTTTAACACATGACCACAACTCTTCCCCAGATATGATGTGTGGTGGAGACCCTTTTTCAACCTTATTTCTGCAAAAAGCTACTTTGTTTTTACGAAAAGGATGATCTTGAGGAAGGAATTGACGGTGACAATCAAACCAAGAAACTTTACCCCCATGCTCGAGCCAAAAAGCTTTGGATTTATCCATACAATAAGGACAAGCCTTTTCCGCCGGTGAGACCCGACCAGATAGCATACCGTAAGCGGGGAAGATCATTTATTGTCCAAAGAATGGCGGCACGCATATTGAAATTTTGTTTCCTAGAAATGTCATAAGTAGTTGCTCCAACATCCCATAATTGCTTCAATTCCTCGATTAAGGGTTGCATGTACACATCCAAGTTTCCCTTCTGATTTTTAGGACCAGGAACGAGCAACGAAAGGAACATGAAGGGTTTTTTCATGCACATCGATGTCGGCAAGTTGTACGGGGTTAAGATGATCGGCCAACATGAATATTGACCCCGAAACTTTCCATGTGGACCAAACCCATCTATAGACAAACCGAGCCGAACATTCCTAGGCTCAGATGCAAATTCGCCAAAGGATCTATCCAAATGCTTCCAAGCTCCACTGTCGCTAGGGTGAGCCATTTTGTCTTCGGCTCTTGGATTTTTGGCATGCCATGTCATTTCTTCAGCAACGGTCTTTGTTGCATACAACCTCTGCAATCTCGGTGTGATTAGGAAATAATCAGAACTTTCATTGGAACTAAAGACCCCTTAGAAGTCCTCTTGTATCTGTCGCAATCGCACACTCTACATCTGTCCAAGTGTGCATCAGTTCTCCAAAATAACATACAACCTTTGGGGCAAGCATGAATCTTTTCGTGGGGAAGCTCTAATCCCTCCAAGATCTTCTTCGTATCGTAAAATGTGTCACTCATGTTGTTGTTGTTAGGTATTGCTTCTTTCATTAATGAAGCAAAAGCATCAACACACCTATGTGGCAAATTGTACTCACACTTCAAAGATACTATTCTAGATGCCATTTCCAACACAGACATGGAGCTCCCGTCGTACAACGGTTCCTCAGAAGCCTTTAATAGGTCAAGAAACACCTTTGCTTGAGGATTAGGCTCCTCCTCCATTCCACTAGGCTCTTCAACAAGTGGACGGTTCCGGTTATTCCCAAGAGCATCGAAAACCATTTCACGGTATGGATTAGATAGCTCTTCTGCGGGTTGAGGTAACTCTTCACCATGAGAATACCAACCGTAGTAATCAGGTATAAAGCCCTTGCTATACAAATGCACTTTAACCGTGTCTGCGACATGCATACATCTGTTCTTGCATTTCGGACACGGACATCTAACTTCATCCTTACATGGGCTTTCGGGATTTACTTTGCAAAAGTCAATGAATTCATCAACCCCCCTCAAGAACTCGGGCCTCAAGTTACGCACATTGTCATATCTATCATACATCCACCAACGCTCCTTCCGTTTCATGGTGACCAATTTTACAATTCTAAACCATTTCAATCACAATACTCATTAACAACCATCATACGTACAATTAAAACATTTGTGTTAAATGCATATAGATTTAAAATGATGTCCAAAGTCCTTATCACTCCAACCTAACCCATTCTTGGACGTCTAACCCCACTAGTGAATGTATGTCAACTATTCGCTCCTACGTAAAATCCGGCAGCATTTCCCATGAATTCTCCAAGTACACAATGTGAGCTTCGTAAAAGCTTACATATGTACCCCGAGAGAACAACATAGAGAAACAACATCACTTTGGATATTACATAGAATTGAAAAAAAGGCATACATTCACCACCTAAGTGAGGTCAAACGTCCAAGAACAGTCCCAATCAGGGACATTCAAGATATACTCCTAATGAATATACCTTGAACGGGCATCTAGGCACATGATGATGCAAACGAAATGTAGCAAGTGAAAAAAGACCGAAAGCGGTGACTTTCGAAAGCAAAGCTAAGCACATCATTAGCCAGATACAACAAGTAAGCATCACTCGCAATCAAAAACCATTGAATTCACCATCATCTTAGAAATCATCAATCACCAAAAAATTAACATAAAAAACACAATAGAATAACAAGTAATTACCCATTTAGCACAAAATTAGTTGGAGAAATGAAACTCAAATCAATAAATAAATAAAAGGCAGATCCAAAAACATATATGAAGAGAGAGAAAAGTAAGGAATGTACCTAGAGGCGGCGGGGCTCCGGCACAGGGCGGACGGACGGTCGGGTGTTTGGCCACCTACATTGACAAAGCCGAATGACGTTTTGGTGAGTGCCAAAAATAAAAAAAATAATAATTAACAAAGCCGAATGACGGTTTGGGTATTACCGGTGGCGAGGAGAAAGATTTGGAGAGAAACTCGATTATCCGGCGGCCTACAGAACACAGCTAAGATGTTGATTAGAAACCAAAAATTGCAGAAATAGTGCGTAAAAAATTTGATATAATAAATCAACAGCGCAAATTCAATTCTATTAACACAACAACATCCAAACACATCCATTTCAATTTATCATTCGCTCCAATCGAGAAAACTCAATGCAACTACATAAGAACAACATTGAATTAAATGACATCATTATCCTTGAGAGCATAAACACAATGCCACTACACAAGAACAAGGTGATGAACACACTAACATGCTTAATTGTAAGCTCTAACTGATTACTATTATAAGAACATCCAAAACAAACAAAAATACACAAGAAGAAATACCGACATGTAAGAAGAAATACAGTGCCATGTGTCAAATGGAGATTCACATCATTTTTTATCATGTTTTATGGAAGTTGTATACAAGACAATCATGATATTTGAGAAACGAGAATGATCATATACTAATTCTTTCAGATACGCAAAAATCACCAACTTGTAAAAATGACACTAAAATCAGGGAACACATAAAAAAAACTGATAAAGTAGGTAAAACTAATTTTGTTTTCTTGCATCTTACATAAACATAAACCTGAATTTCAGTAAAAACTAATCGATCAAATCCGTCTATTGATTCAAAATCTATGATTTCTTAATTCACGAATAGAAAAGAATTTGGTTGTTCTTATGTCCCCCATCAATCAGAAAATATACTAATTAAGCTTTGAAAAATCAGATCAAAACTCAAAGATTGAAACTTTAAGCTCCGAAAAGTTGGTGTTGTTTCCACCCACCAATTCCAATGATTGTAAGAAAAGAGAGGCAAGGTTGATACAACTTCTTACTACATAACCATCAGACAATTTAGTCCCGAATCTAGAAATCAAAGAGGGCTGCTATTATACTTAATAGAAAAAGAGATGAATATTGGAAAATTGCAACAACAAATCAAAGCATGACCACCATAATTAAATGAAATTAGAGTTTATCCAATGTTTTGGCCACCTATATCCCAAAAACCCAATTTTTAGGGTTTGGTTTCATTAACAAAAATTAAAAAGAAAATGAAGCAGATCTAACTGGCGGCAAAGAGACGGTCCGGCAGGTGGGGAGAGAAAATGAGGGTGTCGCCGTTCCGTATTTCCGTGTTTCCTCAGCGATTACTCTTCAACTATCTCTCTCCTCCGTGTTTCTGGTGCCGATGAACGGAGATAATTTTCCAAGTTATTGGGGTGAATGAAGGCGGGGGTTTTGGCGGGAGTGAGGAGAGAGAAAGTGGTGGACTGAGAAAAAAAAAGGAGAGAGAAAGGGAGAGCAGCGACGGGAAACTGGAAAGAGGAGTGAAAGGGGCAACTTTCCTCTTTTAAGTTGTCGTTGAAACACCGACAGTTAAAGACCGTCGCTTAAAGGGAAATAATATTAGTCTGCTTTTCAAGAATACAACGACGGCTAAAAACCGTCGTTGTATATCAACGACGGCTAAACCGTCGTTATTTTCTTAAAAAGCGGTAGGTGTTCACCGACGGCTTTAAGCCGTCGCTATTTGTCTTATAACGACAGTTATTTAAACCGTCGCTGGTAAGCGGTCGTTGTTTTAGCATTTTCTTGTAGTGTAAACATCTCCATGTTTTTTTATTAATTGAGTTATGTAATAACTATTTACAAGGAATCATTATTACATCAAAATGTATAAAACCTATGATCTATACCAATCTTCAATCTTGATCTTCACCATGATGCTCCTTGATCTTCAATTCCTTGAGTGGGCTTTAGAATTCATTATTATTTATAAACTTGTGAAAATTAGAGATTAATTAACCTCTTGAATTTTGTTTTTTTATGACAATTTTTATTGATATTTTATTTACATGATAAAATGAGTCATTTTAAGAGAAATTTAAAAATTCTTGATTTTTAATTAACATTTTTTTATGAGGAAAGTCACTTTATTTCATTTTCCAGATTGCACTTTTGTTCTTGTACTAACTTGTAAAAATCATAACTTTCTGTAGAAAGATTTAAATTGAGCATGGAATACATCTAGGGATAGGTCAGTGAGTTCTTTATGTTGTGTAAAAATTTCACAAGCTTTTAGTGATAAGTTGAATTATAATGAATTTTATGTCAAAACTGGTCAAAACAAGACCTTTATTCAATGAGATATTATCTCAGATAACCCTGACTTATAGGCCTTTTTCCAATATAACCCTGACTTTGGCAAGCCTGTCTCCGATAACCCTGAACTTGATCTTTGTCATTAAACTGGACGGAATTAGTCACGGCGTTAACTAGACCATAACTTAGTTTGACTTTTGTTAAATTCATCTCTTTCTCTCTCTTGTTCTTCATCACTTCTCAAGCCATATTGTTCATTAAATTTAATCGGTCATTCTCTGAATTCTATAGCGTTGTCCTTTTTAGATTAGCCTTGTGAATTTCACTTTATTTTCACAAAGCTAGTGGAACTTATAGAACCCAACCTATTTTTCAAAAAAAATTGACAAGATGAATACTTGTTGGTTATGGAACTGAGTTTTGCACCGGCCCAAGTTTGACAGCTCTTTCTTGAGAAATTTGTCTAGCTGTCTTTTGCTTTGACTACATTTGTGAAACTTCGTCTCTTCTTGCAGATTTGGCTCTACTAATGGTGCCACGAGCAAAGAACAAAGTGGAGGCGAGTCCATCACCCCCAAACTTGAGTGCTCGTATGATACCTAAGAATGAATTAGACAAGACTTATGTCTCTAGGGAACTTACTGGAATGAATAAGGAAAGATCACTACAGAAAGGAAATTTTAAGTATGTATTAGCTCCAATAGTTCGGGATGCAAATTTCCCTCAATTGGCGATCCTAAATTCCTAATTCTTCTTGGCTCGATCTATATGTTCTTGTTTACCTCTGAACTTCATAATTGTAGGTTAAATATGAGTGAAGATCCTCATGTCTTCAGCCCAAGTTCCATTACATAGGGCAAGTCGTCAAGGACTCACATAACGGGCCCTGCGTCTATAGGAAATTCATCTCCTAGCTTCTCACGAATATCTGGAACAGTAGAAGATTGGGAGCAACCCCTAAATGTGAACAACTTCATTCGTTGATTTCGTCATTTCGTGCCTAATTAAGTGATTTCTTGAATTTGATTTTGTGGCTTTTTGTTTTATTTTGGATTAAAGTTTTAATGTGGAGAGTTGATTGAGAAAAAAAAAAGAGAATGATGGGCTTGAGAAGAATTGAAGAACAAGAGAGAGAAGAGATGAAGAACAAGAGAGAGAAAGAGATGAATTTAGCAAAAGTCAAACCAAGTTAGGGTCTAGTTAACGCCGTGACTAATTCCGTCCAGTTTAATGAGAAAAATCAAGTTTAGGGTTATCGGAGACAGGCCTGCCAAAGTGAGGGTTATATTGGAAAAAGGCCTATAAGTCAGGGTTATCTGAGATAATATCTCTTATTCAATTTGTTCTTTGAAATCCAATTTATTGAACTAAGTTTGAAGTGAGTTTTGGTATGAACATTCTAGACACTTTAAAAGACTAGACTAGAAATTTTCACTTGAATTGGACACCTTTAGGACGTTTTTTATTTATTTTCTAAAGCGAAGACAAAATCGGTTTTCCGGAATTTAGTGATTTACATGAATGTTTTTGTAAAAATGATATAAAATTGTATAAAATTCATATGAACATGATTTTTATATTTTTGGAAAGCTATTGATGTCTTCTTTAAAGTTTATGTTTTTAGTTTTGTCTAAATGAGTTTATTTTAAACTTTATTAACAAGACAAGCTTATGTGGTACTGGACAAAACCAGTTTTACACGACAAAGTTGAATGGTTTTTAGTTATTTATACAAATTTTTGTTTTTTTGAAATTCCAAATCCCAGTTGCTGAAAACCTCTTTCACTGCATAGGAAAAAGATTACATCCTATCAAATACTCCCTCCGTTTCTTTTTAATCTACACACTTTCCTTTTTGGTCCGTTTCTTTTTAATCTACACACTGTTGCCTTTTCTATTTTTGGCAACATGTCACATCTACTTTCTCCTCTTTCTCCACCCATGTCATCCACTTTTTAATATTTTAACCCACTTTTTAATTTCTCTCTCTCACTTTTCAATTTCTCTCTCCACCTTTTCAGTTTCTCTCTCATACTTTTGCATTTTCTCCTTGGTTCTCCCCCAAAGTGAAGTGAGTAAATTAAAATGAAACGGAGGGAGTATTTAGTTAATGCAGACGAAAAATGAAATAAAGTACAAAATTAAAACTGATTATGATTACAGCATCACATTTGTTTTTATGGAGGTGTTTATGCACAACTTGTCTTGAATTTTTTTATGATTTAAGGTAAGATGAAGTCCCTTGCAAGTAAGGGGGAAAATTGGGGATCCCTCCTTACAGGGGGTGAGAATCGATCACAGGATCTCTGGAATCGGAGGTGATGCCAACACCACTAGACTATCACCTACTGCTCATTCCTATATATATATGAATAGGAGGAAAAAATTCATCTACTTTACTCATGTACTCCTATGTTTAAAAATCGGTGCACAATATAGGAAAATATCCCCACTCTCCCCCCGCTCCCCGCTCCTACCCTCCCTCCCCGTTCCCCGCTCCTATCCTCCCCTCCCCTCCCCCTCCCTCCCTCCCCCTATCCCCCTCTCGCCCGGCTCTTCGCTCCCCTCCTCTCTCCCCGTTCCCCGTCCCTTTTCCCTCTTTACCCCGCTCAGCCACTTCCTTCCTCTCTCCCTCCCCCTCTCTCTCCTTCCTCCTTCCCCTCTCCGTTCCTCACCCCCTCTCCGTTCCCCACTCCTCTCCGCTCCCCCCCCTCGCTTCCTCTTTCTCCCCTCTTCCCGCTCTCCGCTCCTTTCTCACCTCCCTCTCCTCGCCCTACCCCCCACTCCCCTCCTACCCAGCCTCTCGCTCTTCTCTCCCCCTCCCTCCGCCCCCTCTCTCCCCCTCCCTCCGCCCCTCTCTCCCCCGTTCCCCGCTCCTTTCCACTCCCGTTCTTTGCTCTCTTTGTTCTCATCGTCATGCTCCCTCTTCCTCCCCCTGCTGCTCTCTCTGTTCTCCACTGTCCCGCTCCCTCTTCCTCCCCCCTCCTCCTCTCCCGCGCTCCCTCTCCCCTCCCCCTCCCTCCTATCCCCTCCCATCCTCGTTCCTCTCCCCCCTCTCTCAACCTCGCTCCATCCCCCTCTCCCTCTTTATCCTCTCCCCATCCCTACTCCTCTCCCCCTATCTCCCCGCTCCCAGCTCCTCTCCCTTCCCCCCCACTCCCCGCTCCTCTCCCCATCGCTCCTTCTCGCTCCTCTCTCCCATCTCCCCTCCTCTTTCCCCTCCCCGCCCCTTTCTCCCATCCTCGCCTCCCTCACCCCACCCTCACTCCCCTCCCCACCCCGTCTCTCGTTCCTCTTTCCCCTCACCCCTATCTCCCCTTTTCCTCTCCCACTCCTCCTCTCTCTATTCTCACTGCCCCGCTCCCTCTTCCTCCTCCCTGCTCCTCTTCCCATCTCGCTTTCCCGCTCCCTCCCTCTCTCCCCGCGCTCCTCTCCCGCCTCCCTTCCCCGCTTCCTCCTCCCCTCATCTCCCTCCCATCCCCGCTCTTCTACCCTATTCCCTCTATCAATCCTCGCTTCCTCTCCCCCGCTCCCTCCCCTCTCCCCGCTCCTCCCCACTCTCTCTCCAGACTCTCCTCCCCACCTCCCTCCCCACCTTTCCCTCTCTCCCCCCGTTCCCTCCCCTTCGATCTCCTCCCCGCTGCTCTCTCCCCTTTCTCCCTTCCCCGTTTCTCTCTTCTCTCATCTTCCATCGCCCTACTCCGACTCCTCGTTCGCCCTCAATCCCCGCTCCCTCTCGCTCCTCTATCCCTCTCCCATTGCTCTCTCCCCGCTCCTCTCTCTCCGCCCTCTCGCTCCTCCATCCTCCCCGCTCCTCTCTCGCGCTCTCGCCTTTTATCCCCCACTCCCACCCCACCGTGCGCCCTCTCCCTACTCCTCTCCCATCTCTAGTTCCTCGCCCTACCCCCGCTCCTCTATCCCCTCACCTCCCCCACGATCCCCCATCTCGCCCTCTATTCTCGCTCCCTGGTCCTCTCCCATCCCCTTCCCTCTCTCCCCCTCTCCTCTCCTCCTCTCTCCCTCTCGCCTTCTCTCCCTCCGCTCCCACCCTCTCCCCTCCCCCTCCCCCTCCCTCCCGCTCCTCATTCCCCCGCACCCCTCCCGCGCTCCCTCTCCTCGCTCTCTTTCTCCCCCGCCTGCTCTCTCCCCTCTCGCCTTCTCCCTCTCCCGTTCCTCCTCTTCCTCCTCTCCTCGCTTCCCTCCGCTCCCTCCCCCTCCCCCACTCCCCTCCTTCTCTCTCTCTCCCTCCCCCATCCATCCCGCTCTCCTCCTTCATCCCGGTTTCCCTGCTCCCCGCTCCCTCCTTCCCCCGTCCCCTACCTCCCATCCACGCTCACTCCCGTCTCCTCTTTCCCCCGCTCCTCCCCCGCTCTCCTTCTCTTTCTCGCTCCTATCCCCCCCGCGCTCCCTCCCCCTCTACCGCATCTCCCCTCTTCTCCCATCCCTGCTGCCGCCCTACTCCCCGCTCCCCTCTCTCCCCCGCTCCCTCTCCTTTTCGCTCCTCTCTCCACCCTGCTCCCCTTGCTCCTCTCTCTCCCCCTCCCCGCTCTTCTCTCCCTCCTCCCTCTCCCCGCCCGCCTTCTATCTCACCCGCTCCCTCCCCTCCCCTACTCCTCTTCCATCCCTACTCTCTCGCCTTCTCTCCCCCCGCTCCCACCCGCTCTCTCTCCCTCGCTTCCACTCTCCCTCCGCTCCCCTCCCGCCTCCCCTACTCCTTCCCCGCTCCACTCTCCCCTCTTTCCCCCAATCCATCCGTCTCCCATCCTCCAACTCCGTCTCCCCCCGCCCTCTCCCCTCTCCCTCACCCATCCCTCGCTCCCTCCCACCCCTCTTCCCTCCGGTGCACCATCTCCTCTTCTCCTCTAGCCTTCTCTCTTCGCGCTCCCCCCTGGCTCCCCAAGCCCTCCTCTACCCCATCTCGTCTCCCCGCTCTCCCGCTCCCCTCTCCCTCTAGCCTTCTCTCCCGCCGCTCCCCACTCCTCCCCCGCTCCTCTATCTATCCTTCCCCCATCCATCCCGTCTCCCCCTCCTCCATCTCGTCTCCCCTCGCTCTCCGCTCCTTCCCGCCCCTCTCCCCTACCCCGTCCTCCCGCACCCTCCCGCTCCTCTCCCCTACCCCGGCCCCTCGCACCCTCCCGCGCTCCCTCCCCCTCTGCCGCCTATCTTCGCTCCTCTTTCCCATCCCCACTCCTCACTATACTCCTCGCTCCTCTCCTCGCTCTCTCCCGCTCCTCTCTCCTCGCTACTCTCTTCTCTCCCCTCTCCTCCCCCCCCTCTCTCCCCCCTCTCTCCCATCCCCCGGCTCCCTATCTCCCCTTTCCTCTCCTCCTCTCTCTCCCCGCTCCCTCCTGCCACCCCGCTCCCCTCCCGCTGCTCTCTCTTCCTCCTCCTCCCCATCCGACCCATCTCCCCTCCTCCCTCCCCTCCCCTCTCCCCCTCTCACTCCCGACATTAGTGCAAACACATCATTAAGGCGATAAACTTTCGATAGTGGACCAAATTTACCATCAAATAAGGAACCAAATCCCCCAAAAGATAGCATGGATGCTACAACTCCAACAGTAAAGATCAACAAAAAGTAGAAAATTTGTATTAAGGAGTCATAGGTTTGCCATAACTAAATGATACAGTTTAGAATTATATTTGTAACTCAAGACAATGGATGACTTATATACTTCCAAAAGAAAAGATAATTACCATACAAAACCCCATTTTTTCTAACCCTCCGATATTAATGCATAACCACCTTTCAATTTGACTCTCATCCAAAACTCCAAATATCATTCAAACACCCCAAATTAATTATAGGGCATTCCTAAAAACTACAGGGTAAACAAAACAAAAACAGTTTAAACCCAACCAAGAAGATTTCAAAATTTTAATCTTTAGAAAAAAACAACAAACAAAACAAAACCAAAACAGATACCCCAAGTTATTAACATATTATAACAAAACTAGGAAAAAAATCATTTAAGATTACATTGATTCAGCAAATTATTAAGAAGATATTCTAGTGACTAAGCTCGAAACAAGATAGCAATTGTGTGGATCTGTGAGGATATAAAGTAACAATTAGCAAAATCTAATCCATTCGTTGAAAAAATAAGATTTAGGTCAATGTCGTCATCAAAAAAGGGCAAAAAATAACCACGTTCAGGATATTGGAAAAAAAAATCATTTCACTTCTCTTGAATTCAACTAATGTTTAATTATTCAATACCCAAACTAACATGAAAATCTAAGAAATTGTAAAATCTTCATTTTAAAAAAAAGGAAAACATAGAGTAATAGATATTACATGTGTTTTTAACAATCTAGCAAGTAGCAACAAAGATGCTATTTCACAATGCAAAGACAAGAATTAAAACTCTCGAATTGAGGATACATTGACAATTAGCAAAACAAAAATTGATGCGAACGGTACCCGCTTACAGTTTGTTGATTGAATATGTGAATGAGCGAATTTATATTCTCTCAATTGATAACAAAATCTGAATAAACAACAAAAATTTCATGAAATGAGATTTATTTTGATGAATATCATAAAACGTTTATTCTATTAGCACAAATCTAAAATAATCGAAATAAAGTTCATAACTTTCAGAACAATGAACAAAATTAAAACTGATTATAATTACAGCATCACATTTGTTTTTATGGAGGTGTTTATGCACAACTTGTCTTGAATTTTTTTATGATTTAAGGTAAGATGAAGTCCCTTGCAAGGAAGGGGGACAATTGGGGATCCCTCCTTGCAAGGGGTGAGTATCGATAACAGGATCTCTGGAATCGGAGGTGATGCCAACACCACTAGGCTATCACATACTGCTCATTCCTATATATATATGAATAGGAGGAAAAATTCATCTACTTTACTCATGTACTCCTATGTTTGAAAATCGGTGCACAATATAGGAAAATATCCCCCTCTGCCCTCCCCCCTCACTCCCCCCGCTCCTCGCTCATACCACTCCCTCCCCTCGGCTCCCCGCTTCTATCCTCAATCCCTCCCCTCCCTCCCCCTCCCCCTCCCCATCCCCCTCGCCCCAGCTCTTCGCTCCCTCCCCTCTCCCGGTTCCCCGTTCCCAGTCCCTTTTCCCTCTTTACCCTCCGCTCACTCCTCCTCTCTCCCTTCCCGGCTCCCCTCCCCGGCCCTCCTCTCTCCTTCCTCCTTCCCTCTCCGTTCCCACTCCTCTCCGCTCCCTTTCCCCGCTCCTCTCCCTCCCCTCTTCCCGCTCTCCACTCCTTTCTCACCTCCTCTCCCTCGCCCTACACCCCCCCTCCTACCCGCCTCTTGCTCTTCTCTCCCCCTCCCTCTCGCCCTCTACCCCCGTTCCCGCTCTTTCCCCTCCCCCATTCTTTGCTCTCTTTGTTCTCACTTGTCATGCTCCCTCTTCCCTCCTCTCCCGCGCTCTTCTCCCCTCCCCCTCCTATCCCTCCCTATCCCCGCTCCTCTCCCCCTCTCTCAACCTCGCTCCATCCCCCTCTCCTCTTTATTCTCTCCCATCCCTGCTCCCTCTCCCCTATCTCCCCCGCTCCCTCGCTCCCTCCCTTCCCCGCTTCCCGCTCCTCTCCCCTCGCTCCTCTCTCCCATCTCCCTCCCCCTCTTTCCCTTCCCCGCCCTTTCTCCCATCCCCCTGCTCCTCACTCCCACCCTCACTCCCCGCTCCCACCCCGTCTCTCGCTCCTCTTTCCCCCCTCCCCCTCTCTCCCCCGTTCCTCCCCGCTCCTCTTATCTCTATTCTCATCTGTCCCGCTCCTCTTCCTCCTCCCTGCTCCTCTTCCCTCTCGCTTTCTCCCACTCCCGTCCCCCCTTCCCGCGCTCCTCTCCCGCTCCCCTTCCTCGCTCCTCCCCCTCATCTCCCTCCCATCCCCGCTCTTCTACCCTCTTCCCCTCTATCAACCTCGCTCCCTCCCCCCTCCCCGCTCCTCCCCACCTCTCTCCAGCTCCCTCCCCACCTCCTCCCCACCTTTCCCTCTCTCCCCCGTTCCTTCCCCTTCGATCTCTTCTCGTCGCTCTCTCCCCTTTCTCCCTTCCTCGTTTCTCTCTCCCCTCTCGATTCTCCCTCGCCCTAGCCCCATCTCCCCGCTCCTCCCTCCGCCCCTCTCCCCTCGGCTCCCTCCCGCTCGCCCTCTCCCCCTCGCTCCTCTCGCTCCTTTATCCCCCCCCTCCGGTCCCTCTCTCCCTCTCCCTCTCTCCGCCCTCTCGCCTTCTATCCTCCCCACTGTGCCCCCTCTCCCTACTCCTCTCCCATCTCCACTTCCTCGCCCCTACCCCCGCTCCTCTCTCCCCTCACCTCCCCCCACCATCCCCCATCTCGCCCTCTATTCTCGGCTCCCGTCCCTCTCCCCATCCCCTTCCCCTCTCTCCACTCTCCTCTTCTCCTCTCTCCCCTTTTCGCCTTCTCTCCCTCGCTCCCATCGGCTCCTCTCACCCCCTGCTCCACTTCTCCTCGGCTCCCTCCCGCCTCCCCTCGCCTCTCTCCTCCCTCCCCCACCCATCCCCCCTCCTCCATCTTGTCTCCCCACGCTCCCCGTTCCTGCTCCCTCCCCCTCGCCTCCCCATCCCCCTCCTTCCCGCCTCCTCATTCACCCCCGGCTCCTCCCGCCCCCTCTCGCCCTCTCCCTTCTCCCGCCGCTCCTCTCTCCTCTCGCCTGTCTCCCCCTCTCTCCCTCCCCACTCTTCTCCCCCGGCTCCACTCTCCGTCCGCTCCCTCCTCGCCCCTCACTCCTCTCCTCTCTCTCTCCCTCCCCCATCCATCCCGTCACCCCTCCTCCATCCCAGTCTCCCCCGCTCCCCGCTCCCTCCTCCCCCCTCCCCTACCCCATCCACGCTCACTCCCGCTTCTCTTTTCCCCGCTCCCTCCACCGCCCTCTCCCCCCTTCTTCCCGCCGCTCCTATCACCTCCCCGCACTCCCTCCCCCTCTAACGCTCCTCCCCGCTCCTCTCCCATCCCGGCTCCTTCGCCCTACTCCCGCTCCCTCTCTCTCCCCCCCGCTCCCTCCTTTTCAGCTCCCCTCTCCCCGCTCCCTCTTGCTCTCTCTCTCCCCCTCCCCGCTCTTCTCTCCCCTCCCTCTCCCCCGCTCTCGCCTTCTATCTCCCCTCCCCCCCCCGTGCTCCATCTCCCTGCTCCTCTTCCATCCCCACTCCCTCTCGCCTTTTCTCCCCGTTCCCACCCGCTCCTCTCCCCCTGCTCCACTTTCCTCCGCTCCCTCCCGCCACCCCCGCTCCTTCCCGCTCCACTCTCCCTCCTTCCCCCATCCATCCCGTCTCCCATCCTCCAACCTGTCTCCCCCGCTCCCTCCCCCTCTCCCCTCCCCCATTCCCGCTCCTCCTCCCGCACCTCTTTCCCCCTCTTCCCTCCCCGCGCTCCTCCCCGCCGCTCCTCTTCCCTCCCCGCTCCATCTCCTCTCCTCTTCTCTCCCGTCTAGCCTTCTCTCCCGCCGCTCCCCTGCTCCCTCCAGCCTCCCCGGCTCCCTCCCGCTCCTTTATCTCGTCCTTCCTCCCATTCATCCCGTCTCCCCTCCTCCATCTCGTCTCCCCTCTGCTCCCCGCTCCTTCTCGCCCTCTCCCCTACCCCATCCCTGCTCCCTCCCGCTCCTCTCCCGTTCTCCCGCCGCTCCTCTCCCCTCCCGCGCTCCCTCCCCCTTGCCACCTCTCCCCCGCTCCCTCCCACCCTCTCCGCCCTCTCCCGCTCCTCTCCCATCCCCACTCCTCGCCCAACTCCCCGCTCCTCTCCCTCGCTCCTCCCGCTCCTCTCTCCTCGCTCCTCTCTTCTCTCCCTCTCTCCTCCCTCTCCCCCTTTCTCCCCCTCTCTCATATCCCTCTCCCATCCCTCCCGCTCCCTCTCTCCCCTCTCCTCTCCTCCTCTCTCCCCCGCTCCATCCCGTTGCTCTCTTCCTCCCTCCCCCCATCTATCCCGTCTCCTCTCCTCCCTCCCCCTCTCCCCTCCCACTCCCGGCATTAGTGTAAACACATCATTAGGCGATAAATTTCAGATAGTGGACCAAATTTACCATCAAATAAGGAACCAAATCCCCCAAAATATAGCATGGATGCTACAACTCCAATAGTAAAGATCAACAAAAAGTAGAAAATTTGTATTAAGGAGTCCTAAGTTTGCCATAACTAAATGATACAGTTTAGAATTATATTTGTAACTCAAGACAATGGATGACTTATATACTTCCAAAAGAAAAGATAATTACCATACAAAACCCCATTTTTTCTAACCCTCCGATATTATGCATAACCACCTTTCAATTTGACTCTCATCCAAAACCCCAAATATCATTCAAATACCCCAAATTAATTATAGGGCATTCCTAAAAACTACAGGGTAAAACAAAACAAAACCAGATTGAATTTTCAAAATTTTAATCTTTAGAAAAAAACAACAAACAAAACAGAACCAAAACAGATACCCCAAGTTATCTACATATTATCACAAAACTGGGAAAAAAACCATTTAAGATTACATTGATTCAGCAAATTATTAAGATATTCTAGTGACTAAGCTCGAAACAAGATAGCAATTGTGTGGATCTGTGAGGATATAAAGTAACAATTAGCAAAATCTAATCCATTCGTTGATAACAAATCAGATTTAGGTCAATAGTCATCAAAAAGGGCAAAAAATAACCACGTTCAGGATATGGAAAAAAAAATCATTTCACTTCTCTTGAATTCAACTAATGTTTAAGAATTCAATAGCCCAAACTAACATGAAAATCTAAGAAATTGTAAAATCTTCATTTAAAAAAAAAAGAAAAACATAGAGTAATAGATATTACATGTGTTTTTAACAATCTAGCAAGTAGCAACAAAGATGCTATTTCACAATGCAAAAACAAGAATTAAAACTCTCGAATTGAGGATACATTGACAATTAGCAAAACAAAAATTGATGCGAACGGTACCTGATTACAAGTTGTTGATTGAATATGTGAATGAGCGAATTCATATTCTCTCAATCGATAACAAAATCTGAATAAACAACTAAAATTTCATGAAGTGAGATTTATTTTGATGAATATCATAAAACGTTTATTCTATTAGCACAAATCTAAAATAAAGCGACAAAAAGTTCAAAACTTTCAGAACAATGAACAAAATAAATCCCCAGGGGCGGAGCTACTATCACACTACTGGGTTCAATTGAAATTGAACCCACTTGATATACATGGTGCAATATATGTATGATATATGTACAATATATGTGCAATATATGTTTAATATATGTACAATATATGTGCAATATATGTACAATATATGTGCAATATATGTACGATATATATGCAATATAAATATAAATATCTAACATTACACTAGTGGAAAAATAAGGAGGGTTGCGGTCAAAACAGCCCTAAGGGCTGCGTTTTTTGCCAGCAACCCTTTCCGTAGCAGCCCTTCAATAGAAAAGAAGCCCTTCACAACGAAGGGCTGTTGTTCAGGCTAAAAACGCAGCCCTTCTTAGCTCGAAGGGCTGCGTTTTCGGCTTAAACCGCAACCCTTCTTTAAGTGAAGAGCTGCGGTTTTAAGGCCAAAACGCAGCCCTTCTTTAAGTGAAGGGCTGCGGTTTAGGCTTAAAACCGCATCCCTTCGTATTCCTATATTTTTTTTTAAAAAAATAAATCTGCCCTGCAAGCCCACCCCTGCACTCCCCCCGGCCCTGCCCTACCACCCACCGACATGCCCCCACCCCTGACCCACCCCTCGCTCCCCCAGCCCACTCCACCCCCGCCCACCCCCACACCCAGCCCACCCCCGCACTCCTCCCTGCCCCCCGCACTCCCCCCTGACCACCCCCGCCCACATGCCCCCCACCTTCGTACTCTCCCCCAAGCCTTGCCGCTCCCACCCCACCCCCCCGCACCCCCAAGCCCCCGCCCACCCCACCCACCCACCCTCCGCCATCCCCTCCACCCATTTGCTGCCACCACCCAAAGACCCAACCATCCCCATAGCTCACCCGGCTGACCCACCATGGCGCCCCCCACCCCACCGCCCACCCAAAACCTCCTTCGACACAAAAAAAAACGATCAAATTGCAATAATATATGACAAGTTTTTGAACGTAATAATTAACTTTAAATATGTATATTTAATAATGTAAAAAGTGTACATAGAACTTATACAAACTAGTAGATGTAGCTAATTATATCACGAATTCCACCAAAATGTATCATAAGCAATCATCACAAAGGTGGGACGCCAACTTATCCCGAACTTCATGTAATTCGTCTGTGGTGAAGGCCCTCAAACTTGGTGTGTTATTCATATAAACCTTGCAAAACAACCAAGGAATAAACACATAATATAAGAATTCAATCATTTACCGTAGTTAGTAGTTCTAAAAATGACATATACCTTCCTGAAATTCAATCAAAAACAAATGCAAGCCTAAAACTCTACACACTTGTTATATTATACCTCATATTATCATATTCAAAAAGAAAATGGAGTTAAATGACTCGAGAAACAAGAATTGGACGCCAAAAGGCAAAAATAGGCCTAAAATCACATTTATGTTCCCGATATACAACCAACAACAAATGCAAGCCTAAGAATCTACACAATAGTTACATTATACCTCATATTATCATGTTCAAAATGAAATTGGGGTTAAATGACGCGATAAGTACGAATTGGACACGAAAAGGCAAAAATAGGCCTAAAATGCCCTTTTCGTTCCCAAAATTCAACCTTCAACAATTGCAAGCCTAAAAATCTACACAATAGTTACATTATGCCTCATATTATCATGTTCAAATGAATTTGGGGTTAAATGACTCGATAAATACGATTTGGAAGCATAAAAGGCAAAAATAGGCCTAAAAATTACATCTTCGTTCCCAAAAATATGCATGTGCTACTTTGGTTTCTAAACCAATTAATACCTATTACCAATCGATCTAATCTAAACTAACATATACTAATAAGTTACATACCTTTTGAAGATCATCGACGTTAGTGCAATGGTTGACGATATCGATCATGTACCTCAGCACGTAATAGCCACATGCAAGTCCATCATCGTGTTGCGGATACTAAATGTTCACCAAAGGATGCATCCAATGACATTTATGTTAGATGTGTAGTATGTGGCTAAAAGTATTTCTATATAAGGACAAATAAAATTAGTCATGTTACGTCGACTGATATCCAAACAGGAGCTTTTGGTGCTCGAAGTCTTGTTGCACTAATATGCTTCATCACACTACATCAATACATTATTATATGATTAGATGTACTAACTGTTTATATATATAAAGATGATGAATAATGTGTAATATTAATAAGTGCGCATATATTGAGTTTCGATTAGGCTACCTATTTAACAATGATTTGATTAGTAAGGACCGTGGTGGTTGTCGACGCAAAGAATCAAAGTGGTAGACTTCGTTACGTGACAAACATATCGCAAGCAGTGTCCAATGAGCCCTACAACAAGAAAATATAGTTATTATTAATCGTAGAACAATTAATAGGTCAATTTAATTATCGAATAATAAAAGTAAAGCGAGTTTAACAAGCATACTTTTCAATATAAGGAACAAGAATGATCTGATGATATCCAAAACGAGATGATGCTTTGAAACTCATATGGAGATACTCTTTCACTTCGGCTTTATTTTGTAAGCAATTGTCATCTCGTATTATGTTTGGACATAACCAACCAAACATTGACTCATCACTAGATGTTGCAATTAATTCATTGTATAATAACCTGAGAAATCATATTGATTAAAAGTAAACTTACTTATTATGGAAGTTGAATTGAAAACTACTTAAGGCATATGTATATGTATATTTAATTTATATACTTATGTATTACCTCATGAAAGTTTGTATCATGGAAACATTCAACTCTACCCCACATAAGAATTCTTTAATATCGACCTTAGAATGAATGTTGATGACTCCTCAAAGTAGTGGAATTGTTAGTCCCCCAAAGGAACCTCAATTGTACTATGATCAGGTAAATCGCTAGCGCACTCATGTAACCAATAGCATGGAATACTAAGGCCTCGCACCACCTCTGGCTCGATAATAAGTGGATTCTTTGTCATAGAAACATTTCCCTTCAACACATTTCGTTCACCTTCATCACGTAAACTTGCCTTCTTATCAGGTGAACATGCCTTCTTTGCCTTCCTGTCATGTGAGCCGGCCTTTCCCCAAACCTAGTAATTAGTTAAAAGTAAAGATATTACTAACTATCATAGGAAATAGAAAAGAAAACACGCATATATATGTATGTTAATCATTGTACCTCATCTGAAAACCGCACCAATGTATGCGACCATAGAACATAACTGCCAAGGGCATCATTCGGGAATTGTAGACCCAACTTCGGCCCGGCGGCGGAAGAGGTAATTCTTCGAAACCGGGCACAATTTCATTGAGGGTGACCACATAGTGATTATCATCCACTAACTGGTTATGCAATCGTACTCGGTCATTAGGGGGTTGTGCATGGCCATAAGCTACCAGAATGAAACTATCATAACCATCTCCTCGAGCTAATAGTTCACATGGTGTCTCCTCCTTTAAAAAAAACTCCATTTATAGTTAGTCTATGAAACAACATTATTATATTAAGAATTTCATGCATTTGAGAACAATAGTTGTGTAACAAAGCAAAGGGATTACGTGATTACCTTCAACTCGGGTACTACAGGTAAAGGTATCATCTGATCAATAGATGTTGGTGGATCACTGGTCGGCTGGCTAGGTGTAATATCACTACCCTTCTTGAACGCAGCAAAAGTCGGTAAACCCATTTGCTCCAAAATGGCGTTGAAGTTATGTGTCATCTCCTCTCTGAGCTCCTCCCGAATTGCAGCTTTCATAGCCTCCACATCTACTGACGCTGCCAAATTCACACTACTTGCACTCGATCTTGTCGTTGTAGTGTATTGATCACCATATACCTTTCTCAGACCGAGGCGGACACCTCCTACGCCCCTCACGCGTCCACTGTGGTCCTTTCCTAAAGTTTCGTGCAATGCATCAATGTGTCCTTTAGGAGTGAACTCACCAGTTGCCTCTTTTTCCTTCATGCCAATCTACATAAGGATAAGAGAGAAATGCTCGTGAGTGCACAAGTTATATTATATATACCTTATATAACCATATAATCTGTACTTACAATGGCGTTGGCTATCTGTTGTGTTCCGGGATCAGGCAAGACTCTTTTTCCCTTTGCATCAACCCCATGCATCGAACACCACCAATCGAGGACTCTATCTGGTTGTCGAGGCTGTGCAACTGTCGTCGTTGAGCTAGTCCCCGTTGTCGTTGTCGACCCTATTGTGAGGTAATGGCTGAACATCCACTTCTCTCTCGCCTCATTGTACGAATGAGCACCCAAATGATGATAATACTTCCTAGCTTTTGCACTCGCGCTACTTTTCTCACGACTTGCCTAAAACACACAATTATAAACAAAGGTTAGGTACGGTGTTATGCAATAATACTGGATCTAAGTGTATTAAATCTTCATACAATATTCTTACAATAGCTTGTGGGGTTGTTTTTTTGGCAACAAATGATTCCCACTCTTCAAGTTTGATAGTGAAACGGTAATTTGGATGGTCCAGAAGATGTTTCCAGTGAAGCCTCAAGACTGGCTTGTGTTTCTCCGCCGTAGATGTTCTTCTTCTTTGTACCTACTAGTTTCCTCCGCTTAGTGATCCACCGATACACTAACTTAGCCTTGAAATCTCTGAATCTTTGGGCAACCACGGATAGAAATACATTCTTCTTGGCTTCATCATCTTCGATATTGAATTGATTCTACAAAAAACGCAGTTAACAAATTAGTTTTCGCAAATGTTGTAATTTATATGCTATCAGTAATATTACACATATATTTAACTAAATAATTAAGAAATTAAACGTTATTGTACGTGAAGCTTACCATAGTATCTTCCCATAGACATCGCTTCAACCCCTCGAGCACCTCTTTCCATGAGTGCAGAATGGAGAGTTTATGCATGCAAATGCCAACTTGCATGCCATACTTTTGACCCATATTATCGTACTCCAAAGTCATATTTGTGTGTTTCCCTAATGACTTTGTAGGTCCCCTTCCTTTTCTCTTTTTCGTCGCCAATGACTTCCTAGGCATTTGTGCATTTATTTCTTCACGGCGAGGTCGAGCCAATTTACCCCAGTTCCTTTCTCGCATTGAAAGACTCATCCTCGGTAGTGTGTTCGGCACTCGTGTTGTTATCCGTATGCACCTCCGCCATCTCCCCGAAATTGTACAAATATACGCATTAATATAAAAAAAATTAAAAACATTGCCACTAGGGGGAGTGTGTCAAGGGGGGGTCTCGTGTGTAGGGGAGGGGCGGCGGTGGGGGAGGGGCAGCGGTGGGGGTGTTTGTGCAGGGGGAGGGTTTAGGGCTGGGCGGGGGTGTGGGGAGGGGGTTTTGTGTGCAAGGGGGGGGGGGCGCAGTGGGGGGGAGGGGAGGGGCAGCAGTGGGGTGGGCATGCGGGGGCGGCAGCGGTGGGGGAGGGGAGGGTTACGTGCGAGGGGGCAGGTGGGGGGTGAGGGGAGGGGCAAGAGTGGGGGGCGGAGGGGGGGGGGGCGGGGTGTGGGGAGGTGGTGAGGGGGGGGGTGGCGCGGCGGTGGGGGGAGGGAGGGGAGGGGTGTGGGGGGGAGGGGAGTGGGGTGTGCGGGGGAAGGGGGCATTGCAGGGGCTTGGGTGGGGTGGCAGCAGTAGGTGATCACCCGCCCACCGCTGCCGGTCCTCCCAAGCCCCCGCACATGCCCCCTCCCCGCACAGCCCCACTCTCCTCCCCCCGCACACCCCTCCCCTCCCCCCACCGCCGAGTTCTCCCCCGCACATGCAGACCCCCTTCCCCTCCCCCTACACACGGACTCCCTCCCCCCCCACTGGTGCCCCTCCCCTTCCCTCCACCGTCGCCCCCGCACGTAACCCTCCCTCCCGCCCACCGGCCGCTAGCCCCGCATGCCCACCCCCCGCACTCCACCCCAAGATCGCCCCCGCCCCTACACGCCCCGCCTACCCCCCTGGCCCACCCCCGCAGCCATACGCATGCCCACCCATACGTGGTATTGAGGCCTAAACCCACGGCGAAAGACATGCTCCCTAACCACATGTATACTACTAACCTTGCTCACATTTCTACAATCGACACAAGGACAATAAAAGTTGATCGCTCCAGAGGATGTTTGATATTGTAATGCGGTTGTACGAATTCCGAGACCCCTTTCACAAACTCAATCGATTCACGACTATCATACATCCAAGTACGATCCATCTCATTCAAGAAGACCTCTAATAATTAAACACAACCATTCATTATAATGCATCAATCATTATTTAAGTACATACACTCACATATTCAAATCACACACGTATAGAGCAAGCTAAGATAGTGACATGTTCAATTGTATGCATGCAACCGAAGGTCCTTATCACTCCAACCTAACCCATCCTTGGACGTCTAATCTCACTAGTGAATATATGCCAACTTTTCAATTCTAAGGAAAATCCGGCAGCATTTCCCTACAGTTCTCCAAGTACACAATGTAGATAATTGCTTATCTACATATGTACCCAGAGAACAATGCAGAGAAACGATAAGCCAAGAATTTCCTCAGAATTGAAAAGAAGACACACATTCACCACCTAAGTGAGATCAAAAGTCCAAGAGCAGTCCCAAACCGGGGACTATTGAAGACTTACTCCGACGATTCAAACAACTTGTAGATTTCATAGCTAAATTACATTGCGTTTTCATACAATCTCATATCAAGAAATATACATACACTACACAAACCCTCCGAAATTCCCATCACGGGTACGAATTGGACACGAAAGGCGAAAATAGGCCTAAAACGACCCGAGAATCAGGTCACATGGCAATGGAATGCCCTTCAGCTGGTAGCGACGGAGTTAGAACTGTTATAAATGCGGAGAGCACCAGATGGGCTTTCGATTGCCATGTGACCTGACTCTCCACATTTACAATAGCCCCACCACCACCGCCACTACTGCCCCCACTGCACTCCCTCATTGCCATGTAGGCGTAAAATTACCTTTTCGAGTCCAAAATTCAACCAACAACAGATGGAAGCCTAAAAATCTACACAATAGTTACATTATACCTAAGCCCTCCCCCACCCCCGCCCAAAGATCCCCAGCCCTCCCCACCCCCCGCCAGCCCCTCCCCCACCCTTTGCCCAAGATCCCCACCCCTCCTCCACCCTCCCGCCCAAAGATCCCCACCCCTCCCCACCCTCGCCCGGCCCTCCCCCCTCCCCCACCCTCGCCCAAAGATCCCCCACCCTCCGCTTGCCTCCCGCCACCCTCCCCCATCCCCCGACCACGACCCCCACCCCTACCCACCCTCCCCAAGCCCTCCCCTACCCCCTACAATCACATTTTACAACACAATATAGAAGAGAAATGAAATAAATCAAATTAATTAGAGAAATGAAAAAGAGGAGAGAGAGTGAGAGGGGAATTACCGACAATGCAGTAGTGGTGGTGGTGGTGGCGTCAAGGTGCGCTGAGAGAAGAGAAGAAGAAGGAGCTCAGCGATGGTGCGTTGCTCAGGCAACGTTTTCGGCGTCAGTGCGTCAATGATGGTGCTCCGGCGATGTGTCGGTGCTCCGGTGATGGGCGTTAGGGCTGTGCGAGTGAGTGTGAGGGAGAGGGCTTAGGTATAGTGTGAGTGAGTGTGAGGGGGAAAATTTTTCCAAGCTAAGGGAGCGAGGGAAATTTGGGACCGTGTGTGTTGCGCGCAAAACTAAAGGCTTCTTTGGGCGGGATGTGAAGGGCTGCAGGTTATCCCGCAAAACGCAGCCCTTCGTGTATGAAGGGCTGCGGTTTCGGGCTAAACCGCAACCCTACATTAATAGGGCCTTTGTTAGCCTTAAAACCACGACCCTTCCTTTTTTTCCCCTAGTGTTAGTCGAAATTTAAAGTTTTAGATTTTCAATTGATAATTTATGAAATTATGAAGTAAATTTGTAGTGTTATTTATACTTCAAGCTTAAACTTTTAAGGCCAAAAAAGTATTTATAAACTTGTTTAGATGATTTTGAGAAGTAACTATATTTATGTTTAAGAATTAGTTTTGAATGACTTGAACCCACTTGAATAAATTACTAGCTCCGCCATTGTAAACCCCACCATAATTAACATATAAGATAAAAAAAATTCAGACCTATTAACGTCTTTGGGATGAAGAAGAATAAGAGGAGGCGAGAGAGAAACTCATGCTCCCATAAAAAAGACGCCCATTGAAATCTGGGTTTGGAGTTTGGGGTTGTTGCTCTTTAAAATTGTTGAGGAGAGATATTGAAAGAAAGATGTTGAATGTGAGCGTTATTTAACGGTCGAATATTATTTGTGAGATGTTGCTAATTTCACTTGGTGAGAACTTCTTAGTTACGTTACTAACGGTACTGGGATACTTTTATTAGGAAGACTAAGGTAAGGTGTCCGAGTAATTGACATCTTCTTAGATTCGTTGCTATAGTTTTATAATAGGATTTTTTAACTGCAATAATACAAACTTTGGCCCGTTCTCTCGCAATAATACAAACTTCTGATTATTTTTTAATAATACAAACTTTAGGCCAAAATTCCTCCAGTAGGTCAAAATCCCTCCAAGTAGGCCAAAATCGCCCAATAAAAAGCGACACGTGTTCAACTCGACCTACTTGGAGGAATTTTGGCCTAAAGTTTGTATTATTAAAAAATAATCAGAAGTTTGTATTATTGCGAGAGAATGGGCCAAAGTTTGTATTATTCCAGTTAAAAAATCCTTTTATAATATTTGGTTTTGTTAACATGGATTGAAGATATTTACGGTCAAAAGTTTTTCTTGCAAACCATGCAGGTTAAGTTGTTGAAAAATGATATGAATACTATATTATCAACATATTTGAAAAATCATAGTAATTATATAGTGTACCAAACTATATTATATTGCTTATCATGATATGATAATCAATACAAGAAAATGATGCAACATATATATAAACATATATATATACAAGAAAATGAGTTCAGGTGAGAATAGTGTTTTCCTTGAGAATGAGAATAAATCTCACCCTTAGATTTTAACTTAGTTAATGGCCCAGATTAAAAGGTAAAACTTAAACAAAAATCCCCAAATATTTACATATCTTGCCGTGCGCATTGAAGTTGCGCTAGATCTGTCATCTCGTTTCTCTCTCATCTCATCTTCATTATTCGTCGAATATATTTGTCAAAATCATCATATCTTTGAGAAATTCAATGTTTCGAATTATTATAGTGTAATTTTCAAGTGGATCTGGATCATTTATGAAGTAAATTCAGAGTCTTTTTGCCATCATCTCAATTCACAAACCAAGAAACGAGAGGAAGCAGAGAAAGATAAAGCAAAGGCAAACTCCTACTCTCTCACCTCCATCTTTCTCTGAGTTTTGATACAATGGCGAAGGAGCTTGCAATTTGGACCGCCATTCACATAACTTGTTCGTCAATGTCTTCAAATATCAGGTTTAATTCTGTTTTTAATTTTTGGATTTTGCTTCAATTTTGTGCTCCAATGTATTGCAATTTGAAATTTCTCTTGATAATGTTTGTGTTTTGTTTCAAAAATTATTTGTGATGTGTATTTTTGATGTTTTAATCTACATTTAACCTTTTGTTTCAAATGTCTGTGAATTTTTTGCACAGAATAATTTGGTTTTGTTGTGTAATATTGGTGTTTCAGTATTGGTTTAAACATTTTGTTCTAGATGTGTGAATTTTTTGCTCATTACTGCATATTTGATGCTCTGTTGAAGTAATTTTATGCTCATTTGAACTAATTAAAGTTATAGCAATACTTCTTTAGAGTTATAGCAATGCTTGTTTAGAGTTACTAAATTTTTTTTCAGAGTTTATAGGAACTAGTCATTAGAGCTATAGCAATACTTCTTTAGTTATGTAATTCCATCATCACAGCAACATCAATAGGGATGCCCAATGGCCTTACACCCAAAATTCAGCAGAAAAACTAGGATCGCAAACCTAAGTAATTCCAATTCCAAAATCATCTCATTTCTATCTTCTAATCAAAACAACAATACAAACTTAATAGTTTTCAAAAAAATAAATAACCACGCTCACAACATACAAAATCATGATATCAACAATCCCACATCAACACAAATAAATCATAACATAAAAGAATAACCTCTTAATCATTCCAAATCATAAAAAGAAATAAACAACATCACAAACTTAACAATTTCCACGCAGATTTATCCACCAAAAATATGTCCAACATAAACGACATGAATACATTCGAAAACGTAACGGAAATTACACAAAAATCATGCAACAAGAAAACAGAACAGCATGTCTGCCTCGACCATGCGTGCGTTCAGCGCAGTAGCGTGCGCTTGGCGCAGCTCTTGTGCGTCTAACGCACAGGGGCCATGTCTGAAGCGTCTCGGTGCGTCCGACGCTTCTGGACGAAAAGTCCCAGATTAAATCGAAAGTTCACAAAAACCAATTAACTCACAAATACGAACACTAAGCATCATATCCACTAAACTTCAGCAATAACGGAATCATGAACTTCAATACCAAACAATTTCAACAATTCTACCACTCATAAATAAAGTTGTAAAACATAATTAACAAGAATACAATCATACGAAAAATCATAAAATCATAAGAAATAACATCCTAATATAAACTAATCATAGGAAATCATTAGCAACAATTCTAACAACAAGATTAACATTTCTACTAAACAAATACGCAAATAACAACAACCAAACAATACTCAACAATTCTTGAAACACGCGGCACACACTAGCTTGCACAATATAATAATCAAATTCTAAATTAAAAACATGAATCAACAAGCCAAAAAATAATCCTAACAATTAAACCTTTTCCCTAAAACTAACGTGATTTCTAGTGTTCTAAGATAACTACTAGTTATCTGGAACGCCGGGAAAAAAAATGTAGCAACAACATACTAGGCGTTTTCTTCTTGAACATTGAAAAATCTCATTTCATGTTGTTCTGTTCCGACCAAGATTCTTGGCGTGCGAAAAATCGGATTCAAAATCGCACTTGTCAAAGTGAAGACCCAGATGTCCTCAATGTCATGTCAAAATTTCATAACCATCCAACGGTTATATCACCAGATATCATCATTTTCGTGAACATTTCTCTTATTTTCTCTTATTTTTTTCTTTGAAAACGGCGAGGGGTGATGATGAAATGCTACTGATTTTTAGGATTAATAAATCAGAAATTTAGAGAGGCTTGGAAGCTCAAAAGATAGGTTTAGGTGATTAGGAATAAAGGTGCAATAAGTATAACGGTTACAAACTCTAGAGCCTCATAAATGAAACTCCAAACTCTTCATTCTCCCTTCTTTATGGCCGGCTTCCTCACTCCTCAAACACGCCTATCACACTCCCCACACATGGGCTATGGCGCACCAACACTTCGTCACCCGAAACGGTCCAAAGCGAGTTATAACGACATAGAAAAATCGCATCCTAAACGCGCAAAATAAAAATAAACATAATACTATCTAAACAAATAACGTAATTAAAGTAATAAAATATAAACATTAAAATATACTACACACATTATAATAACACAGTCCAAAATAATAATAAAAAATTATCTCATTTTAACTGAAAAATATTATTTAAAGGCAAATAAATGTGAAAACAACTATTACAACATAAACATAAACTATAAAATAAAAATATACTATATTTAAATTTAATAACGAATAATATTACTTCAAAATAAGATACCAAGGTATTTTATACGCTTTAAAGTAAAAGCTCGTGAAAATAATTTATTTAAATCATAAACACAAATAAATAAATAAATAAATAACAAACGATAACAAAGACATTAAATTAGATTTAAGAAGTATTGAAGTATAAGAATACGTTAACAACATCAAATTCATCAAATTGACAAAAGAGTTTAGGAAAAATTGACATGAATAATCCCAACTTTCATCAGTCTTCTTAAAATAATCCCAACTTTGAATTATTTCAGAATAATCCCAACTTTAAGGTGTACACTCTCAAAATAATCCGAACTATTAATTTTCAATATATTATAGACCTAAATTGGATTAATGTCAGCAAGACAAAATATATATTGGCTTATTTTGAGAAGGTTCCTTCAAAAGTTGGGATTATTCTGGAATAATCCAAAGTTGAGATTATTTTGAGAAGACGGGTGAAAGTTGGGATTATTCATGTGAATTTTTCCAAGAGTTTATGGAGTCACCCATTACAACTTTAATATATCAAATTAATAAGATTTAATATTAAAATATATCTAAATTTTATAAATAGTACAAAATTATCAAATCGATAGTAAAGTCAAGGAATCACCTATGATGACTCGTATCAATTCCAATAAGCTAAATAATGAAAATAAGTATAAATTTTGTAAGTATATACAAAACTTATCAAACTGACATTCAAGTAAAGGAATCACCCTTTATGACCTATATCCACTCAAACAAGTCAAGTAAGTTTTAAAATTATAAAACTCGTAATAAATATTTAATAAACACAATAATATTCAAATGCTAAGTTATAACAAACTTTATATGAGTATTCAAACCACACCAAAAAATTATAAAAGACGTAATACGTGGATTTACTAAATGTAACCCAATTTTCTCAAGAACCATCTAAAAGTAGGTCCTAAAATAAAACTCCAAAAATAAATAGGAATAATTTAAATATTAAAAAAAAGGTAAATAACCTTAAAGCTTTAAATAATAACAATAATATAATTTTTAGGAATAAAAACTTTTCAGTTTAACTAGAAAACATAGTTTACAGGAAAATACACTAGAAAACTCTACCGCAATTTCTCGGGTTTTACATTTTATCTCATAAAATAGCTGGTTTCCGAATTTAAAGAAAAAAGATAAAAACAATTTTTAGAAAACTGCGTTAAAAAAGACTGGCTAGATTAGTGGTGTGTCAAGCTCAGGCTGTGCGCTTGGCGCACTTGCTGGATTGCGCACAACGCACCACTGTGCGCTTGACACGTGGCTGTAACACCCCAAATTTCGATCTTTTTGAAGAATGTATTTTAATATAAAACTTTTGAAAAATTTGAGAGTACCGCCACGTGATAATGTTAAAGACTAAAATATTAACTACTAACTACTAATTTAAGAATGCAGCGGAAATAATAGAAATAACTTCTCTTATATAACTTTATTGTTCAACTATGACAATGTAAAATAGGAAATAAAATAGCAATTATTAAACTATGTATTAATCCTCACTAGCTCCCCCATGCAAAGTATGCATCAAATCAAGCTGTAAATTCTGCTTGCCAAAATAGGGTCATCACAGGGACAAAGCCATAAAACAAAACAAATAAAAGCGTGTTAGTAAAAATACCGATTACATGTATATGCGGAAATTTAAACACTTTATTAAACATTCAAAATATTTCCATAAACCTTCCTTGGATACTTGTAATACTTATATATATAATATAAAGTATATAACTTTAATAAAACTCCTTTCCTTGCCTAGGTACATTTCTTAAAGTGTGCACACCCCCCAAATTTAGTATTCCTTATTGTGTCTATTACGAGGGGAGTTACCTTGTCCACATGACTTTACAAAAAGTACATGGGTAAATAATATAATAGCTACCATTCTGGCTAATAAATAACAAGTCGTTGCCTCTTTAATTGCGATCATAAAAGATCATATAACTAATGAAAATCCTTGGGAAACAATCCCCCTTTAAAAGAATAATAATTCTTATATACAACTTTAGCCATAAAAGAAAAAGGCAGAAATAATATATTTGTTCGTAAACATTCTTAGAAGTAGTATCAGCATTAGTATTTAAAAGTAACGACTAAAAGATCATGCTAGTATAACAAATCTAAAACCATACTGCTCGGAAAGAAAAATCGCCATACTAATATAGTGCTATTATGCTAAACCATGAGAGTTGCCACTAAGTAACATGAACATAAAGTAAATGTACTGCTAGATCCTAAAAACCGAGTAAGTGATGTAAACTACTAACAATAATAACATGTTGAACAATTATCTCAAGGCTAAATACTGACGAAAAGCCAAAATTTAGTTAACAACATGCTCGTGGTATATAAGTTTATCATGAAACACATAGTGTTTATACTAAACTCATACATAAATACGCATGACAATCCAAGATAACAACCCTAGAAACATGATACTATGTATGCAGAAGGCACTTTGAAAATTAATAACTACTAAAGGAGAAGAGAAAGGGTAGGCAGTAGGCTAAGAGGGAGAGAGAGTTTAAACTTGAGAAAAGAGATGTATTTCTCAAATTTGGTGTGAACAATATGAGGGGTGAAGGCCCCTATTTATACTAGTTGCACAGGTAGGGTCGTACTAGGACTCGAAAACTAAAAGATGGGTTTAAGAGAAAAGATTAATAAATTTAGCTAATATCTAACTACTTTTTATGATCATCTAATTAGGATTGGGGGAAATATAAATTATTTCGTAAGAATTATGATCTAGAAGCTTAAATTAATTAAAGAAGATTAAAGAAATAAAACTTAGCTAAAATTTTGATAACTATACACTCACTGGCGTGAGTTTGCGCCGGAGGTGAAAGTTTTGTTTTTGTTTTTCTTTTTTTTTTTTAAATCTTTTGTAATCTTTTTGAATGTTTCCTTTAGAATATTTTTTTTTATTTTATTAAACCAACTACTTGGATTAGAATTTGTGAATTTAGGTCCAACATTTAATTTTGGCTAGAAATTATTTGAAAAACCCATAATCTATTATAAAAGCCTATTTAAAAACTTTTATATAATTATTAATAAACCTTTTTAGTTAATAAAACCTTTTAAGAATTATAACTAAAAATACTGAGTATTACCGACTACCCCCCTTAAAAGAACTTTCATCCTCGAAACTTAAAGCAAACAAGTAGGAAACAAAGCAAGTAATTCACTTTCTATATTGTATGTTGGCTCACATAGTAACTCATAAAATAAGTCAAAATTAGCTCAAAAATAGGGTTTTAAGTCAAACGCGCGAAACTCTATCGTATTCTACCTTCCTTAAAAGGAGTTACGCCCCTATAACTCTACTACTAGCCTCTGCAAATAACTCTGGATATTTCTTTCGCATCTCAGCCTCTGCTTCCCACGTTACTTCTTCATATTTCTGATTAGACCATAACACCTTAACAATTTTAACATCTTTATTCCTAGTGCTTCTAACCTTACAGTCTAAAATCTTAATAGGCCTTTCCTAGGAAGACAAGTTCTCATCAATTTGAACTGTTTCAGGTTGCAACACATGCGATTTATCTGGGATATACTGTCTCAACTGAGATATATGGAATACATTATGAACACGACTTAATTCAGAGGGTAGGGCTAGTCTATATGCCACATTTCCAACTCTATCTATCTCATACGGGCCTATAAACTTAAGGCTAAGCTTCCCTTTTTTCCAAACCTCATCACACCTTCATTGGTGAGACTTTCAAAAGCACTTTTTCTCCCACTTCATATTCTTCTTCCCTACGCTTCAAATTAGCATAGCTTTTTTGACGATCTTGGGATGCCTTAATTTTTCCTTGGATCATCTAAACTTGTTGCGCTATTTCTTCAATCAACTGATGAGGCCCAAGTATAACTGTTTCACTTATATCGTTCCAACATAAAGGGCTTCTACATTTCCTACCATACAAAGCCTCGAATGGTGCCATGCCTATACTTGAATGATAGTTAGTTGTTGTTGTAAGAGAACTTTATCAGATCTAGATGATCTTCCCACGAACCCTGGTATTCCATGACACAAGCTCTTAACATACCTTCTAAGGTTTGTATGGTCCTTTCAGTCTGACCATCGGTGGTTGAGTGAAAAGCAGTACTCATTAATAGCTTCAAAGCAAAGGCTTGTTGTAGCTTCTACCAGAAGTTAGACAATAATCTAGAATCTCGATCAGACACAATAATATCTTTCAGTACTCCATGTAGTCTCAACACATGCTTGATGTAGGCCTTAGCTAACTGATCCATAGACCATGTTGCCTTCATGGGTATGAACACTGCAAACTTGGTCAATCTATCGATAATTACCCATATCGTATCATTCCCACATTTACCCTTAGGTAAAGTAACAACGAAATCCATCGAAATAGAATCCCACTTCCATCCTGGCACATCTAAGGGTTGGACTTTCTCTTGGGGTCTTTTATGTTCACTCTTCACCTTTTGACATGTTAAGCATTTGGAAACAAATTCAGCTATGTCCAACTTCATACGAGCCCACCAGAAATTCTTCTTTAAATCCTTGTACAACTTATCACCCTTGGGTGCATCGAATGTGGAGAATTATGGCCTTCTTCCATGATTTTGAATTTCAAATCTTCGAAAGCTTCGGGTATACACCACCTTCCTTCCGTTCTTAAACTTTCATCTTCATGGATTTCAAAATCTCCAAGCATGACCCTCCCTCACCTTTTCTTTCATCTTTTCCATCTTTTCCATCTTTTCATCTTTCAATTGAGCTTCTTTAATTTGATCAAACATAGAGGGTTGGATGGTCAACGCACTAAACATATTCTCTACTTCTCCATATTGAATTACTTCAAGATTCATCTTCGAAAGACTAAACACGCTTGATATGCCACCATCATAGTACATAAGGTATGACTTGTCTTCCTACTCAAGGCATCCGCCACTACATTAGCTTTCCCTTCATGGTATTGGATATCCAAATCGTAGTCTTTTATGAATTCTAACCATCTCCTTTGCCTCATATTCCAGTCCTTTTGGGTTAAAATGTATTTCCAACTTTTGTGATCTCGTATATATTTTATATGTCACCCCATAAAAATAATGACGCTAAATCTTTAGAGCAAAGACTATTGCAGCCAATTCTAGGTCATGAGTAGGGTAGTTGACTTCATATGGTTTCGGTTGCCTCGACACATAAGCAATGGCTCTCCTATTTTGCATTAGAACACACCCTAGACCATGTTTAGATGTATCACTACATACTTCATAAGTATAACTCCCATCGGTAAGGATAACATGGGGGATGTGGTTAGTCTTTCTTTTAGGATGGGGAAGGCTTTCTCACATTTCGGGCTCCAAATCAAATTTGGACTCTTTCTTCATAAGGTTGGTCATGGGTCGGGCTATTTTGGAGAAATCCTTAACAAAACGTCCGTAGTAACTAGCCAGGCCTAGGAAACTCCTTATATCGTTACATTACTTAGAGTAGGCCATTCACTAACGGCTTCAATCTTTCTTCGGATCAACGACAACACCCTCCTTAGAGATGACGTGGCCCGTAAATGCCACTTTTTCTAACCAAAACTCACGCTTCAAAACTTTGCATATAATTCCTTATGTTGGAAGGTTAACAAAATTATTCGGAGGTGTTTCTCATGCTCTTCTCTATTATGAGAGTAAACCAATATATCATCTATAAATACCACCATAAACGGTCTACGTATGGCTTGAAAATTCAATGCATGAGATCCATAAATATTGTTGGCGCGTTAGTCAATCCAAAGGCATTCCGTAAATTCATAATGACCATAACGCGTCCTAAAAGCGGTCTTAGCAATGTCTTTATTAGCAATTCTTAAGCGATGCTATCCCCGACCTTAAGTCAACCTTAGAGAAAATTTTGACTCCCTTCAATTGGTCAAACAAATCATTGATCCTTGGAAACAAGACAGGTGCACCCAATGGGGATACACTAGGTCTTATGTATCTCTTTTCTAATAACTCTTCTCGTTGGGTCGTAAGCTCATTCATTTCAGCTAGAGCCATACGATACGATGCTTTAGATATTGGGCCAGTTCGAGGCCCTAAGTCTATGGTGAACTCCACTTCTCTTATTGGAGGCATTCCAGGGATTTCTTCCGGAAAGACATCCTGAAATTCATTAACTACAGGAATATTCTCCATCTTTTCTTCTTCTACCTCCAACTTTTGTATGCTACACAAATACAATGGATACCCCTTTCTTATACTGTTCTTGAGTTGCATAGTAGAAATCATTCTCGGACTAGGCTCTAACTGACTTTTGTTGTAGGTTACTTTGACTCCGTTTGGGCCTTTCAAGGTCACTTTTTGGGCTCTACAATCTATTTGGGATTTGAATTTTCCCAACCAATCCATTCCCAAGACAACATCTAGGTCATCTAACACTAGTGGAAAAAACGTTGTATGTCACAACACAACTGATCCGGGTTTAACAAAACCGGATCCGTAAATCCTCGGAATTTGGGATGGAAAACTGGGCAGAATATCTGCTCCGGTCCTTGAGGGAACTGGATTAGTTAACAGAAAACTTATCCGGTTTTCTATTAACTGCTCCAGTTCACATAACCGCAGCGGTTACTCGGCCCAAAAGTTGTGACCAGTACCAGCCACTGGCTTCGTCCTCGTCAACAGCCACTGGCTTCGTCCTCGTCAACAACCACCGCCACCCACGTCCTTTTCGCTCGTCGTAAACAACCACCGCCACCCACGTCCTTTTCGCCTCGACGCCAACCAACAACGCACGACACCACCAAATGTCAAACACCAGTCATCAACAACTCGAGTTCAGCCATAAACGAACAATTTGAGTTTTTGGATGTAGATTGTAATTTTTGAGTTTTTTTTTTTTAGATCTAGGGTTGCGTCTGAGTTTTGTTCTTTAATTTTCGTTCTTTTTTCCGTTTTAATTTGATGTATAATTTTCGTTATATTCTTGTATTATAATTTCTTAAGTTTTTAAACTTTCTGTATAAGATTGTTATATTTTTTTGTGTATAAGTTTGGTTTTCAAATTTTATGTATACTTTATATTTGTTGTATTCTGTATTATAAAAAATTGATGAAAATATTGTACATATATATATATAATTGATGAAAATATTATATATGTAAAATTATTGTAAAATATTCTGTTTTTTAACTTGTATATATACATAAATCTGTTGGTGTATAGTGTAATGTGAGTTGCTTGTGATATGTGAATTCAAGCTTTCGGTGGGGTCTTAGCTCTACCAGACAATAGGCTGATTTTTTTATATTTATGAATCAACCTTTAATGATCCGGTTGCATCACCAAACCGAATCAGTTCACTCACGTAACTAATCTGATTTTGTTATGCAACCGGATCAGTTAGGTGTCAACTGATCCAGTTTACGACCGGACTAGTTATTATTTATAAACTGCTGCTAGCCCACCCGATCCGGACCAAAATTGGATCGGTAAGCCTGGTTTTGCCCGGATCTGTAACACCACGGATTTTCGTTCATAATTTATTCGAGTTATTTTCCCTTAATTATTATTTTCAGTTAAAATTATAATATTTTACTTCTTAGAAATATTATATCTTATATTTTTTGTTTTTCAACTTTTAAAATGTTATATTTATATAACTTATTTGGTTAGAAATTATATATTTTATTGTATTTAAATTTGTGCGTTTGAGCTACGTATTTCATCTTATCGTTTGTTGTCGCGTTTTGGACCGGTTGCGTAACAAAAATTAGACGACCTTATACTATCCGAAATTATGTCTTGTATGGGAGATATTTTCTGTAATAGCCCATGTTTTTAAGCATGTTTTAACTAAAGTAATTATGTTTATTAGTTTAACTAAGCTTTAATATGAATGAGAAATTACTAAAGAAATTTAATTTAACTACAATTATGTTATTGTGGGTTTTATTGAAATGAGGTATTGAGTTAAGTTTGAGTTATTAAAATAAAAAAAATAAAATAGAAAAGCTTCTTGAGTTGTACGTGGCTTAGTGTGAGAAAGCCACCATTTTGTTGTGATGTCAAAAGCCTAGCCATCCTCTAATATTTATTTTAGGGAAGAAAACCCCGAAATCCTCATTCCACCCTCTCTTTCTCCCGTACCACCCTCACTTCCCTCATTTCTGATGCTTGTGTGGTGGTCTCGCTAGTGCCGTCTTTCTCGCCGGCATTCGCATGGTGTTGCTTGCAATTTCATATCTTCCCATCATAGTTCATCTCCTTTCCTCTGTTCTTCTTTGTGGCTGTTTGGGGATTAAGAGTGTTGTGGCTTTTCTCTCTCCTCTGCTTTGTTTTCCTGATGTCGTCTTCTTGCGCTTGTTGCTGCGCCGCATTGGTGGTGTTGGTGGTTCCGCCACCGTCGATACTCTTCTCAATCTGCGCGGCTGGTGCTAGTGTGAGTGCATTTCTTCATTGTTGCTATGCCTTGATTGTGGTTCCAGTTAATTCCAATTCCAATCTGATATAGTGAGATTTTATATATTCTGATTTCAGAAATAAATTTGTTTCTCAATCTTGTTATTAATTAGCAAAATCAGTTAGAAGAAAGTTTGGTAAACTTAGAGATTGCATTTTTCCTCTTTTTCTAATGGATTGAGTTTAGAATATGAATAGATGATTCTTAAGTTAAAAAGAAAAATATGATTTTCATAAACTATGCTATTTGATGATGTTATCTATGAATCGAACTTGGGGTTATTTAGAGTTAGCATGTGAGATTGTTTGAGAATGAATATTGATGATTTCTATTATGGAGGAAATCGAAATTAGCTTGTAGAGTGTAAGTTGAATCTCTTTAAATACTTGATTGAATAAGACTCGAGGATGAAATGAGCATATTGTTAGAAAAGTAGATTGGGTTCCCTATAGTAAAATTATGTGTAAGTTGTAATTCTTATTATTATTGTTTCTGTGTTCATGGGCAAAATTTATGGAGTTCAAGTGATTCTGGAGTACAAGATAAGGGATTCTTGGAGATGGATTTTGGAGTTGAAGCGGTATGTGGAGATCATGTTAAGGTACACATTGTCCATCCAATTTTGAACTAGAATTGGTATTTTTGAGATTTTCCGATTACATGAAAGAATTAATTCGACCTTGAACTTATTATGTTTCTGAATATTATATAAGTTTGGTTTAAGTTGCTTGACAGTTTGTTTTAGTGGTAGCATCGTAAATACTAAGTTTTATAAAGCAAATCATTGATCATGAACTATGATGAGTAAGTTTTTGGTTTTTGAGATCTAATATTGTAAGTCACTCCATAATCTATGTTTTAAGATGTGGCAAAGAAGTTAGGGGTGTTTGATTATAAATATTTAGAAAAGAGTTTCGGATATATATATATATATATATATATATATATATATATATATATATATATATATATATATATATATATATATATATCTTCCCTGCGAGTATAATTTTTAATTTTCTGATTTAGCGACTTCGTATAGCTATGTTAAGTGATCTGAGAGCCGATAAAGTCTGAAATGAGATATGGGATATTAATTTACAAAGGCTAAGATTTTGGGTTTTAATGTCATTGTATAGTATTAGTTAATGAGATTCCAAGAATACTATGTTGTTAAGTGATTTGTGAACTAAGGATTTGTATATAAGTTTCAGAGATATGAATACGAACTTATATTATACTAAGTCAATCTTGTTATGTATTCAAGTATATTTTGGTTTCCGAACCCAATAGTATATGTTAATCAATGCCCACAACTTAAGATGTTATATGAAAGACATGGATGTGATTATAAGTATTTAAGCAAGAATTGTCGATATATTTCTAAAAAGAATATATAACTAAGTTATTCTAAGCGATCACATACGCTCTGTAATAAGTGGTCGACTCTCATTCATGGGTTTTAATGCAAGTGTTTAGTTTCACCTTATGAGATTTCAAGAGCATTATGTTAAGCGATCTCCGAACTGATGATTTGTGTAAAGATTTTAGAGATACAATCTCGAACTTGCTGGAAGAAGATTATTAGAAATAGTATACTATAGTAAGTCGTATCTTAGATATGTAATCTTAAAGGGTATGTTATATCACTTAGAGATTCACAATTTATTTATTAGTATGATAATAATTTTGATAAGCTCAATGGAGTAACTGAGTAAGTTAAATGGTGAGCCCTAGTTCACAATAATAAAAAGCATATGCGACATTGCTATATTTCTAGTAAGATTTGTATATAGATGATTTAAAGCATCTAAAGGGTACAAAGAGTCTGCTTTACTCTAAGTTACTGGGGTTTCAAGTATATTATGGTTAGCAAGAGGTTTAAAATCGGAAATTCATATATCTATTTTGAGGATCTAAGTATGGAATAAGAATTTAGATGTAACTGTTAACTACTTGGGATATATGATTTGACCTTTGGAAGATGCGAAATTGAGATGTCATCAACTAAGTATTATAATTATCTTTTGTGTGGGGGAAAAGATTAAGAATAAAAGTTAAATTAAATCATTTAGAGATATCTTCAAGGGACTTGAGTAAGTTGGGTCTTATATATATTAAAGTAATTAAGGAATGAATTGGTTGTTGAAGGGTTCAGTTAGGAATATAAATTATTATGTGAGATAGTTGAGATAATGATCAAAGTTGTAATCCAGAGAATGAGCTTTGGAGTTTAAATACCTTAAAATGGGTTAGTAAGAAATTGTATGAGAACTTTATGAGTCTAATAGGTAAGATAACTACTAACGATATGCCATAAATAACAGACAGCGAGTTAAGTAAGGTTAAAGGTAAGAATGTCATAATGGTAATATAAGAGTTAAATATTTGGGTGGTGAAGGAATGTCAAAACTAAACTGAATGTTATTACTTGAATTTGAAGAAGGTTAGTGTGGAATTAGTAAACTTTGTGTATGAGTATTTGATTAGGTAAAGGAAATAGTTTAGATGTATCTCTTCTAATTGGGAGAATAGGGTTAAAGAATGGAAAGTCGGGGAGATATAAATATTGTGAATTGGAGTGTTGGGAACTAGTGATATGATTTGATTACAAAAAGGGAATATGAATACTAGAAGTTATGTATCTGGGATAGCAAAGTCCTAACAAATGATTAGGTCGATTTCATATTGATTCAAAACGCAGATCATAAAGAATATATTCTGGGATTTTGTTAATTGTAGAAGAATTAGTGTGATTAAGAGTATGGAATAGTAATGGAATAAGTTGGAAATACGAATATCCTTTCGATGATGTTGAGTTGATATATTTGGTTATGAATCCAATTATAATGAGGAAATCTATATGATAAGTATTTTAAAGTTATGGTTGAGTTGGTAGAAGTTAAAATTGGAAGATCAAGTAGGGCAGTTTCTAAATATTGAAATGAGGTAATTGAACTTCAAATTTTATTAAATTCTTGTGTGAATAAGTTATAGAGCTTGTATAGGACTTGAGTTCTGTTTTGGGAGTTCAATCTTTTAGTAAGCTGTGTTTGGTTGAGTTTTGATTTCGATAAGCTTATAGAATGTGGACTATATTTTCTTTAAAGTCCGTATTTGAAAGGGATTTAGCTAATGAATTTTATAAAAGGATGATTTATACCAAATTACTAGAAACTCGATTATATTATGCAAGCGATCTATTTGGGTATGTTAAATACCCGAAAGTGATTCTGTTATGAGAATTTGAGACTTATAAATTCTGAGTTTTCGAAAATATGAAATTATGGGATTATGTATTTTGATTCTGTTTTGTGAGGGGAAGAAGTTGCTAAAGCAGTGACGAACAACATTCGTAGAGCGGGTATTGCTCATTATGTGTTAGAGCGGGTATTGCTCCGTTATGTGGGGTCATGACCTAAAAGTCTTGCAAGCAGAATACAAGAAAGGTGGGGAGACGTCCCTCAAAAGTTTGGAGAGCTGGGTTTGCCTCCATTCGTGTTCCTTCCCTGAGTAAATATTTTGATGCTAAAGTATTAAGAAAAATTTGAGTTATGTTTGATAATAATGTTGATATAGCAAGATAATTATGGAAAGCTTTTGGAAAGTTGCTCAGTATATTCTTTGACATATTATGTTTGCATCGTTGGTGTCTATTGAGGAATATCTTTGCATTTTGTGCAAGTATGAAATGTTTGAGAAATATGAATATATTGGTTATGCGGAATCTTTGATAAAAAGATATATTTTTTGCGATTTTGTTTTTAAGTACATTGATCCATGAGATATAAAAGTTCACATGTTAAGGTAATTTCCTTATTGTGCATTTATTCTCTATAAAATCACACTCAACAACTCGAATGTGTTTTAAGCCACCAAAAAGAAATTCTGGTTGGACAGTGTGTACTCAGTTTCACTGATTTTGTTCTTGGAACCTGTCCTATGGTGGGGGCAGTGTTCATTGCTAGTGATTTTGCAGGTATCATGAGAACTCTGAGATGGATAGTGGAAATGGACGTAAGTGTTATATCAAATAGCTTCCGGATGAGCAGTAGTAGAAATGATATAGTTTAGTTAAGAAAATTTTTATGGTGTATTATTACATAGTTTAGGAGACTTGTTTAGAATAATTATTTGTATACACATTTTGGAATGTTATATTGTGGGCTCGTAACCCACAGGTCCAGGATTGCGAAAAAAGGTTATGTTCCGCTACAAGATAATATAATTCGAGGTTTATTAAGTGTAAATTGAGATTATGAATGTTAAGTGTGATTAGCTAGCAGCTCGAAAGTGCGGGCTGTTTCATTTTCAGATTTATTTCAACCTTTGAAATCCCTTTGTAACACCCATTTTATTACCCCATCAATTTCTACTTGTAACTCCCCTCAATTTTAGCCATCTTTTGGATGCATTTTTCTTCTTCAAAAAAAATGCTGTTCTTTACTCTCTCTCTTCTTGCCGTGTCATTGGAGGAAAGGAAGGCTAAAGGTTTCATCTTCTTCTTATCTCTTTCGCATTTTTCGGTCATTTCTGCACACCTAACTTGTTTGCATCATATCTCCTTCGTCGCTTATCGGAATTGGGCGTGTGAGTGGTCAAAATCCATCTACTCGGAAAGATCTTGCTCGTGGTGTAATTTGTTTTTGAAGAGAAGGAAAGACGCGACTGCAGTTTCCGTTTCAATCAGACGAGTCACCCGGTTTTGCTTTCCTGTCACAACTTCACGACAATTACCATATCTGGATATCTAACTGTTGGATCGTCTAGAAATTTGGACAGTATGTTTAGGACATCTGGACCTTCATTGTGACCAGAGCGATTTTGAATCAGAGCTTTTAATTGCTGGGAATCGTGATCGGCGTAGAGCATCACATAGAGGAAGTTATGATGTTCAAAAAGGAGAATGCAAGCAATTGAAGGTCTTCAAAGGTAACTAACGGCGACCCTAGATCGATTAGTATTCGTATAGGGATTATACTAGTTTTAATAGTTAAGTTGGATTAGTATGATTTTAGGATTTTGGGTGGGGATAATTTATTGTTATATGTTTATTTTCATGAGCTAATCTATTTTGTATTATGTCAAGATCGTGGTATCTATTGTAGTATGTTTTAGGAATTCATGTTAAATTTTTCTACCATTTATTTCTTTCAATGAGCACGAATCTATAAGTTGTAAGACTTGTATTATGGTTGGATTTTTATTTGGCTGGCGTGCGTCCTTACTAGTGTGGTTGTGTGCTTGAACATAATTGGTTTTGGTTGCTTGGTATTGCTTTCCCCCAAGCGTATTGTAGATGTTGATATTAGGATTTGCAGTTTAGTGGCCTAAGTAGTAATATGGAAGGTCGGGTATATGACTTACGTATTGAACATGCTTGAAGAAGATGTATGTGGTTTTGGTGATCATAACTTTCACTGTTCTAGTGGTGCACTCTAGCTGCTTCTTGTTCTAGTAATTCGTTCTTTCTTTCTTTCTTTCTTTTATTTTTGTTGTGGTACACTTGTACTATATAAGATGTTGATGTTGTGTAGAGTTACTAATGTTTATGGTTTTGATCTTCTTGTATATGTTTATATTATTTGCTTACTTAAGTCATAATGATATGGATTAATGATTTTTTTGTACTTGTTTTATGTTAGGTTTTTAGTTGATGTTTTTCCTGAGTCGTTATACCTTGTTGTGTTATTTTTATAATGAGTAAAAATTATACTTTTGAGTTAGTATTATTATTACAATTATTTTCAGACGGGTTTTTATCATGAATTGAAATTCTTGGGTTGCGATCCTAGATTTCTGCTGATTTGGTGTATGGCCTTAAGGGCATCCGCTTGAGTTGATAATGATTTGCTGATGATTATGAGTATTATTTTAATTATTGTTTTTGTTTGAGAGTAAGATATCCGAAGGGACGGAATCCCAAGGTGAAGAACATGCAAACCATAGGACGGAATCCTAGGTATACCTTGGTTTTGTTGTCGTCCGAGAGGTCAGTGAGGACGGAATCATACTCCGCATCTGGAGTATGACCATGCTTAGACACATGCAGTAGGGAACGTAACCCATAGGCTGTCTGGAGATTGCGATCCGACATTACCATAGGAAGTGGGTTGTCCACTAACGTTCAGCTCTCTCTCTCAAACTAATTATGTTACTTTATTATTTTAAACTTTGATGGTTTATGTTGTTAATTGTTACTTGAGTTTATATTTATAAGTTATTTATCGATTTTGTTTATTTTGTTATCTTTACTCTACTTACTTTAAGAATGTTGTATCTTTGTTTAAGTGGTTTATTTGATTATCTGAAATTTACTATTGAGATGTTTTTGTGTGACTTGATTATTAAGGCTTTTATAACTCTTATATGGATCCTAATTGAGTTGGGAGAGGTGTTAGTTACTCCCAACTGATTGTGGATGTTTGTTGATATATTTTGCAGGTGATTCTCTCGTGTTATGGGAAATGAGAGAAAGGTTATTTAGGATTTTTGAGACATCTTATTTTATATTTACTTTATGTATTGGGTTTATGAGGTTGTTTTGCCTCTTTATGGTTATTTTGAGATAATTCATTTGGGTTTATTTTCTTTAGTTTATATTTAACCCTTATTTAGAGTGACATTTCCGTCAGACGATATTTCCGCTATCGTCATTTCTTTAATAGAATGCTCTATTTTGTTTATTTTATGTTTATAAAATGACGGAGTGTTACAGTTGGTATCAGAGCAAATGATCCAAAAACTCTCATTGAGTTGCTACATATTCCATGAGAAATGTGTAGTTGTTGCATCTAGGATTATTAGCAGCTTAGGCTTCAAGAAAAGTTGTTAGTGAGAGTTACTTGGGTAGGAAGAAAGCCCCGGGAATTATTTTTTGTTAAACGATGTGCTATATGTTTTTCTTATGTGTTAGTTAGTGAGGTTTAGCAAGGACTAACATTTATGTTTTTGCAGAGTACCTCCAAGGCGTTAATTAGATGCCCGAAACAAAGTTGTATATATGTAGTCATCGTATAGCGTATTTTCGTGTCGTTTCAAGTTTCGAGAACGAAACCTTCTTAAGGGGGAGTGATTGTAACACCACGGATTTTCGTTCATAATTTATTCAAGTTATTTTCCCTTAATTATTATTTTCCGTTAAAATTATAATATTTTACTTCTTAGAAATATTATATCTTATATTTTTTGTTTTTTAACTAATAAAATGTTATATTTATATAACTTATTTAGTTAGAAATTATATATTTTATATTATTTAAATTTGTGCGTTTGAGCTACGTATTTCATCTTATCGTTTGTTGTCGCGTTTTGGACCGGTTGCGTAACGAAAATTTGACCGACCTTATACTATCCGAAATTATGTCTTGTATGGGAGATGTTTTCAGATTTATTTCAACCTTTGAAATCCCTTTGTAACACCCATTTTATTACCCCATAATTACCCCATCAATTTCAACTTGTATCTCCCCTCATTTTTAGCCATCTTTTGGATGCATTTTTCTTCTTCAAAAAAAATGCTGCTCTTTACTCTCTCTCTTGTTGCCGTGTCATTGGAGGAAAGGAAGACTAAAGGTTTCATCTTCTTCTTATCTCTTTCGCATTTTTCTGCCATTTCTGCACACCTAACTTGTTTGCATCATATCTCCTTCGTCTCTTATCGGAATTGGGCGTGTGAGTGGTCAAATCCATATACTCGGAAAGATCTTGCTCGTGGTGTAAATTTTTTTTGAAGAGAAGGAAAGACGTAACTGCAGTTTCCGTTTCAATCAGACGAGTCACCCGGTTTTGTTTTCCTGTTACAACTTCACGACAATTACCATATATGGAGATCTAACCGTTGGATCGTCCTAAAATTTGGACAGTATATTTGGGACATATGGACCTTCCTTGTGACTGCAGTGATATTGAATCAAAGCTTTTAATTGCCGGAAATCGTGATCGGAGCAGAGCAGCACATAGAGGAAGTTATGATGTTCAAGAAGGATAATGCAAGCAATTGGAGGTCTTCAAAGGTAACTAACGGCGACCCTAGATCGATTAGTGTTCGTATAGAGATTATACTAGTTTTAATAGTTAAGTTAGGTTAGTATGATTTTAGGATTTTGGGTGGGGATAATTTATTGTTATATGTTTATTTTCATGAGCTAATCTATTTTGTATTATGTCAAGATCGTGGTATCTATTGTAGTATGTTTTAGGAATTCATGTTAAACTTTTCTACCATTTATTTCTTTTTATGAGCACGAATCTGTAAGTTGTAAGACTTGTATTATGGTTGGATTTTTATTTGGCTGGCGTGCGTCCTTAATGGTGTCGTTGTGTGCTTGAACATAATTGGTTTTGGTTGCTTGGTATTGCTTTCCCCCAAGCGTGTTGTAGATGTTGATCTTAGGATTGCAGTTTAGTGGCCTAAGTAGTAATATGGAAGGTTGGGTGTATGACTTACGTATTGAGCATGCTTGAAGAAGATGTATGTGGTTTTGGTGATCATACCTTACACTGTTCTAGTGGTGCACTCTAGTCGCTTCTTGTTCTAGTAATTCGTTCTTTCTTTTAGTTTTGTTGTTGCACACTTGTACTATATAAGTTGTTGATGTTGTGTAGAGTTACTAATGTTTATGATTTTGATCTTCTTGTATATGTTTATATTATTTGTTTACTTAAGTCATAATGATGTGGATTTATGATGTTTTTGTACTTGTTTTATGTTAGGTTTTTAGTTGATGTTTAACCTGAGTTGTTATACCTTGTTGTTTGTAATGAGTAAAAATTATACTTTTGTGTTAGTATTATTATTACTATTATTTTCAGACGCGTTTTTATCGTGAATTGAAATTCTTGGGTTGCGATCCTAGATTTGTGCTGATTTGGTGTAAGGCCTTAAGGACATCCGCTTGAGTTGATAATGATTTGTTGATGATTATGAGTATTTTTTTAATTATTGTTTTTGTTTGAGATTTAGATATCCGAAGGGACGGAATCTCAAGGTGAAGAACATGCAAACCATAGGACGAAATCCTAGGTATACCTTGGTTTTGTTGTCGTCCGAGAGGTCGGTGGGGACGGAATCCTACACCGCATCGGGAGTATGACCATTCTTAGACACAGGCAGTAGGGAACGTAACCCATAGGCTGTCTGGAGATTACGATCTGACATTACCATAGGAAGTGGGTTGTCCACTAGCGTTCAGCTCTCTCCCTCAAACCAATTATATTACTTTATTATTTTAAACTTTGATGGTTTATGTTGTTAATTGATACTTGAGTTTATATTTATAAGTTATTTATCGATTTTGTTTATTTTGTTATCTTTACTCTACTTACATTAAGAATGTTGTATCTTTGTTTAAGTGGTTTATTTGATTATCTGAAATTTACTATTGAGATGTTTTTGTGTGACTTGATTATTAAGGCTTTTATAACTCTTATATAGATCCTAATTGAGCTGGGAGAGCTGTTAGTTACTCCCCACTGATTGTGGATGTTTGTTGACATATTTTGCAGGTGATTCTTTCGTGTTATGGGAAATGAGAGTAAGGTTATTTAGGATTTTTGAGACATCCTATTTTAAATTTACTTTATGTATTGGATTTATGAGGTTGTTTTGCCTCTTTATGGTTATTTTGAGATAATTCATTTGGGTTTATTTTCTTTAGTTTATATTTAACCCTTATTTAGAGTGACATTTCCGACAGACGATATTTTCGCTATCGTCATTTCTTTAATAGAATGCTCTATTTTGTTTATTTTATGTTTATAAAATGACGGAGTGTTACAGGATCGGATGGGCTTTTTTCCACTAGTGTAATTCAAATTCAATTAAGTCTGACGGAAAATTTGCCCCTACTATAGTCACTAAAACATCTCTATATAATTTAGAAACATCAATGACATCACTAGAAGGTATGACTATATCCATGCTTATAGGTTCGGGTTTTCCCAACTTAAGTTTTTCCACTAAGGTTTTGGAAATAAAAGAGTGAGAAGCTCCTAAATCAAATAAAATCTCAACTGGAATAGAAGAGATGAAGAAAATACTAGTCACTACGCTTACAGTAGTTTCAGCCTCAAAATTGCTCATGACAAACACTCGACCTTGATTATTCGCCTTAGCCTCATTGTCTCCTCCATTCCCATTCTTAGGAGGAACACGATTATTGGCCACTGACTGCTGCAAGGGTCCTTTGCTTCCATTACCTCCCTGATTCTAGGTTGGCTTTAGGATTTGCTGATGTTGAGTCTTTCTGGAAGCATTCATATTCTCTTTGGCCTAACTTGTTGAAGATCCTACAAGTTACCAGATTACCTTCACAGTCATTCCCTGGGTGGTTGCTTGAGCATCTTTTATAGTAGTAGACTCTTTTAGACTTTCCATTTTCAGACTAAAGACGAATGTTGTTATTCCCATTGCTTTTGTCATCTTTTTCTTGCTTGAATGCCCCATTAGTCTTTTGTCGCTTGTCTCGACCTTGAAACCCATTACTAGACCCCTTCCTTTTGTCTCCAGGATTCCCTTCTAGCTCTCTTCCCTTGATCCCGAATAGATGGCCAGCTCTCCTATACACTTCATCTCGGCTATCAAAGTTAGTCCCTCCCAATTTTCCTTGAATGGACAAGGTCAAACCTTGCTCAAATCGTTGAGGTTTCAGAACTTCAGTTGGAACCACTTCAGATGCAAACCTCATTAACTTTATGAACTTAGAGTAGTATTCATTGACAGTCATGGTACTCGTCCTAAGGTTTGTAAACTCTAGGCACTCCTTTTTCCTTAAGTGAGGTGGGTAAAACTTGATTCTCAAGGCTTCCTTAAATTGTTCCCATCCAAAATCTTCTTGAGTCGTTAGAGACTCCTTCCTTTGAGACCACCGTAAATCAGCTTCCTCTCTTAGGTCGTATGTAGCATTGTTGATCTCTAACTATTCAGTGCACTAAACAAGCAGTAAACAACTTAACAAACTCCCTAATCCAGCTTCTCAAGGCTTGCTGGGTCCTCTTTTCCATCATAGACAAGTGGATTCCTAGACGCTATTAAACACATCACCAGCTAGGTCAGGCTCTTGTCGACACTTCATCTGAGTAGTCATAGCCTTAGCTAAATTCTTGGTCAAAGAAGTAAACTCCTTAAGAGTTGCTCGAATTTTAGATCTACTTCCGGGTCTACTTGCCATTTTTTCCTCGGTAAGAAAAAAAATAGGTGCTACTTATTAAGTCATCCTACTAAATTTGTAAATCATACAACAATCATGATTCATAATATGATTGACATCAAGTAGATAACATGAAAAAGAAACTAAAATTTTATTTATTAATCATCCTTAAAAAGGAATGCTAACATTCTTAAAGAGTAGTAGTCTAAATCCGAAACTACTAATTATTAAAGCTGCTGACATACTACTAAAATAACAGGTCCCAAGATCAAAACCTGGCTCTAATAACACTTCGTGATACCCCCAAATTTCTCTCTTATTGAAGAATATATTTTAATATAAAACCCTTGAGAAATTTGATAGTATTATCACCACGTGATTACGTTAAAGGCTAAAATATTAACTACTAACTACTAATTTAACGATGCAGCAGAGCTAATAGAAATATCTTCTCTTATATAACTTTATTGTTCAACTATGACAATGGAAAATAGGAAATAAAATAGCAACTATTAAACTATGTATTAATCCTCACTAGCCCCCCCCATGCAAAGTATGCATCAAATCAAGCCGTAAATTCTGCTCGCCGAAATAGGGTCATCACAAGGACAAAGCCATAAAACAAAACAAATAAAAGCGTGTTAGTAAAAATAACGAGTACATGTATATGCGGAAATTTAAAGACTTTATTAAACATTCAAAATATTTTCATAAACCTTCCTTGGATACTTGTAATACTTATATAATATAAAGTATATTATTTTAATAAAACTACTTTCCTTGCCTAGGTACCTTTCTTAAAGTGTCCACACCCCCTAAGTTTAGTATTCCTTATTAAGTCTATTATGAGAGGGGAAGTATCTTGTCCACATGACTTACATAAAAAGTACCTGGGTAAATAATATAATAGTTATCGTTCTTGCTAATAAGTAACAAGCGGTTGTCTCTTTAATTGTGATCATAAAAGATCATATAACTAATGAAAATCCTTTGGCAATAATCCTCCTTTAAAAGAATAATAATTATTATATAAAACTTTAGCCATATAAGAAAAGGGCATAAATAATATATTTGTTCGTAAACATTCTTAGAAGTAGTACCAGCATTAGTATAGCTAAAGTAATGACTAAAAGATCATGCTAGTATAACAAATCTAAAATCATAATGTTGTTTTAGCTCGTAAAGAAAAATCTCCATACTAATATAGTGCTATTATGCTAAAGCATGAGAGTTGCCACTAAGTAACATGAACATAAAGTAAATGTACTGCTAGATTATAAAAAAAGGGTAAATGATGTAAACTAATAACAATAACATGTTTAACAATTATCTCAAGGTTAAATACTTACGAAAAGCAAAATTTAGCTAACAACATTCTCGTGGTATATAAATTTATCATGAAACACATAGTGTTTATACTAAACTCATACAAAAATATGCATGACAATGCAAGATAACAACCCTAGAAACATGATACTACGTATGCTGACCAATATTAAAGATCTACACATACACACACACCTTGAAAATTAATAACTACTAAGGGAGAAGAGAAAGGGTAGGCTAAGAGGGGGAGAGAGTCTAAACTTGAGAAAAGAGATGTATTTCTCAAATTTGGTGTGAACAATATGAGGGGTGAAGGCCCCTATTTATACTAGTTGGACAGGTAGAGTCGTACTACGACTCGGAAACTAAAAGATGGGTTTAAGAGAAAAGATAAATAAATTTAGCTAATATCCAACTACGATCATCTAACTAGGATTGGGGGAAAATATAAATTATAAAATTTAGCCAAACTTTTGATAACTATACACTCACTGGCGTGAGTTTGTGCCGGAGGTCAAAGTTTTTTCTTTTTCTTTTTCTTTTAAATCTTTTGTAAATCTTTTTGAATTTTTCCTTTAAAATATTTTTTTATTTTATTAAACCAACTACTTGGATTAAAATTTGTGAATTTAAGCCCAACATTTAATTTGGGCTCGAATTTATTTGAAAAACCCATAATCTATTATAAAAGCCTATTGAAAAACCTTTATAATTAATAATAAACCTTTTTAGTAAATAATATATTTTAAAAATAATAACTAAAAATACTAAGTATTACAGTGGCGGTGCGTCCAACGCCACTCTTTTGCGGTGAGCGCACTGTACTTTTTTTTAATGTTTTTGTACAAATAAGCCACTGATTTTCCGAATCAATAAAAGGAATACTTTTGGCACGCTCTCTATACGCGAATACTTGCAATCTCTCAAACTCTCATACTCTTATACTTTCATATTTACAAACACATAAACACATACTTTGATCGATCTTCATAAGTACTGTTCGTTGAAAGGCTTCACTATTGCTCCTCCTGAATGTTGTTATTCCCTCAAACCCCAAGCAATACCGGTATATTCTTGATGGTCCTTGAATATATCTCTCTTATTTATTTATTGAAGTTACTAACGATTTCTTTCATGATGTAGATCTTTAATAAAAATCCGTTCTTTTGTATATTCTAACCTCTATTCTTTCTTTCTTATTTTTCTTATATATTTTCTATGATTGTCCTTTTTATGCTTTCATCACCAATATGTTATTATTGCTAATTAAGACCTAAGAGATTGTTCTAACATTAATCATATAATTTGGACAACCTATTAAGAACCCTGTAATGTTTGATTGCTTAATAACGTGTCACTAAAAAATAGTCTTTTTGATGTGTTTAGTCAACCAACATAGACTAATTTTTTTAGGGTGTTTGAAAATATTATTTGGTTGTTCTTTGGCATAAACTTTGCTATCAATCCTGTTAAGTAGAGGCCAGCAATGGGCGAATGTGGTTCATGACCGTGTTCTTATTACCCTCACCCCCGAACTCAATCTATGCACTAGTAGAATAAATGCTTATTGTTGCAGTCATTAAGTGGCCTATTGCGGCGGTTTTGGCCGCGCAGCAATTAAGGGCGCAGCAATAGGTAATTAATCTATTGCTACGATTTTTGACCGCAGCAATAGGTCAAGCTATTGTTGCGGTTGCTGGCAAAAACAGCAGCAATAGATTACACCTATTGCTGCTGTTTCTACCCAAAACCGCAGCAATAAGATTTTTTTTAATAAAATAATGCAGGTATATTGCTGCGGTTTTTGGTACAAACCGCAGCAATACGTTGGTCAGTACAATTTTTTTTTTTTGCCTTTTCCTAACATGGAAAAAAATGTACGCAAAAAAAAATAAGTGAAAAAGAAAAAACCTCATCAACAGCATGGGAAGGAGGATACAAGCAAACCTCATTACAAAATATGAATTAAAGATTCTCATTATATAAATCTTGCAAATTACAAACAAAATATAAAAGATCAAAAATAAAAAAAAATAAAGATATGCAAAATAAAAAACCAGCCAATTATAAAAATGTGAAAGACATAAAATCGAAAATAAGAACGAAAATATCGAAACAGAGAAAAAAAAAGAAATCAAAGAGAATACAGAACCGCCATCATCGACCAGATTTCGAAGAGCAAGCTAAGCGCCTTTTCACCACCACCAACGATTTTTCTACCGGCTTCAACGAACCACTTTATCCAAATCTCGCCGGAGAAACTTAATCTCGCCGGAGTGAAGGAGTGAGAGATGATGCGCGAATTGCATGAACTCGCCGGCGAGAGGAAATTTCCAGATCTAAAAAAAAAAGAGAAACTTTAACAAATACATCGTACAAAATCACTCAAATTCCAGTAAATCACGACTAAATTCAAAGAATTACAGTAAAAGGAAAGAATTCGAAGCAAACCCTTTAATAAAACGATCACCTCCGCCTCCGGAATTCATCGGGTTTTTTGTCGCCCAGATCTGCCGCGTACTCATGATAATGCGACATTCGAGATTTGATGCCGGCGTTCGAAGATTTCAGTCGCGTTCGAAGCAAGGAGATGAGAGGAGCGACGTGCGAAGATGAGAGGAGCATTCTCCAAGGCTTGGCCGCCGACGAAGTGCGAGGAGCGACGTGCGAGGATGAGAGGAATTTCCGGCGAGATGAGAGGATGAGAGGAGAATGAGATGTTGAGAGGTTGAGAGGAGAGAGTGAGGAGAGAGAGGAACATGAGAAAACGGATGGGTTAGTTATTAAAAGGAAACCCTAATTAGGCCACGCTTTTTTATATTTAAAACAGCCTATTGCTGCGGTTATTTGTAGAAACCGCAACAATAGGCTCAAATATTAATAAAAAATTAATATTTTAATATATTGCTGCGGTTTTGGCGGGAAACCGCAGCAATAGAACTGGTCCAAAAGTCAACTTAAGTTTGAAAATTTTCCCGTTGAAATCTATTACTGCGGTTTCCAGCCCGAAACCGCAGCCAATTGGTCTATTTTATATTTTACCTTTTTTTTTCATGTGGTTTATTGCTGCGTATGGGTAAAACCGCAGCAATACCACTACAACAATAAGCAATTATTCTACTAGTGATGGTTCGTTGACCATTAATGGAGTCATGACGGGGAAATCTACATTGGATAAGTCCCTAAGTTGTCCCAAGGTTTCCCAATATCCAATTAGGTTTATGAGTCTTCCTTTAAAGACTTGTTGGCGACTTCTCTCTATTTCAAACCATTTTTCAATAAAATCTTTACAATGAGGTAGTCAAATACGCGCTCATCTTGCGTAGGCAAATAAAATCACTTATCTTGGATAATTGTTGGGGTTCGATTTAGTTCCTTCTCTAATGTTGTTGCTTGGAGTAAAGACACTGCAGTTTCTAGAATAAGAGAGGAGCATCCCATCCTTTATTTGCTTTCTAGTGTAGATTCTTTCATAAAATGTTGCACGGTTTGTAACACTCAATAGGAGTGGGATTTTACGTGGAACAAAAAAATTGTACTGCTTTCTTAGTTACATTAGCATATTTCATCTCATATTAGACTTCATCTCATGTTTGTTACATCTATGGGACTACTGCTAGCACTCTTCGAGAACCTTGTTGATATTTCACTACAATCTCTTAAGCTCATTCATCTTGTTCATGATTCTTCATAACATGATTGTTTCGTAATTGGTTGTTTGTGGTTAGATTAATTGATTTCTCTCTTGCTCGATTTAACTTTACCATGCAGACACCTTAACCTAAGTGAGCTTCTGTGTCTATAAATTGACGAGTCTGTGTTAGTTTTTCTATTTCATGTGTAATTAGTTCTTCGTTGTTGCATTGATCTTGATTTTGACTTGGTACTCTTTGAAACTTGATAGTGCAAACATTTTCATATGATTGAGGCATTTTATTTGATGATCTTAACCCCAGAGTTATTCTTGTTTTCATATTATCCTTTCTCTAGCCCCACCGAACCTTTCTGACTGTTTTTTATTGGTACCCATATTACAAGCCGTTAGCCTTATTTGATTCTTGTCCCAAGCCTAGCTTGAGGGAGCGAATATTAGTTTTAGTTAGGTTTATATTGAATCGAAGTGCTCTTTTGTGGTTTAGATGAACGGAAAAGTATGTTAGCTAGTGAGCTTAGAAAATGAATTGAAAGTTCGAATAAAAAAGAGAAAAATGAAATGACCAACAAAAAGTGAAAAAAGAGTTTTGAATAAAATGAAAGAAAAAGGGTTATTATTGAATTTATTGAATGAAAAAAGTGTTGATTTTATATTTGGAGATTGTTGGTTGTGGTGTGAAGTTATTTTGACCTGTCTTGGTCATGTTTTCAGTTATATGATGCTCCTCTTTCTTGATTTTTCCACCATAATTCCCAACTTATTTTCCATACCCTTAACCTCAGCCATATTACAACCCTTTAAGTCCTCTTAATCATTATGTATTGTATTGTTGAGTAAAAAGTGTGTCAAAAAGTCAAAGTTAAAAAATATTTGTGCTTCATCCGAGTTGAATTGATTTAGGTTGAGTGTCATTATTTAACCCTTAAACACATGAGAGATTTGAGTGCACATGACCATAGTGAGATATGTCAAGTTTGGTTAAATCCATCTTGGAGGAGATGGTTTGTGGTATGATTAGAGAGTCAATTGCGATACATGACATGCTAATCGACTTTCAAAACTGATAAACTCTGGGTGTAGTGGATCAATGCCTACTATCTTAAAAGACATACAGTGCTTAATGTTGCTGTTGCAAGCAACATCTCCTAGGGTTTGAGGAAAATAATTGCTTCTAGAGAGTTGTTGAATATCATTAGAGGCTGGGATAATGTGATTGTTAATGGAAAATTTAGTATAAGGAAAGCTTATACTATTCTTTATGGTGAAGCTCAGAAAGTGGAATGGAGAAGATTGATATGCAACAATAGGGCTAGTCCTAAGATCAAGTTCATTTTATTGATGGTGCTACGAAACAGACTAGCTACTACATATAGATTTAGCAAATGGCTGCCTAACTGCAGTACTACCTGCTGCCTTTGTGATAGGAACGAGGAATCAGTTCAACATCTTTTTTTCAAGTGTAGTTATATGCTGCTGAGGTTTGGGTTGATTTGAAACGTCGAGTTGGTGGAAATGCTACTGCTATGCAGTTTACAGATAAATACAGGATTGTAATGAGTAAGGCTCACAGTATAAGTATCAAGGCTAAGGTGTATGTTATGCTGTTCATAGAGGCTATCTATGCTATTTGGAGACAAAGAAATGACAAGACCTTCTCTAATACTTGTGTTACTCCACAAATGCTAATTAGGGAGATTATATTTAGAGTGTCTTGTAATTGTAAAGATAAGGAACGATTATTGTTGATCCAGTAACTCTGTTGTCTGGTTACTGGTTGTGTTTTTGTTTGGTTAGTGTGTAGCTTGTGGTCTCTTTGTAAACTTTCCAATTTTTTTTTGGTTCTCAATAACAACTTTGAATTGCCCAAAAAAAAAAAGTTGCCTGGGATAAATCTCCTCCTAAGGTGAGTCTTTAGCTTTGGCCAAGATTGAATTTTTCCCTTATGATCCCTCCTTCTTTGATCTTGAATCCCCTCTAACCAAATAACAGTGTGTTTTGTTAGCTTCAATTAAGCAATTTGGAATTGTTTATCGTCCGGTGTCTCTATATCACTAGCACCACCTTAGTTCTTTTTCTCCTTCCCTAGCATACTCATAGTAAGCGTGGATAATACTTGTTGCATTTCGGCCAATTGTTGCTGAACCAACTCATTAACTCTTTCTTGATTGTTTCCCCTATATTTATGGACAACAACCTCCAAGAACCACCAAGAATCGCCAAGAACCTCCAAAACAACAGCAAGCATGCAACTTGTCAGAGGAAATGGTTATGCGAGACTTTTCTTGAATAACATTGTTGACACGTCACCACCTCCAAAATTACTCCTTTGCTCTAAATGATGTGTAAACACACTTACACATTTTACGAGAAACAAACATATTGATTTAGAGTAGAACACTAACTCTCTAAGTCGATTTAGAAGAAAGTGTTTCTTGGATCATAAACTAAGGGTTTAATTTGTTGGTCTTGGATTAACTCACAACACTCACAAACTCTTTAAATAAACTTGGAAAATTCATAATAATTTCAGATGAATAGCAAGCAAAGCAAACAACAATGCTCAACTCTCTAACACAAGTGTTTAAACATAAAAATATGTAATCTATTCAATATAGAACGAAAAAATAATATATATTACTATAGGACTCCTAAAGCTAAGCAACTACTAATAAAGATAAACATAAATAACTATCTAGCTAATACTTGGGCGGCAACTAAGCCAAGTATGACTCTTGCTCCTATGCTAAAACCAAGTAAAACCTTTACCAAGTAGGAAAACAGAACTAGGAGTACCACTTCCTATTACAATTAGAACTACAATATTCATTTCCTAACTCTAATCATAGTTAGGACTCCATGAAATCATCATGCACGTTTTCTCTTCTTCTATGCTTAGTCCATAAGTTTCACTAACCCGCCCCTTGTACTCTTCCATCTCCCTAAGCAACAACACTTCATTAGACTCAGTTGCTAACATGTCACTTGATCTTGTATCACATACTAAATAATTAGAGTACGGCATGGAAACTCCTCGAGATGAATTTGCCGAGGGGGTGTATGGGACCTCCTCGAGATGAATCAAATGCCTGGTGAGCCCATGGAGCTCGAGCGAGGTACATGGAACCTCCTCTAGATGAATTCGCCGAGGAAGGTGTATGGGACCTCCTCTTGATGAATCAAGGGCTGGTGAGCCCATGGAGCTCAAGGGAGGTACATGGAACCTTCTGGAGACGAATTCGGGGTAAATGAGCCCCAAGAGCTCGAGGGACGTATATGGAGCCTCTTCGAGATGAAGTCGTCGAGGGAGGTCCATAGGACCTTGAGATGAATTGGGGGCTAATGAGCCCCAAGAGCTCGAGGGAGCTGCATGGAACCTCCTTGAGATGATTTGGTACCTCTTCGAAGTTGTCGGGGGCTAATGAGCTTAATGGACTTCAAGGGAGGTCATGAGACATGCTTTGGTATAGTGGCTTAGTACCTTTAACTCTTGTCAGGTACTGAATTCAAGGACCCTTAGTCGGGTGGCGGTTCGAAGTATCCCTTACTCGATTTGGGCCAGGGGCTAGGAGTAGGTGTACATGTAACTCTTACCTCGTACTAATGTAATACCCCTCATGTTTGCTTTAAAGAGATTTAGCAGGCTACTCATTGCAACAAGATGCATCTTTCTTTTAGGGAGCTCATTTCCTTTGTTACTCCACAGTTAAGCGTGCTTGGTTGGGAGTACTCCAGCGATGGGTGACCTCCTGAGAAGTTTCTTGGGGTGCGCATGAGTGAGGACAAAATGCGCCGGAAGAACTTGTGTTGGTTATTGAGGACAGCTGTTGGCTCTGGATGCGCATTGGTGACGATATACTCGACTCCGTACGGGTCAGGTGTTACAACTAAGATCGAGGACCCTCAATCGGGTGGCTGTTCGAAGTATCCCTCACTCGATCTAAGGAAGGTACCTAGGAGTAGGGCTTTAGATATTTGGAACACTTGCTATGTTCAGGTGGACTTCCTCAACCATAACAAGGAGCTAATAAGCCCCAAGAGTTCAAGGAGGGTCCAATTGCTTTGTTGGAAGGGCTTTGAACTTGGAATATATTTTTTGAGGTAAGATAAATGCATGTCGCTCGACCTTAGCGAGGAGTTGATCAGCCGTAGGAGGTCGAGGAACTACCATATTGGTGATTCTTGCTTGACTCGAGCGAGGCATCTTCATAGAAGGGCTTTTGTGCTGCTATCATTTATTGAGGTGGAATGAGTTTTTTCGAGCCTGACATCGTGCTAATAAGCCTAAAGAACTCGAAAGGGATCCTATTGACTTCTTCGAGATATTTTGTCTCAAGTGGAGTTTATATTGTCCTGAAGCTGTCTTGTGGATGGGACATCTATGAACGTTCGAAGGCCGTATGAGGGGACCTCTTCGAACTATGTTGAGGGCAGGACATACATGAGTGTTCGAAGGTCGTATGACGGGACTTCTTTGAACTATGTTGGTGATAGGACAACCCTGAGTGTTCGAAGGTCGTATGAGAGGACATCTTCAAACTATGTTGAGGATGGGACATATATGGGTATTCGAAGGCCTTTATGAGAGGACCTCTTCAAACTATGTTGAGGATGGACAACCCTGAGTGCTCGAAGGTCATATGAGATGACCTCTTCAAACTATTACTATAAGAATCCGCCTTTTTACTGACTGATATATTCACCGAACGCCTAAAATAAGTTGGTAAAATAAAATTTACCGACTACCTGGTGCTCGGACTCTGAATACCAACTGCTTTACCAAATCATCGACCGTTTATGTATTAGAAGCTAAATGTCAACCGCATTTTGTAAATTATCGACCGAACTAGGCAACATGTTTTCTAATGATAAAAGAGGTACCGACCACTCTTTCATTCACCGACTATCCTAACCTCTAATTTTTGGTATTTGGAATCTAGAAATTTCATGAATTTCCTTTACAAATTTCCAGAAGTTGGTAGAATTGGTGTTTGTTCTTCCGAAATTGGTGTTTATTCTTGTGATGTTTGTGATTATTCTTGTGAAATTGGGGTTTTCCTTTAGTATATTCTTGGTGTTGGGCTCTCCTTGTTCCCCTCAACTCACTTCATTTTTCTCATGCGAAGGTTTGTTCTTGATTATTTTTTTTGCTCTTTGAATTTCTTTTGTAATTATTTATTTGAGATACTTTTATATGCTATGCATGAAGGAATTGTATTTCTGATTCGGGTACTTTTCGTTTCTAGGGTAAGCTTCAGCTAGTTTTCAAATTCCATTTTGTGTGTTCTTTAGTTGCGGTTGGTCTTTGGGTGAATGGTGTAAATTTACCTGTTGTTGGTCTGTGTACTAATGATAAATCAAGAATCAGCCAACATAATAGGTGCACTCATTCTATGATAAACCATTAGTAAAATATTTGAGTACATCTGCTGAACAATGAAAGCAATAAGGATGCTAGTTGGTAATTGAAAGTCTATTATTTATGTGAAAGATGAGAGTTAAATTTCATAATGAAATGGATGATGTAATCAAACTTGTCTTAGTTGCAGGGAATTATGGAAGCATTTTTTTTGCTTTGGTGATATTATGATCTTAACAAACTCTTTAAAGACTGTTTGTGCCCAATATTCCATGGGCCCGGTTCTTGAGAGGAGGACCATCAAACCCCCGGGCGGGGGGACAATGGGACCTACAGGGTGGTTGCCCTAACTCCAGAATGCCTAGGGATCTCAAGCAAGGAGCAAAAAGGCTTATTGCCTGAAAAGGCAATATAACCAAGAAGCCCCCCAGAGGCCCATCCCATCAATGTTCCCTTTATGGGGATTCTTAATGCTATAAATATCCAATGTCTCATCAATGAAAAGGTAATAAATTCTAGACCAACTGCTCAATACTTACAGTTAAACGTCCTAACTGACTTGAGCGTTGGAGGGGCGATCCCGGAAACACCCCCGGGGTAGTCTAACCCTCATTCTTGCAGGTCTTCACGACGTCGTTCGAGCACTCGGCTATCATCAACGGCCATCAGCCCTCGTCTTAACTAGCTCCCCCACCTCACAAGTTTTTACCCGAAACAGGTTGGCGCCGTCTGTGGGGATCGACAAACAAAAAGCCATGGCCAATGCTCGGAGATTCTGTCGAACCCCGCAACCTCCAAACTCACCACCTCGAGAAGGGAATCCCCCTCTCGAGGTAGCTGATGAAACAGCGGGCGACCCTCGCAGGGCCCCCGTGCTCTCAGAAAGACATCAACACATCCTCGAAGAAGTAGCTCCTCGAGAGGCAGCCAGCGCGGCCAATCGAGGACCACCTCGAGAGAGAACAAACTTCCCTCGAATTGAGCTCCCCCGGGTTGAGAAACCCAGTCCAAATTATGTCACCCAGCAGGATCTGCAGCAGCTGGCAGAGCGCCTCAGCGACAGTCTTGAGCGGAACCTTAGGGCCCTCGTCTACATCCTCTAGAACGGAGGAGAGGGAACATCCACCAGGCCTCCTGCCCCACGACTCACTATGGGGAAGAACGGACGCAATCCTCCCCCTGACGATCCCGTTCCACGAGCGTCAACTCGAGCCCCCCAGGATCCTACTCGAGCCCCTCGAGCTCCCCAAGAGACCCTCCTAGCCGGAGGGATGCCCGGCATATCATCATCGAGCGATCCCTCGTGCACGGTCATCGGGATGCTCGCGAAATCCCGGACGAGCGCCGGGCTCGCTCGAGACAAGAGAGAGTAGCACCCTCGAACCGCAGCCCATAGGAGGGAAGGATCTCGACAACGCGAGGAGGGGCCCCCCGGAGCGCAATGAGGACGAAGCCGGCAGCTTCTAAGACTAACTCGGGAATCTCGACGCCCACTTCGAGAACCTCGGCTTCATCACGCCCTTCGCCGAAGAAATCATGCGAACCCCCAACCCTCGAAAGGTGAAGGTGCCGCCTATCGAACACTATGGGGGAACAACAGATCCCGTCGATCACCTCGCTGCCTTTAAAGCACAAATGAGTGTGCAGACAGAGAGCGAGGCAGCTTGGTGTAAGTTCTTCCCCACCACATTGAAGGGCCTCGCGCTCACTTGGTTCACAGAGTTACACCCGGGCAGTATCTTGAGCTTCGCCTCCCTCGAGACAGCTTTCAAGCAAAACTTCATCGCAAGAAGACGGCACCGAAAGACCAGCATCCACTTAATATCGATAAGACAATGCAGAGAAGAAGACCTGGCAGATTATATCAAGAGGTTTAATGAAGAGTCCCTAAAAGTCTCTGACTTACAAGATAGTGTGGCTTTCACAGCTCTGATGTCGGGCCTCTACCCATCGAGTCGGTTCAAGCTAAAGCTCGCAGAAAGCGAGGCCTCCACTTTCTCTAAGGCAATGAACCTCTCTCAGAAGTTCATACAAGCATCCGACATCTGTAAAACGCATGACGAGCCCAGCGCTAACAAAAGAAAAAGCGACGGTGGGATGAGAGGTGACCCCCTTCGAGAGGCTCCTCGGAGGGAAAGAGAGAAGAGGCCTCGGGTGGAAGACAACGGCTACGACCCTCGATACAACCTCAACCGAAGGGAGATATATCTCGATATCAAGGAAAAATACGCCTTGCCAAAGCCGACACCCATCAGATTTTCCATCAACAGAAGAGACAAGAAGCTTTGGTGTGAGTACCATCATGACTGCGGACACACCACCCACGGTTGTAGAGAGCTCAAGAGAGCATTGGACAAGTTGGCAGATGAAGGAAAACTAAATCGATATTTGAAGAACCCCGCGGAAAAGAAAAAGGAGCCTCGAAAAGAAAAGGAGTCGAGGAGTGAAGAAACAACAGGATTCGTCAGTGTCATAGCCGGAGGGTACACTTCGGGCGGCTTAACCAGCCGCTCACGAAAGAAACATCTATACACCCTGAAACACGGGGCGGCGGATACGAGCAGGGCAGCAGCTTGTCCCACCATGATTTTCAAAGATAGCCATCGGCCTATTCAAAACCCACACGACGACCCCCTGGTCGTCGAAATGAAGATTGCTAATCTGAGAGTAGGTCGAGTGCTCATAGACAATGGGAGTTCCGCAGATATCACAACCATGGATTGTCTGGCAAAACTGAAATATCAAAAGAGTGATCTCAGGCCCATCAGCCAGCCGCTGGTAGGATTTGGGGGCCAATCCGTCCAACCTCTAGGATCGGTCAAGCTTCCCACGAGAATGGGAGAGAAAGGTCGAGGGAGGAGCGAGCTCATCGACTTCCTCGTCGTGGATGTTGACCTCCCCTATAACGTCATCATTGGGTGCCCCACCCTCAACAAGGTTAAAGCTGCCATCTCCACCTACCAACTACTGTTACAGGTCGAGGCCGACGACGGGAAGGTCGCCCAATTATTTGGGGATCAGATGTCTGCCTGGGAATATTATGTCAACAGCATGAAGCACCAGCGCGACGCTACAACCAACAAAAGGAAGCACCCCGCTCCCGAAGGGCCCCTCCCCGTAATGGGGATCTATGTTGCCGAGAACCCCAAACAGTATGAGAGGCCCCGACCCGTAGACGGGGACGAAGAGGTATGTATCGATAATACAAGGGGAAGGACAATAAGGATCGGCAAACAGATTCCTGAAGGCACCCGAGCTTAAATCATCGATGTCATCCGTGAGTTCCAGGATGTATTCGCCTATACGGTCGACGAGATGCCGGGCATCGATCCTGAGATCATGGTGCACCGCCTCAACATCAAAGAGGGCTATCGACCAGTGAAGCAAAAGCTAAGGCATCAGGGTGCTGAGAGAAGTAAAGCAGCGACCGAGGAAGTGAAAAAGTTGTTGGCAGCAGGCTTCATCAAAGAATGCCAGTACACCGAGTGGCTTACTAACGTGGTACTGGTTTGTAAATCAACTGGCTCGTGGAGAATGTGTGTCGACTTTACGGACCTGAACAAGGCCTGTCCAAAGGACGACTTCCCCCTCCCCAAAATCGATAGACTTGTCGATTCAACCGCCGGACATGCCCTCTTCAGCTTTATGGACGCCAACGTCGGATATCACCAAATCCCCATGGCAGAAGAAGATCAAGCTCACACAGCATTCACCACAAACTCAGGGGTCTACTGTAACAAGGTGATGCCATTCGGCCTCAAAAACGCTGGTGCTACTTACCAACGCTTCGTCAACAAAATGTTTGAAAATCAGATAGGAAGGAATGTCGAGGTTTATGTGGACGATATGATCGTCAAGAGCCAGCAGGAAGAAGAGCATGCATCGGACCTTAGAGAAACCCTGTCCACCCTACGCTCCCACAATATGATGCTGAATCCGAAGAAATGTGTCTTTGGCGTAAAGGGGGGAAAGTGCCTCGGCTTTCTAGTCGATGAAAGAGGCATCGAGGCTAACCTGGACAAGGTTCAGGCCATAATTGAGATGAAAAGCCCTCAAACTGTCAAAGAAGTTCAGCGCCTAATCGGCTGCATGGCGGTACTAGGACAGTTCCTATCTAGGCCAGCAGACAAAAGCCTATACTTCTTCAGAACACTAAAGCAACCGACCTTTGACTGGAACCAGCAAGGAGAGGACGCATTCCAACAGCTAAAAGCGCACTTAGCCACCCTCCCCAAGCTCGTCTCCCCCTTGCCAGGAGAGATGTTGTTTGTATACTTGGCTGTGTCAGAAAATGCACTCAGCGCCGTCCTCGTCGCAGAGAGAGAAAAGAATCAACACCCCGTCTATTTCATCAGTCACGCCTTTCGAGGCGCATAAGCTAAATACCCCCCAGTCGAAAATATGATATTTGCCCTAGCGATCGCCACCCGCAAACTCAAGCCATACTTTCAAGCTCACCCCATCAAAGTTTTAATGAGCCAGCCCCTCCGAAAGATAATCAAAGGTAAAAACCAGTCGAGCAGGGTTACGAATTGGTCTAATCAGCTGTCAGACTTCGGTATAGAATTCGAACCCCGCCGAGCAATCAAGGCTCAGGCGCTAGCTTACTTCATCGCCGAATGTACCTCGAGATCCGAGCCTGCCGTGGAAGGTCCCTGGGAATTATTTATCGACAGGTCATCATCGAAAGCGGATTGCGGGGCCGGCATGTTAATCCTCGATCCTCAAAGGAATAGGACGGAATACGCCGTGAAGTTCGCCTTCATTGCCTCAAACAATGAAGCAGAGTACGAAGCCCTCTTACTCGGGCTACAAATCTGTAGGGCGGCGTGTTCTTCAATCATCAAAGCCCACTCAGACTCCCAACTCATCGTAGGACAAGTAATTGGGGAATTCGAAGCCAAAGAAGACAGCATGAAGATGTATCTCATGAAAATCAAGGAGGAAGTCAGCAATCTGGCAACCTTTGCCATCGCCCACATTCCAAGGTCAGAAAATCAGCAGGCAGATGCATTATCGAGATTGGCCAGCTCCGCCGAAGATCAGTCACCCCGCCCCATAATGTGGGAAGTGCTTAACGCCCCCAGTATCAATAGAGGGGTAGCTAGCCTCGACAGGAGCCCCACATGGATGGACAAGTTGGTGTCCTTTGCAAGGGATGGGGTGCTACCTGAGGACGAGCTGGAGGCCGAGAGGGTGAGGAGGCAAGCCCGATGGTTCGTGCTCCATGAGGGGCAGCTGTACAAGAAGTCCTTCACCCATCCACTCCTTCGGTGTCTAACCCCGCAGGAGGGTGACTATGTACTTCGAGAAATACACCAAGGAGCCTGTGGTAGCCATCAGGGTGCCAGAACCATCGCCGCTAAAGCCCTTCGAGCTGGGTATTACTGGCCAACGTTAAAGGGAGATGCCTCGAACTTGGTTCAAAAGTGCAAGGAATGCCAGATGCCTCGAACTTGGTTCAAAAGTGCAAGGAATGCCAGATGCACGCCAACTTGCCCCCTCACTACTATCCAGGCCCCTCTGCCCTTCGACATGTGGGGCATGGACCTATTGGGGCCTTTTCCCCCTGCATCAGGCCAGTGGAGGTTCCTGTTAGTCGCCGTCGATTACTTCACAAAATGGGCCGAGGCCCAACCACTGGCATACATCACCGACAAGCAAGTTCAACAGTTCATTTGGCGTAATCTGATAACTCGATTCAGCGTCCCTCAAGTCCTTATATCGGACAATGGGCGACAATTCAACAGCGGCCCCACGAAAGATTATTGCTCTCGATTCGGCATCGAAACCAGATTCTCCGCTGTCAGTTGACCCCAGACCAATGAACAGGCTGAGGCCGCCAACAAGGTAGTTCTCAAGGGATTAAAAACCATGCTAGAAGGAGCCAAGGGCTCATGGATCGACGATCTACCTGGGATATTGTGGTCCACGAGGACGATGGTTCGTGAAGCCACAGGACAAACACCGTTCAACTTGGTATATGGGAGCGAGGCTGTGCTGCCCGTCGAAGTCGGCATCCCCTCACCACGGATAACCTTCTACGACCACGACAGCAATGAAGAAGAGAAACGCGTCAACCTCGATCTCCTCCCCGAGACTCGAGGCAACGCACTTCTCAAGGCCATCTCCTACAAGCTCAAGATCACCAGGCTCTTCAACCGACGAATCAAGCATCGACCTCTGCAGGTCAACGATTGGGTGCTCCGGAGGTTCGAGGCCACCGGCAGGGAACCTCGCCTTGGTAAATTACAGCCCAACTGAGAAGGGCCTTACAAAATCACAAAGGTCGTTCGACCAGGTACATACCGCCTCGAAGACCAGGAAGGCCGCCCCTTGCCCCGTCCTTGGAACGCGGACAATCTTAGAAAGTTCTTTGTATGAGCTCAAGCCCCGCCTTCGAAGCAGTGCATGTTACAAGTTCCAGCCCTCGAAATTTAGGGGCATCTTTCATGAACATCCTTTGCAGAATGACAAGCCATCTTTTGTAAAGCTGTCTCAGCACCTATCGAGTTGTAAAACACCTATCGAGTTGTAATACATCTATCGAATTGTAATATCGGGTTGACAGCAAATTTTGCAAACAAAATAGATCGAAGTATGCACTTTAAGTATACACCTATCAAGTTGTAATACGCCCAATAAATTGTAGTACAACTATCGAAGTCACATCAAACATAGACAAAAATTTCAAAGGCATAAACTTGTTAAAATAAAAATACATCGATTGGATGAATAGCAAATTTTACTAATGAAGAGAGGTACAAGCCATCGAGATGGTAAAGTTACACATATAAGGAACATCCAGAGATTAGAACTAAACAATAAGGGTCTAACATTAACCCTTGTAGGAGCCAGAAGGTAGAAAGCGGAAGATGAGGGAGGTGGAATCATGGGTGCAAGCCCTTGAGATCGGCAGCAACAGGAACTTGGTCCTCGACCTGAGCGACCCCCGCGTAATCCTCTCCTCGAGGAGCCTCAGCATCCTCTTGGGAGAGAGCAGCTTCTGCCAGGAAAGGCCAAGAGACAGCTTCTCAAGGACGGCTCGAACGTCCTTGATAGCTTCAGAGCGACCGACCTCGGAAGCTTGAAGGGAGGCATCCTCGAGGAAGATCCTCCCGACCTCGAAAAGCTTCCAATTCTCGATGATCAGCTCCCGACAAGCAGTCGCCTCCTTGACGGCATCAGTAGCCCTCTTATCGGCCTTCTCCGCCCTGGCCAAGGCCTCCTTCCTGTCCTTCGAGGCCTGACGATGCCTCTTGCTGGCCGAGTCCCTCTGCTTAGTGAGGTCCTCGATGGTCTGCTGGGCCTCGACCATATTCTCCTTGAAGTCCAGCTGATCCTTCTTAATAGCTCCCTCAGCTTCAGAAAGCTTCAGCTCAGCAATCCAGACCCGATTGTGGAGGGAGATGCTCTCGTCGAAGGACATCTGGTCCTTGACTACAGCAGAGGCAGTACCCCGAGGACAGTGGGCCAGAGCAGAGACCCTGATCTAGAGCTGCAGAAAACAAAAAAAACGTAAGCAACAAATTACCTAAGCAAAGAGGAAAAGAGAATGGAGTAGGCACATACCTCGACGAGGGTAGCCTTCAGGGCTTCGAGCTCCTCACCGTTAGTACCACAGCAGGCTGCCTCATCAGCAGCTGTCATCAAAAAGGCGGAGGCTCTCTCGAACCTCCCAGCCAGGTCAGCCCTCGAGAGGGCGGAAAATGGAACAGCAGCAGGCGAGGGGGACGACCCCTCGACCTTCGGCCTCTTCGCTGGGGCGTGCTGCACCCCGGGCGAAGTAACAGGAAAGACAACCGCAAAAGGAAGTTTCCCCTCGAATTTAGCCTTGAGGGGCTCCTGCTTCACAACAGGAGCCAAGCGAGGAAGGGCCTTTGTGACCGAAGTTATAGTCACATCCTCTGTTGAGGACGCTGCCTCGAGCTTAACGACCTTCGAGGCATCAGGTAACCTCGTGCCAGCGGAGGCGGAGTTCGAACCCGCCTTCGCCAGCTGGCGGCGTTTGGCTGCTCGAAGAGCCTCAGGAGTGATCAATGGTTGAGACATCGCAATATAGGCAAGAAACACGGTCGAGATTGAAAGTTTGGAGGGAGAAAGCGTAAATGGTGTAATGACAGCGTTGAAACGCCTCGTACTTATAAGGAAAGTGAACCACGAATTCCAAGGCTGCAATAACTGTCCTCATGGGCCTCACAAAAGCAAAAGCCCATCATCTAAAGGGCCTGCTATGTGCACAGGGCCCAAAGCTCCCCATGGCACCCAATGTATGGGAAAGACTGTCTTACCCTCAGTGCCAGAAAACATCCAAGTCCACAACTCAGGGCTAAAGAGCGATGTCCCCTCGAAGCCCAGCCCTAGCGAAGGGCTTTGTTCCCATAAGATGTTTTAGGGCACTCGAGCAAATCATACTCGAGCAAACCCCCTCACGAACCCGCAATTTGAAAGCGAGATATAACTCGAGAGGCGATCCCTTGCAGGTGCCAATCGAAGGTAATGTTGCGTCAAGAATAGCAAGGCTCACATCAAACATAAAAATGACTCGAAGGATAACACGATACGAACGACAAAAGCTTATTCTCATTGCAATCAAAAGATCAAAAAGATACATCCTAAAGAACACAAAAGCTAAATACAAGGTCTATTCAAGGCTAAATACAAAGATCTACTCAACGTCGTCAGAGCTGCTCGACAAGCTACTCGAAGAGACAAGAGAAGTCGAACTGGAAGAGTCATCGAGCTCATCTCCTTCATCCTGATCCTTCTCGCCTGAGGCGTCTCCGCTCTCAACGCAGGCTCTGGCCTCAGAAGTAGAGCCATCGACACCCTCAACAGAAACCTCAGAGGTCGGGATAGAATCAGCCTCTAAGTCAGCAGCCACGATGGCTTCATATTCCTTCTCGACCAGGGCCCAGTCGGTCGAGGGAGAAACCTTGGCTAAGGCCTCCCGCAGCTTAGCAAGAGTAACCTTTGTCGCCACTTCAGCCCCCTCGAGCCCCATGTCAGCAGCGAAGTCCCGACCATCTTGAGAATTCTACCACTCGAGGATGATCTTCTCCCTAGAGGTCGAAGACTCGCCTTTCGACGAGTCGAACTGCCTCTTAATCGAGTCCCGTTGGCTCTGGGCGTCCCGGATCTTTTTCCTCCATCCCTCCTCCCGAACAGTGAAGTGGTTCTCCTTCTCTTCAAGGTACTTTTGTGCAGCCTCAAGCTCGAGCTTGTAGTTCAAAGCAAGCTCCCTCTGCTGAGCGAGATCCTTCCGGAGCCGGCGAAAGCCAATAGTGTGACGATGACTCATAACTGCCATTCGAACTGAACACTGGAAAGATGCAAAACAATAGGCTTAGCAAGGAGAACTTTACAACAGGGTGGGAACTAAAAAATAAAAAAAAATAAAAAAAATAAGACTTACATCAATCCAGGAGGCATGAAGCCCTTCGACCTCCTCTTCCTCGTTGAGGGCTCGGCAGGCCTCGACATCGTCTTTGGTCAGGAAACGCTTCTGAGCTAAGCCAAAGCGTCGGGCCTTCTCGACCCACAAAGCTCGGTGAAAGGCTTCGAAGTCTGATCCGAATTTTCCGCCCTTGCCCTCTTCCGGCCAGGGGTTTCCTCGTGACGAGGGGGCTCTCCCTGTTCCTCCCCGACCTTCGAAGGGGCCGCTGTCGACCTAGAAGGAGGCTCAAGGGTCGATGTCTTCCCTCTCTCCCCCAAAATCTGGGGAGGCACGATGGCCGCCGCCGAAGGAGGACGAATACAATGCCTCTTTACCGGATCCTACCAGAAAAACAGAAGTTAGAACGCAAAACAAAAGGTTTGATAACCAGATCGAAAGGTGTAAAGTTACCTTAGGAGGGCGAGGGACTCGAGTTTCCCCCCTCGACACTTTCGAGCATATCTATTCCAGTACCCGCTGGTTAGCCGTCAGCCGCCTCTGCATGATTTCACTTAGTTCTCGACGGGCAATAACTGCACAAAACAAATAAAAGTTAGCCCGTAATATATGTCGATCAAAGCAAGTACACCTAGCAGCGAAAGCCCTACCCTTGGGATAAGCCGGGCTCAATCCCGTCGAAGAGAGGAAGTGCTCGTCACTCAGGTCCTCCGCGCTAGGGTTCCAGTTGGTGGGGACCTGCTTCCGATCGCCATTAACCATTGAAGTGAGGGTGCAGCGGTAGATGGCGACCCTGGCCTCGTCCTCCGACATCCAAGGCACTGACCTATTTAAGGCCCACTGCTCCGCTAGATATATGTACATGAACTCCGTACGGAAGTTCTGTTGGTTCGAAGGCATGGTCCCCGCAATCTTATAAGGAAAGCGCACATGGAAGGTATACCATCCTTCACCATTCGAGGTCGCTGATATCACAACCAGCTTCATCAAGTTTCGCCAAAGGACAAGGGTTGGCTCGACCGCCATCATATCGCATATAGCAAGGAAGCAGATCATCGAGCCAACGCTGTTAGGCATCAATTGACAAAGGGCCAGATTGTAGGAACGCAACACCTCCATAATAAAGGGGTGGACGGAAAATCTTAATCCCAACTCGAGGTAGGCCTTATACAAAGCCACGCACCCCGTCGGAGGAGTACAAACGGTCTCGTCGGGCTCAGGGATGTACAGGGCGTACGGATGTCGAATCCAATACGACGTCTCGAGGAAGCGCAGGTTGTCCAATAGAAACTGCATGAAGGGTCCTCGAACGTAGAAGTGTGCGATGCCCTTGCCCTGAGTCCTGGCCTCCCCCTCTTCGCCACTAGTGCTCGCCTCATGAGAAAGATCTTCACTGCTGCCCTCCATTACTCGAACGACCTGGCCATCGAGAAGATGGTCTAAGTAACTCCTTATTGCCCGAGGGCGAGCAACGGTTACCTCGTATGGGGGATTATTTATCTCCTCACCCCCATCAGACATTATTGAAGCCCCGTCGCTCGAGCATGGTAATGCGTCGAGCACCCGCGAGGGATCGGGACAGTCTAATGCTACGGACACCACGGGCACCCCATTTATTAGCACTCCGTCGAACAAGGGCTCGAGTAGCGCAGGGGGGGTGTCCGAGCCAGACAAAGAACCCCCGTTATTTATCGAGAGAGGTTCCTGCCCAGAAGGGCCCATTTATTAATAAAAGAAAGGGAAGGAAGTGGGTCGTACCTTATCTGAAACACCTTCGTGATCCTGCACCTTGAAGAAGAACGCCGGTCGACTTGTGTAACCTCGAGGAGAATCTCTTGCGCAGTAAATCCAAAAGAGACGTGAATGGGACAAATGACATGGTCCCCCCTATTTACAAACAAACACCATGCAAAACGGTTGGTATGTCGAGGGCTTGGGAAACTCCTGGAAATAGCAAGGCTAGCGTTGGGCCCTTAATCAGGCCCAACAGTCGCCCTAACTAGAACTACGAGCCTTAGCTACCCGACCAGTCTATCCCAGCTCAGTGGGTTGACTAAATTCAGCTAAGTCCAAAGACCTACAATTAGGCACCTCGCCCAGATCGAGCGAGGGATACTCCAAGTCACCTCAACTATTAGAGTCGGTGCCCGTCAAGCGCTACGACATCAGAACACCCCTCGGGGCACACAGGGCCTGTCGACCCTCACCGCCCCAGAGCGATGGTTCAGCGATCTCTCAATGAGCTCGGCGAATATCCGCCCAGCGCTCTCCGGAGTCGCAACACCTAACCCCCGAGATACATTGGGCTCATTAGCCCCTGGGACATCTCGAGCGAGGTCATAGAAGCCCCTCGAGGTTCATATGGCTCATTAGTCCCTAGGACATCTCGAGCGAGGTCATAGACGCCCCTCGAGATACATGGGGCTCATTAACCCCTGAGACATCTCGAGAAAGGTCAAGAGCGCCCCTCGAGATTCATGGGGCCCATCAGCCCCTAGGACATCTCGAGCGAGGTCATAGACGCCCCTCGAGATTCATGGGGCTCATTGGTCCCTGAGACATCTCGAGTGAAGCGAAGACATGGGGCTCATTAGCCTCTGGGACATCTCGAGCGAGGTCATAGACGCCCCTCAAGATACATGGGGTTCCTTAGCCCCTGAGACGTCTCGAGCGAGGTCAAGAACGTCCCTCGAGATACATAGGGCTCATTAGCCCCTGGGACATCTCGAGCAAGGTCATAGACGCCCCTCGAGATACATGGGGCTCATTAGCCCCTGAGACATCTCGAGCGAGGTCAAGAACGTCCCTCGAGATACATGGGGCTCATTAGCCCCTGGGACATCTCGAGCGAGGTCATAGATGCCCCTCGAGACATGTAGGGCTCCTAAGCCCCTGGGACATCTCGAGCGAGGTCATAGATGCCCCTCGAGGCATGGGGCCCATCAGCCCCTAAGACATCTCGAACAAGGTCAAGAGCGCCCTTCGAGGTCCAGGTTCGACTTTCCGTGACACATGCGATTTCCGGAGAGTCCTCTCTCGCACATCTCGCGTGGGGCTAATGTTTGGGCCCAATATTTCATGGGCCCGGTTCTTGCGAGGAGGACCATCAAACCCCAGGGCAGGGGGGACAACGGGACCTACAGGGTGGTTGCCCTAACTCCGGAATGCCTAGGGATCTCAAGCAAGGAGCAAAAAGGCTTATTGTCTGAAAAGGCAATATAGCCAAGCACCCCCGAGGCCCATCCCATCAATGTTCCCTTTATGGGGATTCTCAATGCTATAAATATCCAATGTCTCATCAATGAAGAGGTAATAAATTCTAGACCAACTGCTCAATACTTACAGTTAAACGTCCTGACTGACTTGAGCGTCGGAGGGGCGATCCCGGAAACACCCCCGGGGTAGTCTAACCCTCATTCTTGCAGGTCTTCACGACGTCCTTCGAGCACTCGGCTATCATCAACGGCCATCAGCCCTCGTCTTGACTAGCTCTTCCACCTCACAAGTTTTTACTCGAAACAAAGACTATATTTAATTCTTGGTTATTATGGCCATATCTTGTACTTGAGCATTTGTATATGATTTTGTGTTTTCCTATGGTTTCACGAAATACCTATAAAATCATCTTTTTTTTTTTTAGGGCAACCTATAATATCGTACTGCTTTCGAGTTTGTCTGTTTTATTTGTCTTCTAATTCACTGTAAATATGTACTGTGCCATGACTCTAATTTATTATAAGAATTTATTCAAGTTACTGTGGTAGTTTAAGTACTTATTTAATTTCTGACCAGCTTATTGGTGTTTTTGCTTTGCTGAAACTTTATATTTTGGAAGTTCAAAGCCGGAGGATATCTCAGCCTAAAAAAACTCTTATATAACATGTGGTATATACTGGTAGTAAGGGCAAGGTAACCCAACTACATACTTGAAGCATTAGTGGAGTGTTGGATGTTAGTGTTGGAGTAAGGGCAAGATACCCTCTGCCATTCACCCATTATAGTTTCGCCATTTTCAATGAAGCTTTTTTGTTCACTTGTAGTGCTTGTTTCAATCATTATTGCTTGAATTTTTCATGAAAGATAAAGATATCACAGGTAGGAACAATGGATATGTAATTCTTTGTAAAATGTTTTGTTGTGACAGCGACTTCAATGTAATAACATTTAGTTTTCTTGTAGAATAATTATGAGAAGAAGATGGTTCAATATAGGGGGAAAGGCATCAACAAAGGTCAACAAGGTGTACATGGAAAAGGTATGTAGGTGGGAGAAAAAAAGAGATTCATTTATTCTACAAGAAATAGTTAGGCGTGCAAAGTATGCTCAGATGATCAACCATTGGAGGTTCTTACGTTTTCACTAAACAACAACTAGACCTGGTGGTGTGGTCCGTCCAACGGAGGGGCTCCTTATTTTAGACTTTTTGTTGCTTCAAACTAGCTTAGGTTTACTTAGTATTTTGGAAAATGCAATATCTTATTCCTATCTTATTTAGGTTTTAAAAATGTGAGTTGTAGACTACTTTCTTCATTTGCAAACCAGTATATTGTATATTACGATTAATTATACTAATGCAATTCATGTACTCATTCTAAGTACATTTTAGCAAATCTCTAAGTAATTTTGACTATATACGAATGCAAAAATTATTTTTCTTTTAAACGTACATAAATTTAGCGACCATTTGGCAATTGTTAACTTTTGGTGCTGGGCGAGAAATCGGTAGGTAAGTTTTTTTGGGGCAGTAGGCAATTACGTACTGAATATTAAATTACTTACCGATTTTCGGCGGGAAATTACCTACTGACTAACCGTTGATACTCGTGGTAGGTAATTACCTCCTGTTATTGAGCGGTCGGGAATTTTCAAAAAGTGGTAGGTAATAATTTACCAACCGCTATGCGATCGGTATTTCAAATTTATCGATGAGGGATATACCAACGGACCGTTACCAACTGTTTAGCGGTCGATATTTAAATTAGCTACTAATTTTGAGGGTTTACCGACCATTTTGAGCGGTCGGCAAAAAGGGGGATTCTTGTTATGTTGAGGATGGGACATCCATGACTGTTCGAAGGCCTTTATGACTTGGTCGTATGAGGAGACTTCTTCGAACTATGTTGGGGAGTGATGAACTAACCCCCAGAGGCTTGAGGGAGGTGCCTTGAACTTCTCTGCGTAAACTTAGGGATGATGAGCCCCAATCGTCTGAAGGGTGTATAGTGAACCTCTTCGGGCTAACTTGAAGGCTATTGAGCCCTATGCTTAGGATTCGAAGAAAGCCTTTTCTTAGCTTGGTGCCTTCTCGTCGGGGCTTTGAGATTGATCACCTCCATCACTTTTTCAGGCACATTGGTTTTTCATGTGCTTGTGTGTTGACTAACTCGATAGACTGGTTGACTTGGGTCATGTATGAACGATGTGGGCCTACTCAAGTTATGGTGACCTTTTGTTTGACGATCCCCACGGACGATGTCAACCTATTTCGGTCTTGGAACGGGATATGATATTTGGGGAGTTGTCTCGAGTTGTGCCCTTGTCTAGTCCGAGCAAGTCATGTTTGGATCAACTCGAATCCTGCAAAATAAGGAAACCTACCCCAGGAGGTGACCCGGGAATGCCCCTCCGACGCTCAAGTCAGTATATAGCTCTTTGGAGAGAGAAAGTAGTGAGAGAAGTTCTCAAGTGGTAGAGATTAGATACTTAAGTTATGGGGATGCTTATAAGAAATTGTTCAAAATGGGAATTGTAATTTGTACTGCCAACAGGGGTATTCTCGTAACTTCAGAGATTATGGGCCTAGCAAGGATATGGGTAAATATGTGAGGCTTAGTTTCCAGTATGGGCATTTTTACCTTGTCACATGAGCCCAAACAAATATGGTCCCAAACAACACTGTTTTACTATTACCTTCTAGATGAGCGTTATTAGTTTCTAGTTTCTAATTTTATTCCCAAATTGCCATTTGGTTATTCGCTCCTCATTTTCCGACTGGTTTTCTTTTTCAGAATGAGCGATGCTTTTGCTTTTTCGGTGGTTGGGTGTATACATAGACAGAGATTTAGATGCCATAAGGGTGATTGTATGGAAAAAAAAAACAGTTACTATGTTAGATAATGGTAAATTAGTGTAACTTTAGATTGTAAAGCTGGTCACTTATGTACTTTTTAGATCATGAAATTGTGTTGATATAAAAAATCATAGTCTTCCACTCATGATTTTTTCATGATCTAATTTTGGTTATGCCATGACAAAATGCCATTTAGATCATTCCCCATGATCTAAGCCATGAATAAGTCATGGAGAAAGTGAAAGTGAGGCTCACATGCACAATGTATAAACTGAAATTTGGAATCAAAATATCTTAAAAACTACAAAGTAAAAAAAAATCAACAATAGTCATAATTTTTTGAGATCTAAAAATAGACATTTATTTTGTTATATTTTGACACACTTTTTTAATTATTTATTCGGTTGGTTCACCAAATACCCCTGACAAATCAAACAATTCACCATGTACCCTCAATGTTCTAAAAATTCACCATATACCCCTGACTTTTCAAAACTGTGCACCATTTACCCTTTTTCTAACATCTGTTAACTCTCTGTTGCCATTATTTACGAGGTTGCCATTATTTACCCTAAACCCTAATTCTAATCTAACCCTAACCCTAACCCTTACCCTAATCCTAAACCTAAACCCTTACCCTTACCCCCAAACCCTAACCCACCCACCCACCACCCTTCCACCCCAGGCCCAACCCCCACCCCCACCCCCTCCCCTCCCTCCCTCCCTCCTCCCCCCCCCCCCCGCGTAGCCCCCCCTCCCCCACCCCGGCCCCTCCCCCATCACGTCGCGAGCCCGGAACCCCTGCCCGGCCACCTCCCCCTGCCACCTCCCCCGGGCGTTCGTCGAAGATATGGGTAGCAACGAAGATATGAGCATCCCACACGAAACCTACCCCCTCTTCGTTTCTTGTCGATGAAACCCACCCCTCTTAGTTCACCGTCGACGAAACCTACCCCCTCTTCGTTCACCGTCGACGAAACCCATAAATTCGAAAACTCCCCCTCCTCATATCCCGGAAATTCGAAAACGAGAGGGGGGGGTTCGATTTTTGGGCGGACGAAAACAGGGGTGGGGGCTGGGAATTTGAAGGGGAGGGGTGGGGGGCGGGGAAATCGGCGATGGAGGGGGAGGGGAGGGGGGCGCGAGTGGAGGGGAGTTGTGGGGGTGGGGGTCAGGCTGGGGGGTAGATGAGGGGCTAGGGCTGGGGTGGGGTGGAGGGGAGGGGTAGTGGGGCTGGCGGGCGGTTAGGGTTATGGGTTAGGGTTTGGGTGGGTTAGGCTTAGGGTTTGGTGGGTTAGGGTTAGGCCTTAATGATGGCAAAATCGTAAATAAAGTTAACGGAAGTTAGAAAAAGGGCATTTGGTGAACGTTTTCGAAAACTCAAGGGTATATGGTGAATTTTTGGAACATTGAGGGTATATGGTGAATTTTTTAATTTGTCGGGGGTATTTGGTGAAATAACCGTTATTTATTTTCTCTTTTGATTTTATATACTTGAGTTTTTATTTTGGGATGATATTATTTTTTTCTAGTCATGAGTGGGATGCATTTGTCAAAATTGGTTATGAGATATGATTAGCTTTTATAAGATGAGAGACAAAGTTGATGAGAAACAGAGATGACATGGTTTTCAGGTCATGGGTGGCTATGCTTTTAGGTGACTATATGAAGAAAAAAACAAGGTTATTATGTCACATGAATAGCTTTCTTCCATGCAAGATTAACTCTATATAGAGTATCACAAACTAAGTGCAAGTGTCAAACATGAGAGGGTAACAAACTAGAAAGATAATTCCAAAAACCTTAGGAAAAAGAAGCAAAGTTTATTATGAAAATCTAAACTTAGTTCATCCTTTAAGTTTATTATTTTATTTTAAATCATAATTGAGATTCATAATTTTTACAATGTGAAAGAACCTGCTCTGCGAAAGAGGGGGAAAATCACAGGGTTGAACCAAACAGACAAGGTAAAATATGCAAAACATAAGCTAGTGCAACATATCAGGGGAGCCAAAAAAAAGGCAAAAAAAAAAAAGAAAAAGAAAAGAAAAGGAAAGATTCACATCAATAATTACAATTATGGGCACTCTTCAAGAATTAACTCCAACTAAGGATTATTCGAGTATAATCCAAACTATGGGGTGCATCTTCCTAAAACGATCCAAGTTGACCGATGACTCACTAAATAGGTAAATTTTGTAAATTTTCTTAATTTATTTAATTAATTTAATAATCCACCACCCACCACCTAACCACCGTTAACCACTACCACATACCACCGTAGTACCGTACCAACCATCGCACAACACTACACCCACTATTAACCACCATCCCACGACCACAACCACCGCCACTTACAAAGCTAACACAAAATCCACCCCCAACGCAACCACCACACCAACAATCACAACCACAATTACCCAAACCCACCAGAAAAACACACTACAATTACCGCCCACAACTAGAGCCACAACCCACCCGAAACACCACGCCCAAAACTGCTTCCCTAAAAATGCAAAAAAAAAAAAAAAAAAACTGAAATTGTGGCACGGGAATACGCGAGAGTATCAGACCCTCCAGAGTCGAAATATGCGACTTGAGCAGCAACAAGTCGGTTTTGGTCGACGTCGGTGATGCTAGTTAATTATTCGATAAGAGGGGTGAAGCAGTCGTGGAAGAGGGAGGAGATTAAGGGGGCGTATTCATACGAGAGGCGGTTGGCGGGAACTTCGATGATGGAGGCGGTGTCGAGGTTTTTGTATTTTTGAGGGAGGGGGTTCGGAGGAGGGCGGAAAGGTTGGTAGAGGTTTGGAGTTGGGGAGGAGAAGAAGGAAGAGGGTATGATGAGGTTGGGGACAAAAGGTAGGGGCAAGTTGGCGGAGTAGAGTTTGGAGGTGGGTTTGAGGGGTGGGCAGAGAGAAGAGAGTGAGGTGTTGGGGACGTACGCCGCATGAAGGTTTTGGGGGCGGCGAGTCAGTGAAGATAGTGATGGAGGTGCGGCAGTGAGGAGGGTGGTGAAGTCAAAGGGTGGAGGGGTGGTGACTGGTGGGTGGGTGAGTAGGTGGGAATGTGGGAGGGTGGGTGGCTAGTAGGTGTGAAGGGAAAGAGAGAGAATGAGATGTGAAGAAATTAAAAGAAAAAATAAAAATAAAAAATATGTGAATTAGATTGCGCCACATAAGCGAATTAACCTACTAAACAGGTTATAACAGGTAACTAGTATTTTGGGTCGGGGGATACCCCGAGTCAGTTACAAATTTACAATTATCAAATATAGCATTATACATAAATTTTATAATTGATTTTATTAGCTTTTCGTAATATTTTGTCTTTTGCGAAATTGAAAAATGGACATTATGGTCTGATGAGTTGTTTAAAAAATACTTCTTAGGAGTTTGGGATTAAAATAACAATTTCAATGGGATTAGGGTAAAAGAATGTTATTACTTGATAAAAGTGTTAGAGATCAAAAAGTTCATCTATGTCTTTATAATTACATATAATTATAAGACTTTATTATGTTTTACTTTGAAACATTAAGCATTAATGTAGTGGATTAGTGGTTAAACACTCACATTTCGTTTCAAAGGTCTTGTGTTCGGATCCTAGTAACTACACATAGTTGATATTTTTAATGAGATTATAATATGTGTATTAGAAGCTTGAGAAGTCTGTCACATGGTACCGTTCCTTTGATGGGAACGCCTTTTAAAATATTTGTATAGATGGATCAATTTGGGAAGACAACTGATATAATTAGGGTTATACTGGAATAATTCTTAGTTGGGATTAATATTGGAAGAGTGCCCATAGTTGGGATTATTGATGTGAATTTTTCCAACAGAAAACGAACTAATGTATGCAATTTCTTCCTTTTTTATTGCAAGCATATAGATGTATATATATTGATCCATTCCATCTTATACATAAAAAAGTTGCTCAATTTCCTCTCTCCATTTTCTGTGTTTCACTTCCTAATCTCTTACTTGCCCTCACAACTGAGCCATTTGGAGATGAACATACAAATGCAAACGTGCTAAAGCATTCATCTCATGGAAATTCTATGAAAAAATTTCTCCTCTCCTATCTGTATACCTCTACTTTGGGGAGTTGCTGTTTGGAGAGAAAGAAATAACCGGCAGTTGCGACTACAAGGGACTGGAATGCGTAGGTGTACTTTGGGCAGTTGATGAGGTACTCGGTGACCGGCATTCATTGACAAGGAAATCAAGTGCCAGCACAATTTCACTTATTGGGGGCCGTTGGCTTGGTTCTTCATTCACACACATGGTGGTGATAGCAATTAAGTGACGGGCAGACCGAATAGGGAACTTTCCCCTTAGTCGAGGATCCACCAACTCGATGTACTTCCGTCGATCTTTCAAGTAGGGGCGAGACTGCAATCATTTTAAGATGAAAGAGGCTCAAGTCAATTAACACAAAATTGTATGAATAAATGTCACATGATACAAGTTTCCTTTTATATACTTGCTCTTGTTGTTTTTTTAAGCAAATTTTGGTTCTTCAATCCACTCACCTAATGCTACTGTCAATACAAGAGAACTTTGTCTCCGAAAATATAGGGAGCAAACAATTTGGGACATAAAGTAGCCAAGTAGGTTCTTCACTAAATGGTGGAAACTAGATTTCTAATTTACCCCCCTTTAACCCTCAAACACCACATTCCCCGCCAAAACCTGATAGGGGGCATTGTCGCTCTTTTTGTAACGTAAGTACATGATCAAGGAAACTGTATATAGCAACAACATAAGTTGATAACATCAGCCTAAGAATCTTACCCAAACAGCTAGACTCTGCTCGCCGTGCCTCTTTGAAATGTCAAACGCCTTCCTTCCTGTGACAATTTCCAGTAAGACTATACCAAAACTGAAGATGTCGGATTTAAGGGTGAGCTTTCCACTCAAAGCATATTCCGGAGCACAATAGCCATAAGTTCCCATCACCCTTGTTGACACATGAGTATTGTCACCCACAGGACCGAGCTTTGCTAGTCCAAAATCTGAGAGCCTTGGGTTGAATTCATTGTCCAACAAGATGTTCGCTGACTTGAGATCGCGATATATCACTGGTGGTTTTGCTACACAGTGTAGATACTCTAATCCCCGTGCAGCACCAGCAGCGATTTTTATCCGCGTGCTCCAATCAAGGACATTCTTGTCATTCTCAGTCCCTTGGAGACAGAAGTTGCAATTTTCATAGTTAGCAGGTTGAAAGTTGAATAAAGTACCTAATGATGTGCAAAAGGCAACAGACAACTGAAAATTGACTTGTAAGAAAGAGAAATAGGAAGATTCGTACCAAAAAGATGGTCGGCCAAGCTGCCCTTGGACATATACTCATAAACCAAGAGTCTCTGATCTCCTTCAGCACAATAGCCAATGAGAGTCACAAGGTTGGGATGATGCAACAAACTTAACATCAAAACTTCCACAATGAATTCTTGATTGCCTTGAAGGCTGTCCAAATTAAGCCTTTTCGTAGCAATGATCTGCTCCAAAGGCAGAACACAAAAATTATGAAAGGTAGACTAGTAGGATGTTACTAATATCAATGCATCAAATTATACAAACAAGAGTAGATTCTTCTTCTAATGTTTATGATAGAAAATTTTTCAATCAGAAATTAGCAAATAGAGACTTCTAAAAAGAGAAGCTTAGCTTAAGGCTTTCGGTAGCAGTGCACAACATCTTCCTTTCCTGTACTTAACGTTATGTCTCCATTGATATAAATTTCGTCATTATCTTTGACCTTCAGGATTTGGTCGTCATTATGGTTGTGCTTGGTGCAAAGAAAAATATTCTGAACTGCATATTTTCAGTGGAAGTGTAAAACAACGAAAATCACTTTTCAAACTTCATTTTCCTTTGCTAGGTGTGTTGAAAAAGAACTAGAAAAGGAAAAAGGAAAATGGACTATGGAAGAGGGTGAGTGGAAGGGAGGAGAGTAGAAGGAACTAGGAAGGTGAGAATAGGGAGGAAAATGCGGCAGTCTTTCCTTGCAAAAACATTTTTATCATCACGAAAACTTTTATCAATCATAAAGCTCATGTTTTCCTCCAAACTCAGAAAGTTTTCCTCCAAACTGTCAATCTATATTTTCCTTTTGAGTTCATAGAGATGGGTAAAGGTGCTGACAAAACTACCAACCTTCAGGCATCATCCCTCATAAACTATGAGCTTCATTGTCGAGAAGGAAACAGCTCATCTTACCAGCTATGTCCCCCAAATGACTAATCACCCAACAATTTTTTATTTTTTTTACCAAGTTTAATGTTAAACATTCTAGTCAATATTGATAAGTATCAATGCTTACTTGAATAAGCTTCATTATCTAATAATCTTATACAATGATAGACTATTCAAGACTCCAATGTTTTCTCCTTCATTTAAAACATTAAAAGTATACAAATTGGAAAGAAAGACCTTAATAATGAAAGCTCAGAAATACTTGATCTTCCTTCTCAACTTGTCATTTTATTTGTTAGTCATTAACATTCCAAAGCAGCAAAGCTAGAAATAACACATGATCATATTATTGAAACCACATATTGAACTATGAATGAAGCCCTCTTTAATTATAAGTTGTGTTTGAAATGCTTAATCCATAGAATCAAGTTTTGACAGAAAAGTGTATTTACCAGCCCATTATCTAGACGACCCTTGTACACCTTCCCAAAACCACCTTCTCCTATCAATTGAAACTCCCTAAAGTTCTTTGTCGCGACTGCAAGTTCCCGGAAAGTGAAGCTCAGAGCAGAGTTAGCACTTATCCTATCAACCACCTTTGAGTTATCATCCAAAGAAACTGTTCGCTTCCCAACATCTGCATCACAAATATATGTAGACTGTAGTTGACCATCATCATACTCACAAATCTTGTGAATTTTGATTCAGTCATTAGAGTAAATTTTTTGAAAGCGAAACTTTTCAAATATATGTATACTTGACCACCATAGTCACAAATGTGGTATATTATGAAAAAAAAAACTTTATTTAACTCATTGGTAGATTTGTTTTGGTGTAGAGAGAGTCACAAGGGCGATGATATAGACGGAATTTGATCTCGGGTCTTAGGTAGGTTTTGGGTACCACTTTGATCCAATCTTTTTAACCAACTAAGGTAGTTGACATCTACAGAGGGGTTTTGATAGGTCCATTACCTGCAGGAGCAAAGGGTGATTTTTGCTTCCTATCTGCAATTAAAAAACACATGATGTCCTAGGTTAGAAAATTAACTATCTTAATAATATAACATCTAATTGCTTAATTATACATCAAAAATAGACAGAAATGCCCTGAAATTTCAGGGAACCATAAATCTCCTCAAGTACCATATTATAAATTATACAAAACATAGAGGTCGTTACAAATTCATCACTTGCATTGTTTCAAGTTCCTTTTAAACAATTTTTTTTACAATCCCCTTCCCCAAATTTCAATTTGTGATATAAATTATACATACTGATATTCTTCTTTTCTTTTCTCTAAAGCAAATTAATATTAATACTCCCTCAAAAGTCAACATATTTCCCTAAGGTTAAAAAAGAAAAACTTGTAAGACCCATAAAAAAAAGTTTTCTTTTTGATAGAATTGACACAAATAATTAGAATTACAATAAACAGTAGCAATACTAAGATAAACAAAAAAAAGGATTTTTATTAAATCAAATAATTGTACCTGGAGAGTCAGAATAAGAGAGAGAGTCAGGATTAAAGAGCCTCTCATCTTCAAAATTAAACCTCTTTCTGGGTGTATTTATACATGAAAAACACCTCATAATCATCTATTACAATTTGATAACTTTTTGACCCAGAAAAAGGAATTTATATTAATCAAATAATTGAATTAAGAAGATGAAATTATATTTTGTAAAGATGGAATGGCCCCCCTTCAAAGGGGAAGGAAGAGAGAAAAAAATATACAAGATCACTACAGGAAAAAAAAATGAAACGAAAACAAGATTTTATTTTTTCCAACAAAAAGAAGAAAGAATTGAAACTATTTCTGGGTGTATTATTTTAAGGAAAATGCCATAAAATTTGGAAACCCAAAACAAGAAAATGAAAAAAGATTTTCAAGATTATGAAGAATGACTATAGAATCAAAATAATATAATTAGTGGCAGAGGAATGGAAAGGTTTTGTAAGTGGGTGTTTATATTTTTGGGAATAATAAGATGATTAGGAGTAATATAGAACTAGTTTTTAACCCGTGCAAAAATGCACAGGAGGTTTTATGTAGATATGATTTGTACCCGTGCATAATGCACGAGAATTGTTTTGTTTATTAAGTAGTTGTTTTTATATATTCCAATTTTATTGAATCCATATTTATTAGAATCCATGTATTTAAAGTTGAAAGAATATAAAATGTAAAATTACATTTCATGATATTTTTTACAACATTTTAAGTTTGAAAATCATATAATCGTGATATGTAAACTTATAAACACGTAAATGAAACAAAAAAAAACACATCAAAATGCACGGGTTGTTTATGATCATATCGTGCATTAAGAATATATTCTAAAACCGGCTTATGACATGTGTGTTCAGTGACTGTTGTAGCTAATGTCATGGTGGAACATGTGACCAACTTTTTTAAAAAAAAAGTTGACTGTAAAAGCTTTCGCGTTACCCGTTGCTTCATTCAAAGGCTCATAAAAAATCATAATTCACACCACTAATGGTACTCAATCATGCAACCACTTCCGTTCCCCCTTTCGGCAGTTCCGCTTCCCCTTTTGGCAGTTTCGCTCAGCCCCTCTAATCTCTTGGGTTTTAATGAATTAAGTTCAGTATTAAACTATTAGAACAATACAGTTCCTCCCCGTATTGGAAGTTCTATGGATGTTAAGCAGAGGACACGCCCATGCCATGATCATAAAACACTATGTATTATCTCCTTTGCAAAATAAGATTACATGAAGAAATCTTTTAAGTACTTATAGTTACACCAATATTACCATTGGCTATGATTGTGTCGCAAAACACGCTTATATATGGTTCTATATAAATGATGATTTAGAAGTTAAAATTACATAAGATAAATCCATATAAATTTGAGAAAGAAAATGTCAAACTGTTATTAATCTATGAAGTTCACCCATGTACAGATTTTCTAAAGCCTGTAATAGTGAATAGGAAATAAATGGTTGAACGATTATTTACTTAATCAGAGAAATGGTGAGTCACTTCATTCTTTGAAGTTGTTCTCTTTTTCTTTCGTAGGGTCTTGAAGACACACATTTGATCATCGATCTTTTAGTTATACCTTATCAAATGAATATAGACATACCTTACACGATATTAAGATAAAATTATATCAAAGTTTTAAGATTTTGACCTTAAAATTGAAGAAGTGTATGGCGTTATGATTTAGAATTTTATAATCTAGTAATGAGAATAGTTTAAAACTGGCTTATGACCCTTGTGTTGCACGATTATTATACTTATGAATTACTATATATAATTAGTATTATTATGTCATTATTTTCCTAGATTGGACCCTAAATTAAACATACACGTACCTACTTAGGCTAATTTATTTAGCTTTAACAAACTTTTTAGCAGTCAAATTTATCTAATACACACTTTAAACTCACGTAAATATTATGCCATTGTTCCTTATAGTCAATTTAAATGTTTATATCAATTTCGATACATATAAAAAAAAGTATAGTCTCACTCAATACCATGGTTCTCATGTGTCGGTGGAAAAAATATATGCTGATAATAAATTTGAATGGGAAACTTTTATTAGTATATGTTTTTGACCTATGCAAATTGCACGAAAAAATTTTAGTTTAATAAATTTAATTTTATGATAGTTTTCCCGAAATCATGGTGTGAAATTCATAAATATTTAACGCAATAGTAGAGACATATAAAGTAGCGATTTAAAATTAATTAAGCTATGTACTAAACATGATATAATCAAAGTAAAGAGAAAATATGATTTTTATCATTTATAAAAAAAGAACGTGTGAATTAACTTATTGAATTGCTTATGTTATTTATTGATCTATATTTCTTTTTTCCCATACATAAATGGCTTCAGTAATAAGATCATATCAAGTTTTCTATAAATATATTATGAGCAAAAGATATCTCACGTGATTCTATACCTTTAGCTTCTTTGTAATTTAATATTGATCTTATAGCATTATAAACAGATGTTATTGAGTTTAGTTGGTAAATAATGTTGCGGAGGTAGTACCCCAGGATCAAATTTAATCAATATAATTGCGTTTAATAGTTCTCTAGCACACAAATTATGATATTATAGCATTAATTCAAATTAGATTATCTTATACCAAAAATTGAGATATGATCCAGTATTATTAAGATCCTAATTAAAGAATATATATAGCGGTTAATATATCATTATATATGTATATCTTTGCTTATATATTACTAACTAAAAAAATGAAGATATTGGATGTCATCTTGTTTTAGTTGTTTTCATCTACATCACTACGCTTAGTTTGCTCATTCACATAAAATTGAAAAGTTGAATATCTTTCTAAATCATGTTAAGTGATCCTATAACATAATTCAAATTTTATCTTTAATAATTAATCTATAATACAATGTTTTTAGTCTTTTGTATACTTCAACTTTTCATACGTGTACTTTTTTCGAGTTTTGCAAGCGGTACTCAATGAAAATGGTTCAAGTAGATGGCAGTAGAACATAATAGTATTTATGTTTCCTATACCTATAGTATTATTTATTAAATTATCCCCCTATTTCAGATTCCTAAGTATTAGCATCATAGTATTATTAATCATACATGTAACAATACCTTAATTTATAAAAATGGAGGGTTCATGTAATGCAGTCTGTAGTTTTAGATCTAAGAAAAACAACAAAATAGAAAGGGAGGGGAAATGGCCTAAGAGGAAGGAATAAGATAAAAGGGTTGTAGTTATGAACCATGTACAACTATTATAGATCATTGATACCAATATATGAAGTAGGCGGTATACTATGACGGGGTCAAATAATTTAGGAATATATCAACCAAATAATTTAAGAAACTTTGTTCATTTCCTTTTGCGATTTTGCCTTCTTATGAAGGTCCCTCCTTTTTTTAGCTACATCTACATTGATTATTTCATACCTAATTGTATGAAAATGACGTAAATCACATTAATTGCTAAGGATACAAATTATTTGGTTTAGGCTATGAGATCCTTTCTAATAAATCAATGTAATTAGATTATTCCCTGTTCTAATCATGAAAAATGAACCCATTGAAAAAATTTCAATTTTAATAATTAAGTAGATTATCTCAAAATATTATAGTATCACGATTATATTTTTACAAAATGGATCTCTGAAAATACAAAATATTTTACTTATCATCTGAATTTGCTTCATTTAAATTCTAAATTACAATTCAATAAAAATTGAAAAAAAGTAAATTAAAAGAATTTCCATTATGGTCTGCAACTGAATTTCCTCACCGGCGTAGTTGGTGCCCCGATTTTCCTATGTTAATATCGACCAAGAGAAAATACGGAAAACCCACGATTGGCATTGATGATCTGTTTCTCTAGCCTTTGCCTTGCTGTTAACCTGCTATTGTGTCTGTGATGCTACTATGGTGTAGTTGGTACTAAAAAAAAAGCGCTTTTATATATAATTCAAAGCAAACAAAATCAATGAAACATGAATTAAGGATTTGAAGACACCATTCCCTTGGAAGTTGCATGGAAAATATCAAATCAATTCAAAAGCAAACAAATGAAATCAAATATATAAACTGAAAAGGAGTTAAGCACGTTAGGATGACCTCAACTTTGCCTAAAATTATAGTTAAGGATTTGAACTTTCAAAAGTTAAAATTAATGATCCCATAAGTAAATACCATTACTTTTTACTTCAAAGAAGTTAGTATTGAGTTATATGCAATAATAAAAAAAATTAAAATCATCAAACTAACAATCATCGAAAACATTCCAGAAAAAAGAAAAAAGCCGATTTATCAAAATCAGTTCTAGACAAAGCGGTAACATGGAATGAAAAAACATTTTATTTTAAGTGATATCAAATACTTAGTTTTGGGTTAAGAATTAGTTGGATATGAACACATTTTCATACCTGTAAATTATTCAAGCCGGTTGGAGTAGCCTATTACCGCAAGTTGGATTTCAGCTAGATTTTCTCTCTTTCCAAGTCCGAGCCAAACACCTCCCAAAGACCCAAACAATTAGCCAACTAAAAAGACTTATTGGTTTGGTTATTATTATGCGTCAGCCAGGCGTTATAGGCCTTTTAACTTCCATACATGGTATGCTAACTTAGTTGTAATTAACATTTGAATTGTTGTGTGCTAATACAATTGATCATTTGGCAACCTTCTATTTTAATCCCACTATTATGGGCGAATTACCCGCTTCACCGGTTGTACTTAATTTTGCTAAGTATATTTTAGATTTTCTCGATATCTTTGTCTAGATGTATGTTTTTTGTTTCTGATTCTAAGTACACTCCTTTTCATAATTTCCTTGTCTAAACTTGAACTCGCTATGCGTCTTTCCTTTCTTTTTTGTTACATTCTCTCATTGCCTCCTTCATAAAGTTGTCTTCAATTATAATCGTCATTTCTAAAACCACATCAATCTTCATCATCCTCCCCAAAAAAAGGTAGGACCATGACAACTTACAACTTGAATTCAAATCAAACTTACGGAAATCAACAATTAAAGTCTTGTAAGAAAGGTAGCAAAAAAGGTATAAATTGTAGAAGGATAATGTTTGGCTCCTATTCTTCAGTTTGACTTATTCTATATTCCTAATATCTCTATATTGTGTCTCCAATATTACGTATAGGTTGTTATACTTTCTGTCAACATTAGTTTGTTATAACTTAATCAAAGGTTATCTTATAGGTTTCTAGCTAATCCTCACTACTGTAGTATTGTATTGTGTATATAAATACCCGTGTGATTAATGAAAATATTATCAATTCTTCCAACACTTCCCATGGTATATAGAGCATCGATCCTTTTCCAATATTTTTTCCTCTCGTCTACTTTCTCATCTCTTCTCACTATGGCCAACAATCAACTCACCAACATGATCTAACCCCAAATCATATTTTCTCAGTAGATCTCATACTAAAGAGCTAACACACCAAAGCATAATACTGATTATTGAATAGAAAAAAGTTCCTAAAAATGAAAAGTAATAAAAAAAATATAAAATTGGGATAATTTAAGAACTCATCCATTATATCCAAGTTGTAAGTTTATAAATTCAAAATTTTCAGTTTTCTCGAACTAATTTTGTTGGCTACTCTAAGATGGACTCAAGATTTATTACATTGAGAAAAAATATTAGATCTAAAAGAAATTCTTACTTGATTTTCAAAATAATAATAGCTGAAAAAACAAACAAAATCTCAGAAAATTCAAAGGTAGACAATTCTTAGCTTTTTACCTTCATATAGATGACCAACTAATAAAATCTGAAATTTTGATCCTCTTGCTTAGTTTTTTTTTGCTCTGCCTTCCAGACATTCTCTATATTTCAAAGACTTTCGTATATTGTTCGAACTTCAACGCCGTTGTTCGAACTCGATCTTCTTATGCTCAATAATTCCTCTTAACTTGGAATAAAAAGACCCAGATTTATACCACCGAAGGAATCAAACCCATCAAAGTTTTTTTTTACATCAATGAGAGCTCAAAAACCCATATTTCGAATTGAATTACAAAAAAGAAAACAAAAAACCCCACCATGCAACTTCTTAGAATCAATCACATTTGCAGCACAGAAAGATGATGCAACGACAACTAACTAAATGGTAGCATCAATTAAGATTTCATACTGGTAGAAAACTGGAGGAGAGAGAAAAATTGGCTGATTGATGAAATTTTATTGGGAGAAAAAGAATGTGCGCGGAGAAATTTTAGGAAGAAACTTATTTGATTTTGCAATAAATTTCATTTGATTATGCAATTTTAGAAAATAATTGATCTGATGTTGATCATGGTATGGAAATAAATGATACCATGCATGATTTAAGGCTATCATGATCAATTACATCCTCATTTGCCAAATTACATTTGCAAAGCAACACATCATCGCATCGTCAAGTGACCAAGATGTGGCATATGTTAGGGTAGATGACATTTGACCATTATCCATAATTTAAGCAAGGTTTTTAAAAGTAACCAAAAATTAATTGAGATTGCAATTGATTCGTTTTCCATAAAAGCAAAGAGCTGAATGAATGGCAAATTATTTTCAAAGCATAATTGGGCGACACATCAACATGGCTAGGGAAGCAATGACACATGGCAGCGGAATGATGGGAGGCGATGAGAGTTGATGACAAATGGCGTGAGGCCCTAAAATAATGACACGTAGGCTCATTTTTCTACGTTTATATATATATATAGATAGAATCAAAGGGGAAATATATGATTAACAAAACAAACGGATTAGTAGAAATTGGGAAAATTTTGGGGTGTCATTTTCGTTGCTGCTCTGCCCCTTTTTAATCGCCGGCTGTTTGTTTTTCTCTCTCATCAGATAAATGGAGTTGTTGCCTGAGTTGTTTTTCTTCTTGGGGTATTCAAATATTTCCCTCCTTGGTATAACTCTCCAAGATTAATCTCCAAACCTATTTTTTAATTTCTCTCCTCAACATACTCCCAAGACCATCCCTTTAAAAAATGCCAACATTGATATTACTCTCTAATAAGCTCTCCAATTGTTTTAATTTATTTTTTCCAAAAATCAAAAAGCAAAAAAAAAAATAAAAAATACATAATTATCAATGACATGTTTCATGTTGATATACCAATAGCATGCTCTCCCAATACTCATGGGGGAGAGCATTTCTCCAAGTACTCTCCATTCATGGAGAGTACATGGAGAGCACCAATGTTGGGCTAGAGTTGGCTCTCCATTTTCTCTCTCCTTGGAGAGCTCCTTGAAGAGCAACTTGGAGAGTACCAATGTTGGTCCTCTCCAAGTTGCTCTCCAAGAAAAGAGAAAATGGAGAGCCAACTCTAGCCCAACATTGATGCTCTCGAGGTGTCCATGGAGAGTACTTGGAGAAATGCTCTCCTCCAAGAGCATTGGGAGAGCATGCTCTTGGTATATAAATATGACACATGTCATTGATAATTATTTATTTTCCTTTTTTTTTGCTTTTTGATTTTTGGAAAAAATAAATTAAAACATAATAGTAAATGAATTGGAGAGCTCATTCGAGAGCAATACCAATGTTAGCAATTTTTGAAGGGGTGCTATTGGGAGTATCTTGAGGAGAGAGAAAATAAAAAATGGGTTGGAGAATAATGTTGGAGAGTTATACCAATGTTGGTGCTCTTAGAGCAGAGCGATATGGAGGTGATTCCATCTTAACTTCTTAAGGGTCTGTTCTCCGGCTTCTCCCCAGCTTATTTTCAGTTTAGTTCAGTTCAGTTTAATTCAGTTAAGTTCAGTTCCTAAATTATTATCATTACTATTAATTAGTTATAATTTAATTCAGTTCAGTTCAGTTGTTTTATGCCGAAGAGAATAGGCACTAAGTCTAACTCCCTCTCCTTTTTTTATATTTGCTACATTTTTGGTGCGTCGGTTTCCAAAATGTTTTTTTAATCTTTAATCTCTTTTATTTCTTTTATGTAAAAATAATAAAAAATTAATATTATGAATCTACGCATCGAGACGAATCTAACAAGATTACACATGACTATATTTTTACTTATAAAAATCAAAATAATCGGTCAAAGTTAGTGGCTTCATTCCCAAAACAACAATGTAGCAAATAAAAAAAAAGAGTATACATCAATTTTATAAAACTTTACTAATTAAACTAGATAACATCCATTACTCTTTTTCTTTAACAGAAACCACATTTGATCATACTATATGTTAATCTCATTTGGCCAAGGCATGGTCTCTTTACTAGTAGGTACTTGAAAATATCCGTTAAATTAATAGACACTCCCTCAATTTCAGTTTAAGGTAATAAATCATAGTGTAATCATTTAATGATATTTTATTAAAAAGATAGAGTTGATAAGAAATGATGGAGTATTCGATTATTAAAGGAGAGAAAATTGTGTATCTTTTTTATATTGAGAGAGATATAGCTATGGGTCCAAAAGGGTGTTAAAAAACTAATATAATAAGTGTGGGACAATGCCAAAAATAAGAGTGTTTAAACTAATTTGAGACAAACAATAAAGTAAAGTGATCTGACTAATATGAAATATTGGAACAAAGGGAGTATATACATATATATCATTGTCCAAATTTTTTTATAAGGTAAGAAAAATAGCATTAGCAGACCCTCCACTTAAGGGGAACTACTAATTTGTCAGTTACAAGTATGGAAGATAAAATAGAATGATTACAAGGAGATATCTCAAAAGAGTCATTAACTAAGTAACTAACGTTAGCAATCCAGTCAGTTGCTCTGTTGACTTCTCAGTAGATGTGTCTGATATTCCACAATGAAGACTATTAAAGCATGATTTTGATGTCTTGAATGATATGATCAATGTGCCATGGAGGTCGTCAAATGCCAAAGATTGAGTTGATAACTAAGAAATTGTCACCTTCAACAATAATGGAATTGAGGTGTTCCTCTACCACTATTTTGATACCATAATGAAGAGTCGTTGCTTTTGCAAAAATGATGGAAGTGCAACCAAGATTGTAAGCTTTGGCATGAATGACATCGTGGGTGTTGTTGCAGATAATGAAGCCTACCGCTGCAGAAGAATCATGAACCGAACCATCAATGTTTAATTTGAAAGTGTTGATAGGTTGAGGCTCCCAAGCGACTAGAATAAATGAATTAGGGGGGGAATGGGGAACGGATGGAGCTCTAGTTAAGGGATAACCTTTGATGTGGAAAATATCCACGTGATGCCTAGCGATCCGTTCTTCGTTGGCAATACTGGCTCTTACATAACTTCAATGAGGATTCCATTTTTCTTGATTGAAAATTATTTGAATTGCATTCTTTCCATATACTCCATAAAAGGAATACATAAAAAAAAATTATTGTCTAATATAGTCTTTTACTGTCTATACACCTCTATAGATATGTAATACTTCATTTGTTCTTTTAGTTCTAGTATTTTGACTCTATTAACAAATTATACTTTGACCATTATATATCGTTTACATAATGAAAAACATGGTCATATGAGATCTTGTTAGATATTCTTGTTTGGGGTTATTTAATCAGCAGCCCAATAAGGAGCATAAAAGTCTCCTAAAGTACGGGACAGGTGGCAGCTGTGGGTCCCATCTGAAAGTTGACCTAATCACCAGTATTTGGGAAGCCTCTAAAGGGATGAAATAATCATTGCCTAAAAAGGTAACATGCCCATTGGTACCAAAAAGGCCCATCTGAACAATTTTTTCTGTCTGGGAAATCCCCAACACTATAAAAACCAACTGCCTCATCAATGAACAGGTATTCAATTCTCACCTAACAAACTAGAGCATCTCTCTCTAGACTTTCTCTCTCTACCTCAATCATTTACTGACTTGAGCGTCGGATTGGCGATCCCAGAACCACCCCCGGGGTAGTCTAACCTTGTTTTGCACGATTCCGGCGTACGGATATCGGAGCTCAAGCGATCGCTCTTGGGGCCCACATCACATCTCCCAACCAATTACAACCCTTAATTTCTTAGCAGAAACAATTTGGCGCCGTCTGTGGGGACGTTACAATCAAAGTCGCTTCGCCACCACTCGCAAGATCCACTCCGCAATGGCCCCAGCTAAGAGCACTCGCACTCGAGCGGCCCAAGACAAGGCTTAGAGATCCGAAAGGGATCCGTCTCCATCTCATCAGCGAAGGTCTGAACGGCCCAAAACACCGACCGTTCAAACCCTTGACAATGAAGATGAGGAACAGTCCATAGAAAACGGGCAGGGCCCCTCCCATCAGCTGCAACACGCTGACCCCCATCCTATATCAACAGCGGATATAAACATGATAGCCGCTCAGCTCCAGCAAACCTTGCAGCAGAGCCTGATAGATATGTTGGCCAACCTACAAAGAAGGACGCCCCCTTCACCCCCTAAAGACCACGCACTGGTCCCCTTCCCTTCGGGCGGAGAACCACGGTCGGCCCTAGCCGGTAGCGATCGGGGGCAAGGGAATATAGTCGGCCGGTCGGCGTCGATCAAAGCAAGGGGAGGAAGACCGACACGAGTCTAAAGGAAAATCGCCTAGGCATCTTTGAAGAGACCCACATATCCAAGTCCCCTCGGGGCAACGGGGGTCACAAGCACAACGATGCCCGACACTTCCTCAACGAGAAGCGCCTCAAAGAAAGGTTACGATGCGAGGCACATATTAAACAAAAAGGCCGCTCAGCGCGAGGGTCATGGTGATTCTGCTCGGTCGAACCCCATTCGAATTAACAGCGGGGCGCTCAAGTTCATGGTCCCATTCGGTCAGGCCATACTCGAGACGCCCAGCCCGGGGAAGATCAAAACACCATATGTTGAGCCATTCGCAGGTATAACCGACCCGGACAACCATATGGCAACGTACAAAGCTCAAATGAGTGTTCGACCGGGCCGCGAAGCCACCCGGTGCCGTTTCTTTCCCACAACACTCAAAGGTTTGGCCCCGAGCTGGTTTCAAGAGCTTCCCCGGGGATCATAATCGATTTCTCGGCCCTCGAAGACCTATTCATTCACCGCGTTTGTTGCGGGAAAAAGGAAAAAGAAAACAAGTCTCCACTTGATAGGGGTCAAGCGGGAGAAGAATGAGAGCCTCGGCCGACTACATTAAAAGATTCAATGAGGAGTCATTGAAAATCTCAGATCTACAAGATGCAGTGGCATTCGCCGCCCTAATGTCCGGACTTCAGCCCGGTCGCCTAAGATGGTCCTTGGCCGAGAACGAAGTCAAAACCTTCTCTGAAGCGATGACTCGGGCTCAAAGATTCATCCAAGCGACAGACATATGTCGTAACTCAGACGACGGGAGCAAGAAGAGGAAGGAAGAAGGAATCACAGGGACCAATCGAAGCAACAGAAGACGGGTGGTCGGTCAGACAGGTTTAACGACCATGGCATCGACCCCCGGTTCAGCAAAAACAGAAGAGAGATATACTTAGATATAAAAGACAAAGTCACGCTCCCCCGCCCACCTTCCATCAAAACATCGGCTGCTCGAAGAGATAAGAGCATGTGGTGCGAATATCACAAGGAATGCGGGCACACCACTAAAGATTGTAGGGAACTCAAGAAATCCCTCGACAACCTAGCTGACCAGAGGAAGCTGAACCGATACCTCAAGCACTCCAGTGAAGAGAAGGGCAAGCAAAAGGTTGGTTAATCCAACAGTGGAGACACGGAGGGGTTCATCGGACTCATAGCAGGTGGCTTCGAGTCGGGAGGCCTAACCGGCCGATCACGCAAAGCCCACCTCCAAAATCTTAAGCATCAAGTGCTCGATGTCAACCATCCCCACCCCAATTGCCCCGTCATGACGTTCGGGAAATCCAGTCGGGTTCTACATACTCCTCATGACGACCCCCTAATCATTGAGCTCAAGGTGGCCAATGCAAGAGTAAAAAGGGTGTTAGTGGATCAGCTGACATAATCACGCTAGAGTGCCTCAGGAAACTGAAGTACAATGAAAGGGATGTAACCCCACTCAATCAGCCACTCATAAACTTCGGGGGAAACTCGGTACACCCTGTCGGGTCTATAAAGTTGCCTACTCGGATGGGAGAGAAGGGCAAAGGAAGAAGCCTACCTATTGACTTCCTAGTGGTAGACATCCCCCTGCCATACAACATCATAATGGGAAGACCAACTCTGAACAAGGTCAAGGCAGCAATTTTCATTTATCAGCTCCTCATGTAGTTCGAAACAGACGAGGGTAAAGTCGGAAAGATCTAAGGGGATCAGCAGGCAGCTAGAGAGTGTTATGTGAACAGCTTGAAGAGCAAGGTCGACGTCCAAGAGGACTCGAAAAAAAGAAAGCGAGAGGATGGTCAGCCCTCAAGTGGCCTCGGGGTTTACATCATCGAAAATCCCAAGCAATACGAGCGCCCTCAGCCAGCCGAGGATGACGAAGAAGTCGTTATTGATGAGGAACATGGTCGGACTCTGAGAGTGGGCAAGGCCATGGACCCTCAAACAAGAAAGGAAATCATTCAGGTTCTAACAGAATACAGAGACGTCTTTTCCTACGAAGCCAATGAAATGCCCGGGCTCGACCCGAAAGTGATGTGCCACGAGCTAAACATCAGAGAGGGGTTCAAGCCGGACAAACAAAAGTTGAGGCATCAAGGCCCCGAAAGAAACGCCGCGGCAGCTGCCGCAGTTAAGAAATTGCTTGAAGCGGGGTTCATTGAAGAATGTCAGTATTCAGAATGGCTGGTCAATGTTGTCCTAGTCAAGAAGTCGAGTGGCGCATGGAGAATGTGTGTGGATCTTACAGATCTAAACAAGGCTTGTCCAAAAGATAACCATCCTCTGCCCAAGATTGATAGACTGGTCGATTCAACTGCGGGTCACGCCCTCATAAGCTTCATGGACGCAAATGCAGGGTATCACCAAATCTCGATGGCTGAGCAGGACCGAGTCCACACCGCGTTCATCACCAACCAGGGAGTGTATTACTATAAAATGATAATGCAGGGGCAACATATCAGCGCACCGTCAACAAAATCTTTAGCGACCAGCTTGGTCGGAATATAGAGGTATATGTTGACGATATGATCGTCAAAAGCAAGGTCCAGGGCAATCATTCTTCAGACTTAAGAGAGACCCTTGGAACATTGAGGCGCTTCCGCATGATGTTAAACCCGAAGAAGTGCGTCTTTGGAGTAAAAGGGGGTAAGTGCCTCGGATTCCTGGTTGATGAAAGGGGAATCGAAGCAAACCCCAAAAAAATCAAAGCTGTAATGGAGATGAAGTCTCCTCGGAATGTAAGAGAGGTACAACGCCTAACCGGTTGTCTGGCTGCCCTCGGCCGCTTCCTATCCCGGTCAGCGGATAAGAGCTTGCACTTCTTCAAAACTCTGAAAAGAAAAGAATTCACTTGGGATGACGAAGCCGAACAGGCCTTCACCTCCCTAAAAGAGCACTTATTGACCCTCCCGAAATTGATCTCCCCCTTGTCGGGGGAAAGATTGTTCATTTATTTGGCTATTTCAGAATACGCGCTCAGCGCTGTTTTGATAGCCGAGAGAGAAGGAAAACAACACCCAGTCTACTTCATAAGCCATGCATTCCGAGGAGCAGAAGCCAAATACAGCGAAGTGGAAAAAATGGTGCTTGCCTTAGTGATGGCTAGTCGGAAGCTCAAGCCTTACTTCCAGGCCCATCCCATTAAAGTCATCACCAAGCCGCCCGCTCAGGAAGCTCATTGAATATGAACCCAGAAGGGCGATCAAAGCCCAGGCCTTGGCCGATTTTATAACAGAGTGCACATCCAGGCCCCGGTCGCCAGCAAGCAAGATAGCCGGGAGTCGTAAGTGGATGGCTCGTCCACCAAGACAGGTTGTGGAGCCGGACTGGTTATCAAACCCCCGGTCGGAGAAAAGATGGAATATGCCATCAAATTTGAATTCTTAGGCTCCAACAATGAAGCTGAATATGAAGCCCTGATCCTCGGATTGGAGTTATGCATCTTGGCCTGGGCAACCGTGATTAATGCTAAATCCGACTCACAGCTGATAGTGGGTCAGATATCGGGCGAGTACGAGGCCAAAGAGGACAACATGAGAATGTACTTGGCTAAGGCCCAAGGTATCATCGAGCAGCTCTCTCGGCTCAAAATCACACACATACCCCGATCGTGAGAACCAAAGAAGCCGATGCCTTGGCTCGGATGGCCAGCTCGGCGGAAGGGTCAGCTCCTCGGACAATCATGTGGGAAGTCCTCCGACAACCTAGCATCAATGTCAGGGAACAGCTCATGTTGAATCGGACATCTACATGGATGGAAGAGGTAGTGAGGTACTTAAGAGACGGGAAGCTGCCTGAAGATCACAAGGAAGTCGGGCGAGTAAAGCACAAATCCGGATGGTTCCTATGGCACGAGAATCAGCTCTATAAGAAGTCTTTCACTCACCCCTTGCTCAAATGCGTCACTCCTGAGGAAGGGAATTACACTCTCATTGAAATTCACCAAGGGGCTTGTGGAAGTCATCAAGGAGGAAGAACCATAGCCGGGAAGGCCCTCAGGGCAGGTTACTACTGGCCTACTCTGAAAACGGATGCCCACGAGCTAGTAAAAAGGTGCCCATCCTGTCAGATCCACTCGGACATCCCCAGAGCACCAACCACTCCCTTGACAACAATTCAAGCAGTTCTGCCATTCGATAAGTGGGGCATGGACTTACTCGGACCATTTCCCCCTGCCTCAGGTCAACGAAAGTTCCTCATAGTCGCCATTGACTACTTCACCAAATGGACTGAAGCCGAACCACTCTCCTCCATAACCGATAAGCAAGTTCAAATGTTCATTTGGAGGAACATCATCACCAGATTCGGCGTCCCTAGGGTCCTGATCTTTGACAATGGACGACAATTTAACAGTGGCCCTACTCGGGATTATTGTGCTCGTTTCGGAATATGCACCAAATTCTCTGCAGTATCCCGACCACAAACAAACGGGCAAGCTGAGTCGGCTAACAAAATAGTTCTCAAGGGAATCAAGAAATCCTTGGAAGCTGCCAAAGGAGCATGGGTCGATGACCTACCGGGGTACTCTGGTCGGCTCGAACTACTGCCAAGGAGGCTACGGGGCACTCGCCATTCAGCCTTGTGTACGGGAGCGAGGCGGTATTATCAGTGGAGATTGGCATCCCATCTCCTCGAATGACGTTCTATGAATTCGAGAAGAACGAGGAAGAGAAGCCGGTCAACTTGGATTTGCTGCCGGAAACAAGGGGCAATGTGCTGCTAAAATCCATTCAGTACAAGCAAAGAGTCACTCGGATGTTTAATCGCCGAGTGAGGCCCCGCCCAATCCAAGTCGGCGATTGGGTCATTCGGAAAGTTGAGGCCACTGGGAAAGCTAACTGGGATGGCCCTTACAAAGTGACGGAAATCATCAAGCCCGGGACTTTCCGACTAGAATTCCCCAAGGGCGTTCCCCTGGCCCGACCATGGAACGCAGACAACCTTCAAAAAATACTTTGTGTAGAGTTTGTTACTCGCAATAGGGGCATATATTGTAATAGCCGTAATTGTAGTCGGTCGGCACTTTTGTTGCAAAGTCAAAACTTCTAAAGATGGTCCTTTTTGAGGAAATAGCCGAATCATAGCCGGTCGGCATATTTTGCACCATAGACTTAACCAGTCGAAATAAATTAACATCCATTCTGGAAATCACAGCTGGTCGGCAATTCTGCGACTGAATCGGCTCATTAATCAGTTTTCATTGTTCAGCCAAAAATCAGAAAATGAATCAACTCTTCAATACATGTCAGTTGGTCTGTGAGCAAGTCAGTCGAAGTCAATGAAATTAATCGGGAAATATTGCAATCAACAAACAAGGAAATTGAAGACAAGATGACGAGTTTCATTAAAGATGTCTCGAATTACAAAAAGAAGTCGGTACATCACTTTGAGAGGCAAAACGTAAAAATAGCTAAGTACAAGCGCTACATCCTAAGAGCTAGGGGGAGGGGGAAGATCAGTCATGCTCTCGGCGTTCGGCTCGGAGTTGTCACCAACCAACTCTTCTCCCCGACCAGCATTGTCGGCCGCCTCGGCATCATCCTCATTGTCATCGTCATCATCGCCGTCAAGGACGTTGACGTCGACTTGGCCTTCTTCATCGTCGTCCTCATCATCTTCACCCCCCTCAGCTTTCAGCCGAGCCAGGAAAGCAGCGTTGCCAGCATCAATTGACATCTGGTACCCCGACCAAACGTCGCCCCGCACCAAGTCGAGGTGGGACTCGGCTAGAACCTTTTCACCCGATCAAGCGCCTCATCCTCCCCCATCTTGTGCGCCGCACTGCCGACCTCGTTGGCATAGACCTCGGCAGCATCAGATTTCTCCCAGTCGGAGAACCACTGCGCCTCGGTCTTGACTTTGCCCTCCAGCTCAGTCAGCTTGACTTCGAGGTCGGCCACCTTATGTTCGGCCTCCTGCAGCTTGACCAAGGCATCATCCTTGGCGGTCTGGGCGGTGTCCCGTGCCAAGACCAGGTCGGCCTTCTCCTTTACCCACTTAGCCCTCTCCTCCTCGAAACCCTTCTAGTCATTTTCAATGGCCTTCAGAGCATCGTCGAGCTTGGATTTGGCTATCCGCTTGTCCTCGTTGGCGCGATAGACCTCGTCAAAGTGCTTTTTGGCCTTCTCTTTGAGAGCGGCCACCTATTCGGTTAAGCTCACTCGGTTCTGGGCCACATTGGCCATCCGAGCGGAGAACTGAAACAAAGGAAGGCGGTCAGAAAATTAAGCAAAATAAAATAAAGGCGAATCAAAAAAGAGATAGGCTTACATCGTGCCAAGAGCGAAAGAGCTCATTGGTCTCATTCCGACCGTGAGTAACTTCAATATACTCCCGGTCGGCTGGGGTATATATATGCTCTAGGGCCTTAACCCATTGCCCATCCTTTTCCGCCCGGCTAAGACAGGTAAACGACACCGAGGGCGTAGCACCTTCACCCGGGCTACCCCCAATCTGACTAGAGTACGGAGACATAGGAGTGTATTGGGGACTCCCTATCGGTCGGAAGTCCAAAGAATGCAGGGAGAGAGCTCCCCCATCGGTCGGCTGCTGCGCCCCTCTCGGGCTGATCACTTCAATAGAGTTGGCCTTTTTGGCCTCCTTCTCCCGATCGGCTTTTTCCTGATCAGCCTTAGCTCTCGCGAGCGCTTTCTCAGTCTGAGCGACCTTGTCGGATGACCGCTCATTCCTCTTCTTAGTCTTGGGCTTCGCTGGATCCTGGAGCAAAGGGAGAACAGTTAATAAAAAGAACTAAATAAATGGTCAGTCGGCCTAAAATAAGAGCAACAAGAAGTTGAAATTCTCACCTTGGGAGGGGGAGGGGCTTTCATAGTCTTCGCCGCAATCTCGGCCTTCAGACGAGCCGCTCCCATTGCTGCCACGTTCAATTTATCGGCCATGGCAGGGTCTACCTCTTCTATATACGCTCGGGCAGGCTCTGCAAAACAAAACAAGAGAAGAGTTAGTCAAAAAGAGTTAAAATTAAGAATTTTCATACCGACTACCCCAAGCCTCCTCCTCGGCAAATTACCCTTCGGAAAGGTCGAGCTCAGACCCATAGCCGAGAGGAAGTGCTCGTCCTTGAAAAGTTTGCAGTCGGGCAGCCATTGGCCAGGTACGAACACCCCGCCTCCGTCGACAATCTTTGACTCAGTCTGCATATAGCAGGCCGCCGCCCCTTCCTCATCGTCCAACTCCCCCACTCGGTAATTCAGAGCAAGGATGGGCTCGTCCGAAGGCGGAACCAAGGGAACCCTCCAATCTCCGCCAAAATATATGAAGGCGAATTCCCGACGGAACCCCTTCTGAGAGGTAGGTAGATTGAGGACTGTTCGATACCCTGGTCGGATCTGAAAGCTCCACCAACCAGGTCCGTTCTTAGCGGCTATAACCTCGACCAACTTATACAGGTGCCTCCATAGTTTGAGGGTTGGTCGGATGTTCATCAAGTTGCATAGAACCTGGAAGGCGTTGATTCCCCCCCCCAGGAGTTAGGAGAAACTTGGCAAATGGCCAAGTGATAGGCATTCAGCAGCTCCTTCACAAAGGGAGTTAAGGGGAATCGGAGCCCCATCTCCATCGACTTGTAATAAACTGCTATGCATCCGGGTGGAGGAGAGATGACTGTGTGATGAGCCTCTGGTCGGACCAGATAATATGGATCTTTTATTTGGAACCTTGTTGCTGTCCCCCTGAGGTCTTCGGTCAAAGATTTTATCACCCCGGGTTCGGGAAAGAACGACCCCGGACCCCTTTTCGGATCGAGATCAGGGTATTCAAGCTCCCGACCAGAAGTTGACGCTTCTCCTGCTCCCCTCGGCATTGCCACCCGCACTACATCATGAGACAGATATTTGTCTAAGTAACTCCTCGAGGGGGGTATGCTAAAGACACCTCCCAGGGGTACGCGATGAGGCCCTCGGCCTCCTCCTCCACCGAAGAGGACGGGCTCGGAAGAGCAACCGCGTCGGGCATAGCCGAGGGGTCGGGAAAACTTATTATAGTCGACACCAACGTTATTTCCATCCCCCTCACCTCCTCGGATAGATTATAGGGAGGTGAGGTCGGGGGTGTCGACGACTCGGACGAATCTCCCATTATATATGGACAAGGGAGTCGGCCAAGATTATTAGAAAGAAAGGAAAGAAAAAGAAAACTTAAAAGAACAAAAGCGTACCTGGTCGGACGAAGTAGCTTGAGGAAGAACTTGAGAGATAATTTGAGAGATTTTTGAGAGAGAGAAATTGAAGAAGTAAGCAAATGATTCTGAAAATCTCTCTCCTCTCATACATATATAGGAGGACCTCGGGGGATGTGCAACGCAAACCCCTCCGCATCGCTCTAATGGGCTTCTAATTGAGGCCCATTTGGACCTACTCAGCCCATTCCATGCAAAGTCCAATAAACTCGAAGAAAACACCCCCTGAACCCGAGGAAGTTGAAGCGTCAAAAGTTCCTGAGGACGCCCCTTCAGCTCGACCTGTAACAAAGGTCCAAACATCCCAAGTATCAAGAGTGGCCATGTGGCGTTTCAGGTCGGACCTACTTGGTCGGGCAAAATAGGCGCAGCCCCATCATCTGAAATGCGAAACCCACTCGGACTAACTTGGGGCTCATTAGTCCCTCATCCGAGTGGCTCCATACCCAACTCGGTCAACAGGAGCCCCCTTCCTTTGCCGAGTCGCTTCTATACTTGGTCAAGTATGGCCAAGTATCAGCTAGCACCCACTTGGACCATCTTGGGGCTCATTAGCCCCTCATCCGAGTGGCTCCATACCCAACTCGGCCAACAGGAGCCCCCCTCCTTTGCCGAGTCGCTTCTATACTTGGTCAAGTATGGCCAAGTATCAGCTAGCACCCACTCGGATCATCTTGGGGCTCATTATCCCCTCACCCGAGTGGCTCCATACCCAACTCGGCCAACAGGAGCCCTCCTCCTTTGCCTAGTCGCTTCTATACTTGGTCAAGTATGCCAAATATTAGCTAGCACCCACTCAGACCATCTTGGGCCTCATTAGCCCCTCACCCGAGTGGCTCCATACCCAACTCGGCCAACATGAGCCCTCCTCCTTTGCCGAGTCGCTTCGATACTTGGTCAAGTATGGCCAAATATCAGCTAGCACCCACTCGGACCATCTTGGGGCTCATTAGCCCCTCATCCGAGTGGCTCCATACCCAACTCGGCCAACAGGAGTCCCCCCTCCTTTGCCGAGTCGCTTCAATACTTGGTCAAGTATGGCCAACTATCAGCTAGCACCCACTCGGGTCATCTTGGGGCTCATTAGCCCCTCATACGAGTGGCCTCGTACCCTATTCAGCCAACAGGAGCCCCCCTCCTTTGTTCGGCCTAAGTATTAGCTGGAAGTATCCTATTCAACGAAAGATGACCGGGTCGGCCTACTCCCTTCATCAGAGAGTGACCCGGTCGGCCCTCATCCCCTTCAAGGGGAAACGACCAGGTCGGCGCTCTCCCCTCACCAGGGAGTGACCCGGTCGGATTTATCCCATGCAATGGAAGACGACCAGGTCGGCAGACTTCCTTCACCAGGGAGTGACCCGGTCGGATTTATCCCATGCAATGGAAGACGACCAGGTCGGCAGACTTCCTTCACCAGGGAGTGACCCAGTTGGCCCTCATCCCATTCAACAGGAGATGACCGGGTCGGCGTTCTCCCTTCACCAGGGAGTGACCCGGTCGGCCTCACCCCATTCAACGGGAGATGACCGGGTCGGTGTTCTCCCTTCACCAGGGAGTGACCTGGTCGGCTTAATCCTATTCAATGGGAGATGACCAGGTCGGCGTTCTCCCTTCACCAGGGAATGACTCGGTCAGCCTAATCCCATTCAACGGGAGATGACCGGGTCGGCGTTCTCCCTTCACCAGGGAGTGACCTGGTCGGCCTAATTCCATTCAATGGGAGATGACCGGGTCGACGTTCTCCCTTCACCAGGGAATGACCCGGTCAGCCTAATCCCATTCAATGAAAGATGACCGGGTAGGCACACTCTCTTCACCAGGGGGTGACCCGGTCGGCCTCATCCCATTCAGTAGAAGATGACCGGGTCGGCACTCTCCCTGCAGAAGGGAGCGACTCGGTCGGACCTCTAACCAGTCGGAAATAAGACGGCTATTATTCCGCCACGGCATGTGCATCCCTCCGGTCGGGTTTCCGTGATCCCCATCTGTGGCGTGGGGCTAATTGTTTGGGCTCATTTAATCAGCAGCCCAATAAGGAGCATAAAAGTCTCCTAAAGTACGGGACAGGTGGCAGCTGTTGGTCCCATCTGAAAGTTGACCTAATCACCAGTATTTGGGAAGCCTCTAAAGGGGTGAAATAATTATTGCCTAAAAAGGTAACATGCCCATTGGTACCAAAAAGGCCCATTTGAACAATGTTTCCTGTCTGGGAAATCCCCAACACTATAAAAACCAACTGCCTCATCAATGAACAGGTATTCAATTCTCACCTAACAAACTAGAGCATCTCTCTATAGACTTTCTCTCTCTACCTCAATCATTTACTGACTTGAGCGTCGGAGGGGCGATCCCGGAACCACCCCCGGGGTAGTCTAACCTTGTTTTACAGGATTCCGGCGTACGGATATCGGAGCTTAGGCGATCGCTCTTGGGGCCCACATCACATCTCCCAACCAATTACAACCGTTAATTTCTTAGCAGAAACAATTCTCTATATGTATTTTTAGAATATCCACTTTAGTTTTTAAAATTTTATTATAATCGTTTAAAATTGCGTATTGGCAATTGTACAAACAGCAAATGGCAAAACTATAAAAAGGGATGATGTAAACACTAAGAAGGAAGCAAAATTAACGAGGGAGTGTTGGACAAGAATACGATGCAACAGGTGACCAAAGTTACAAACATGAACTTCCTTGAAGAGCTAGATGCTCTTGGCATTTTATTATTCGATAATGACAAAGTAACTTGTGTAATTTTTAACAACTCGTCCTTAATAAAATGTTTTTGAATATTTATTTTTTAGAAATAAATTAGATTGTCTTTTCTAAAGAAAAAGTAAATGAGTGGATTTTAGATACATTTTGTCATAATTTGTTGTTCTTGGTAATCAAACTCACTTTGATGTTTTATATGCATCTTTAATTTCAATTTTAGTGTTTTTTTAGGGTCTTATAGGATCACAAAAAAAAATCACATCGAAGAGAAGATTTGATCATGAGCGAGGGCATTTATGGCTTCATTTAATAAATTAATATGTAATTAAAAATATAAATGATTAAAATTATTTCTTGAAGATCGTGGAAAAGAAAAAAAATGTATCAACTACTCCCTACGTCCCGCATAATATAGTTCCCCGCTTACTATTTTGCACAGAAATCAAGGTAAATGGAATATAAAATGGTAACAATTAATATTATGGGAAAATGACTAGTTTTAGGAGAGAAAATGAAGAGTATTGGCGGGCAGAGCTTTAAGTATATGTGTTGAATAAAAAAAGAAAAAATTAGTTCCAAGACGCAATTAAATGATCGTAGCACGATTTTTGTAGCAAATACAAGAATAAATGTGAAATCAAAAAAGGAAACGAGAAGAACATTATTTGAGATATCTACCAAAAATGGAATATGAGAATTGGGAAGGAGGGAGTAATATATTAGGATCAAAGGAGTATTATCAAATTATAATTCTTCGATTGTAAAGATGACTAGGCACTAGGTGGACCCAAGCCAATCCAACTCTGATTGAGATCCTACTCAGTCTTGGTCTCAACCCATCTAGACACTATCTTGCTTTATTATTTTAGTCAATATGTATAACATTTTGCATGTGGCATCAAGAGTTTTTGCTATTTGTGACATCAACAAAATTTGCATTGATTGAAACCGAAAATACAAACATGAAAACGATCATACAAATGAAAACCTGAACCTAATTAAACACTAAATCGAGCTTTATTTATTAGCTCTTACAAACCATATTAAAGAAAAACAAGAAGTAAAATTGGTAAACAACTGCTTGCTGTGAACTTCTTGCTATTTGTGGAAGTCATCTATTTCAGTGGTTAAAGTCTTTGACGATGGTGGAATTTGCATAAATAAAACATCGAATTACAAACTAGTGGAGACACACAGAAAACTAGGGCACTGCAAACTGAAAGTAAACTACAACTACTCCTAGCTTTCTTGGCTTTTACTTCAATTCCAACATGAAAGTAAAATACCGGTGGTAATTGTCGCTTGAGACCAATAGGGACGGGCAAAATGTCGTTAGTTGTTGCAAACTGAAATGCAATTCCATCTACATTATTGCGGTAAGTCGCTCTAAGAAAATTTATTGCAATAAAAATATTAGTATAGGTTAGTTTAGCTTCCTCCGTCCCTAAATGGAGTTCGCATTTCTTTTGGACACAAACATTAAGGAGAAATTATAAGTGGGACCTTAATTGTATCAAATCAGAATTTAAAATTGAAGTTGGTACAATTCATGAATTGTTAATTGAGGAGAGAGAATGTGGACCACTTTATAAAGTCAACTTGTTTATGAAGAACTGAGTAATATAATAAAAAATGAAAGTTAAATAATGTTTATTATTTTAACTGGTGGACTCATACCAAATAAGGAAATGAGAATTTATTTAGGAGAAACATAAATGGAAAAATAAAAACACTATATAAAAAGGGTTTTAGTAGATAATAGCCATATACTAACCTCCGTGAGAGTGAGGGATAACTTAGTGGTTAGAGTTTCCCTCTGGTTTCAAGAGGTCTTGGGATCGATTCTTACCCTAGGCAAGTTGGGATCTCATTTATTTCCTCCCAACTTGTCAACATTTCTCTTTACCTTATATATATATATATATATATATATATATATATATATATATATATATATATATATATATATATATATATATATATATACTAACGCCCGTTTACAAACTAGTACAATATTTTGACTTTCACACTTGACAACGCAGAACTTTGACCATCATCATCTCTAATTATATATTTGTAGAAGTTAAAAAATTTGATATTATGAAAATATTGATTTAAACAAATCCAACACCATCTTATATGAAAATTTTTGTTTTTAAGTTAAATGAGATGGGTGCATAGTGCAAAAGTCAAAGTATTGTACTTAATTTTTTTTAAGGTAAAAAGAAATCATCTGAACTGTTCTCGCACAAGGCCCCATCTAGAGGCCCATTACAAGCCAAACACCCTCAATCCCCTCTTAAATCCCAAGTTAATGCTTAAGGTTGAATAGGAATTGAACCGTAGATATTATTAAAAAAGATGGAAAAGCTCACCACTTTAGCGAATCAGCGAACCCAATTCCTAGGAAGTATGTCTCATTAAACTCTGAAACTTTCAATCCTAATTAGTAATCAGAACTAGTTTCTGCTACTCCACTGTTTTGTCGCTTAGACTTTATCATGAGTTTTATGTTGCTTAATTATTTAGAGTCAACGTCATTATCGACAGCAAGTCAGCAAGGAGTTAATGAGTTATTCTAAAATACTTGTGAAGATTCTATTACGTGGGATCCAACACCAACCACTTACAACCTACAAGTCAAACACAAACGTTAAACTATTAAGAAGAATTAGCATTATACTCCCTCCGTAACACATTACTTGCAACAATTGAACTAGGGGGATTTCCTAGACAAAATTTGATAAGTATGGGTAAAGGAGATTAATTATGAAAAAGTAGGAGAGAGAAATCACATGGGTTGAGGAAAGAAAAAGTAGGAGAGAGAAATCACATGGGTTAAGGAGATTAATTATGAAAAAGTAGGAGAGAGAAATCACATGGGTTGTACATTTTACATGCTAAATTTTGCCATATATGGAAACTTTCAAATTGTTGCAAGTAATATGTTACACCTATTTTTGGCAAATGTTGCAAGTAATGTGTTACGGAGGGAGTAGTAATACTTTTCTATACATTTCTTATGGCCCTATTTGGTAAAGAGAAGTTTCGACAAAATTAGAGGTTGAACTCATATTGGATTTTATAGATTTGGTTAAAATTATTAATCATTAGTATATATTCCTAATATATATTCACCAAACATATTTATTTATAACAATGAATGATACAATTATGGATTATGCCCATGTCCTTATTAATATACTTATAAATTATCAAGTCATAAATTTGAATATTTAAAAATTTTAAATAATGATTAATGTTGAATCTTATAGATGTGGTTTAAATTATTTTTTATTAGTATGTCTTATCCCAATATATATTCACCAAACATATTTATCTTGCGAAAACAACAAAAAGTACAAGAGGGAAAATTAGTTCATGTCCTTATTAGTCATTTTACACAATCAAATACCAATCAACTATCAACTACTTCCCCTAAAAAAAATACTATAAATTACTTACCAAACACCTTTATATATATAAACAGCTAATACAATTAATTAGTCAAATCAGCGAATACAATCAGCTATCAGCTACCCTATCAGCTAGTACAACCACCTAAAACCTAATAGCTAGCGATCCGCTAATTGCTAAAGAGGGTCTTGGTCTTATCCGATCTAGTATTCTACCATCTTTTTAAATGTAGTTTATAACAAGCAAGAGACCCAACCTTTGAGAAGAATTTTAATTCGACATTATAACTAACCATTATGAACGTCAACCACTCAGCACAGATCAATCCCCTGCGTGGTAAGGAGGGATTTAGCTAAGTCGTGTTAGGTAAGATTAAGGTTAAAAATATAATATGAAATGTGTAGAGATTTTAAACGGCTTATTAATTGGGTGATTGAGTTAATTCGTCGGGAATGGTTAAACACCTGGAATATCATCTGAAAGTTTTGTGCAATTGAGAAACAAGTTGGGTCCAGTTACCTACTTTATAAAGAATTAGGGTTGATTTAATTGATTTTATAAAATTTTTGCCCTCAACAATGTTAAAATACAAAGTATTTCTCATTTTACGCTACAATCGAAAGTATTTCCCTTGGTACCGTCCACATCAGCATGGACACGCAAAATTTTGTTTTCCATTTTCCTCTTACAAAACCGCTACTTTGAGTAACGGTTCATCTACCAAGGATGTCTTGGCCTAGTGGTTAAGATTGAGGTACGTGAACGATAGGTCACGAGTTCGAATCTCCTCCCCTTCTTTGTACTTTGACCGACTTTGTGGCTCATATGGATCAAAAAAAAAGTAGCGGTTCATCTCATAAGCGGTCCATCTCAGAAAACCGCCACTTCCAATAGCGTTGTACAAAGTAAAAGCGCCACTTACAGTAGTGGTTTTGTCTTAACTGGTTTTGTTGCACTAACCGCTAATGGTTATAGCGGTTCATGCCTGCATCCTCACTTGTAACGTAATTTTAAGAAAAGTTCCCAAATTCAAATATTTAATCATGTAAACCAAAAGAGAAATTCAGAAATCATATTAAGAATTTCAAGGTCGGAAGAGGTAGTAAAAAATCGGGTACAATGAAGCAAATCAAATAAACTTACAAATTAAAATTAGGGATCTAAACTTACAACATCTAACACAGGTATTGTGAATTTGTTGCTGCGAGCCAATTTACAAAAATTCAACTAATTACAATAAGTATTTCATAAGAATAAAAATTAATCAACCATTTCTTTCACCTTTTTTCTCAAATCCAAAAAAATCCTCCACCATCTAACTTTTTTCATTTTACCTTCTATCTCAAATCCACAAAACCAGTTGATCTTGGCTTGCTTTTACATTCTTGATGTTGATTGTTGTCTCCTTCACTACCATCGATTGAGTCTTTGTTCCTATTTGATAATTGGTTCACAACCCAAGCTTGTTTCACTGATCAAAATTGATTGTGGATTCATGCCCAATTTGAAGCAAAAATCAGCAAGAAGTCATCACAAAGAGGAAGATCATATCAATATTTTTTTAGAGGGAGGAGATAAGATGAAAAGATGATAGGGGGAGGCATCAGGAGGGGCTTGTATGAGAGAGTAAATAGAAATATGTGGATTTTGGTTTTGGGGTTGGCTTGTGTGAGAGATAAGAAGACTTCAGTCTCTTCAGAGACATCTGATAAAATTGGAACGATACAGAGAAGATTAGCATGGCCTCTACGCAAGGCTGACACGAACAAATCGAGAAATGATCCAAATTTTTAGTGAGACTCAATATAATATTGGCTCGGATATCTCTCTCTAAGATAGTTCTCTCGCCTCTCTCTAGTTTTAAAGTCTTGTTACCAACTTTAGGTATGGAATCTCATGAGATTCACCCGCCCTGATATACAAATGACTTCAATCAATCGTGATACAACTCCTAATTCATCTCCTACTAATACCTCTCCTAGATCATTTAGAGAAGTGGTAGCGAAATCATCTCAATGGTTCAAGGAGGCTAGATCTATGCTTCTTGATGACTTGGGGTGCGTTCTCTTCAACTTATTGGACAACCGAACCGAACCGAACTTATCTGAACTGAACTTATTGGACCTGAACTGAACTGATTGGAACTTATTAGACCTGATTGAACCTGATTCAACTTATTGGACCTGATTGAAACTGATTGGAACTTATTGGACCTGATTGGAACTTATTGGACCTGATTGAAACTTATTGACCTCGATTGGAACTTATTAGACCTTATTGGCCCGATTGAAACTTATTAGACCTTATTGGACCTGATTGAAACTTATTAGACCTTATTGGACCTAATTGGAATTTATTTGCCCTTATTAGACAAAAAAATTGATGAGTAATAACATAAATATTACCCCTAACGTAAATACTACCCCTCAAAATTTATTATGAATTAATAATTATTAAAATTCGCCCTTTAAAAAAATAATAATTATTAATTATCTCTTATGATAAACAATTTAACAAAAAAAAAAATACTATTTATATACTTGTCTATACATAACTTTCACCACTAATATATCTAAGAAAGATACTTCGGTGATGATAATGAAGCAATCAATTGATAACATTTATATCTTTCATTGTTATTAGTAACGAAAACATGTTCTCTAATTATTTAAAGACGAATTGCAAAATATTGTAATTATGATGATTATTATTGTTAACCTTATTTAACCATGATTATAATATCTTATAATAATAATATAATTAGCTAATAGTAATATGAATAATAAAATAATAGACAATAATACAAGTATAATACGATATATTCATTGTGGTACTTTAATTAAAATTCTAATAATAACATAATCAGCTAATAGTGATATGAATAAAAAAATAATGGACAATAACACAAATATTTATTGATCATTGACTATTGGAACTTATTGGACCTGATTAGACCTGATTGAAACTTATTGCACCTGATTAGAACTTATTGGACCTTATTAGACCTGATTGGAACTTATTGCACCTGATTGGAACTTATTGGACCTTATTAGACCTGATTGGAACTTATTGCCCTGATTGGACCTGATTGAAACTTATCTGAACTGAACTGAACTTATCTGAACTGAACTGAACTGAACTTATTGGACCTGAAACTTAATTTTTTAAGGTGAAGAGAACGCACCCTTGGAATGTAATTTGGAGGAGGTCAATGCTCCAGATCCTTCTCTAGCAGCCAAATTCAAATTTGAACAACTTAAATCCCTAAGGGAGCCTTGGCAACTAACCCTTATGGGCAAATGCATGGGTATCGATGCTAAACCTTCTTTCATCACTCAAAGGGCTCGTATTGTGTGGAAACCTAAAGATTCCCTTGAAGTTATCGATTTGGGTAAAGGGGTATTCCTCGTTCCTTTCTCGATAAAGGATGACTTTGAGCTAGCCCTATTTGGAGGCCCTTGGCATGTTTTAGATTACTATCTCATGTTCACTAGATGGCAGCCTAAAATCCGACCATCGGAAAATCCATTTGATTGAGTCATTGAACGACAGTCTGGCTTCGATTCCTTGAACTTGGTGGTTAACTGGTTTACAAATGGTTCCCTTCCCCATACCATTAATCAATCTTATCTTTGTTTTATCTTTAAAAAGCATCCCCTTAAACCTTCAAAGATTTTAGTCCTATTGGTCTTTGTAATACTATTTACAAGATCATCACTAAAACTGTGGCTAATAGGAAGTGCCCCTTGCTTAGCAACATTACTAGTCCTCTTCAATCTAGTTTTTATCTAGATAGAGCTATAGACAAAAATATCATCATTGTCAAAGAGGTTGCTCATTTATCTAACAAGGCTAAAAAAGGTACGAATATCATGGCTATTAAAATCAATCTAACAAAAGCTTTTGATTCTCTTGAATGTGGTTTTATTCATGAAACGTCAATTGGGTTTAATTTTCCTATCTCTCTTGTTAACTTGATTATGAATTGTATTACTACTCCTTCTATATCTGTCATATGGAATGGTGACATCACTCCCCTTTTCATCGTCCTTCTAGGGGTATCCGTAAAAAAGATCCTTTATCTCCTTATATCTTTGTTCTATGTCTTGAGAGACTTTCAATTATGATTGAAAAGGTGATTCTTTGAGAAAAAATTGAACCCTTTAAAAATCTCAAAACATATTCACCTTTCTCATCTTTTTTATGTTGATGATATCTTTCTTCTTGGTAAGGCTTCTACTGTAATACCTCATATTTTTTATTAGTATTTATTTAAGTAATTAAAATATTTATTTTCTAAAATAAATATTTTAAACAAAAGATATTTTAGTAATTTCACTGATTTTAAATTATTTTGGTGGGAATATGGTGCCAAACTTGGATTTATCAAACTTTTGGGGTTTAAATCCTAGTCAAAATTTCATTGATAAGTGTTTTTAAAAAAACATTTAAAAGATGAATATTTGAAAAGCAAAAAAATAAAATTAGCCATATGGCCGGCCACCTTATGTTAGGGGGGGGGGGTTTGATTTCCTAAATTTCCAAATTAATAATGGAGGTTACAAATCTTAGTTAATCTCCTAATTTATGATGATGATTACAAAATATTTAATTTTGGAAATTAGATACTACCTATTCTACTACTATAAATACCCCATACCTTAAGCCATATTTTCCAAACCAAAAACTTTAAAGAATCCAAACTCTCTTACTTTAAGATTCTTTCTTCTTTCCTTAATCTATTCTAGTTTTATATTTCTTATTCAAGTTCCAATTTTCTTTGGTTTAACTAAAAGATTTTCATGTTTCTTAATCAAAAATATTATGCTCATGATAAGTTGTTCATGTTTAAATTCATGATTAAGTTCATGTGATAAGTTACTTATTATATTTTCATATTATTGGTTGGTTAGGAGAACGCTCAAACATAAGACTAAGTGAAGATACTAGTATATTGTTTGTGCAAGATCAAGATACGTAATATAGCTAGATCTTTTGACATGTGGTTTTATGTGTTAAAGTCGTTTATTGATTTAATGGTTGAATGGATTGTGAAATTTGGTTTAAAATGGTTACAACATTTTATTGTTCACTTTTGGAAATAAAAAGAAGGAATGATTTTATCAATCATTTTATATGAAAGTTTTGTTATCTTTTTTGTAAATTTAAATTATTATTACAAGGAATGGTTTGATTGTTTTATGAACTTTGAATGTTCAAAAAGTTATTCATGAGAAAAGGAGATTTATTCATGACTTACAAGTCATATAGATTATTATTATTATTATTATTATTATTATTATTATTATTATTATTATTATTATTATTATTATTGTTGCGTCTACTTGTCCAACAAGTAAGCCGTAGGATTAGCTTCCTTGTCGAGCAAGTAAATTAGTTTCCCTTCGATGTTCTTTTTTGGAGACTTGTGCAGCAAATGTCTGAACTTCTTTTATCCAAGCCTGAGCTTCGTTCCCCAAACCTGCAAAAAGGGACCCACCCTGGAGGTTTGGGTGGTGGCTCCCCCTCCGAAGCTTAAGTCAGTTCTCAGGAGATGTAAGAGAAAGTAGAGATAGAGAGAGAAAGTGAGAGAGTATTTTATCAGAGTAACTTTGCACTGTTTGCATTGAATTAATGTTTCTCCTGATTTCAGGGTGTTTATAGTGATAGCAAGTTGACAGTTATCCTTAAAATCTGCCCTAGAATAGTGGCTTCTGATTGGCTGGGGAATCAGATCATGACACGTGGCAGACCAGGACTGGTGAAAGTCTATTAACCACTCTCCTTCAGCCACCGGGCGAGCTTTGGGTTGTGACTGTTGGGCCAGAAAATCAATCCTTTTACCTCAACTGAATATAGCTCAGAGCTTAAGCCCTCTTTTTATTTTAACCAGGGCGACACGTATTCGGCTCTGATGAACCCATGTGTCGTTAAGGGAGCCGTAGATGTTAGGCTACAAGATTTGCCCTTAAAAGGGCTTTCACTGTTGGCCCATCTGACGATTAATGCCCTTTTACCCAAGGTAGCTTTTTGTTGGCCCGTTTGACGGTTAAGGCCCGTTTTACAGAAGGTAGTGTATTCAAACTGAAGGAAATGGCGCGCCCTTTCCAGGATTTTACCGGTCATAACCGACCGTTAACTTCCTTTATTCGGTCATTTCTGACCGGCTCCACAAGTTTTTACCCCCCTATAAGTACTCTTGGTGTGAGGACATTTAATCATTTCACACCTTAAGCGAATTTTCCTAGAGAGAGGAGCTCTGCAAACTTTTCTAGAGAAAGAGAGAGATCGTCCAGCTTCAGCGTTCGCCACCGAATTATCCAGACGTTCTTAGCAGGTATCGTCTCTTTGTCCTTTTCATTCTCCTTTATTCTTTATTTTTTCTTAGAAAATCAATAAAATGGAATCTTCGTCATCAAATAATCCTAGTCGACCTAGAGCTCGTCTTGACCCTAGAACCGATACTTCTTCTTCGGTGCATTCTAGAGTTGGGCCTCTTCTGGCCGAATATTTTTTTTTATTCCTTTGGCCGAGAAAGTCAGACGACCCAGTCTTTACCTGTGCAGGGTAATCTGGCACGCGTCAAGCAAACGGCCCGCCTAAGACGAAAGGCTATAATCCCGTCGAATAGTTCAGATATGGAAGAGTCTACTGGACGGGTGCCGATGAGGCAAGAGAAGTTCAAAGTGCAGAGGCTTTGGGCGGGCCTTCTTCCTTTGACCATGACTTAGAAGAATCCGAAATAAACCCTGAGGCCAGTCCGTCTGGCAGGGATGTCGACATGGAGGACACCGTCGAAGAGAATAACGGCAACGGATCTGATGCTGCCGAAGAGTCAGATGAGGCCTCTACAACCTCGTCAGAGATTAGAAAGCGCTTGGGTCCCCTTTCTGACCCTATATTTATCTTAGTTAATCGCAAATGGCTGAGAGAAAATAGGACCGGACCCAAGCTATCTCGCGTCCTATATGCCTATGCCGAGACTTCTCCTTCGTCATACCAAATAAAGACGCGACCATACTGAGTGCCCCAAAAAACCATTTTGCCGTCTATAAACTGGCTTTGGACGCGGGACTGAGATTCCCTCTCCACGAATTCATAGAGCAAGTGCTGAATCACTACAACATCAGCCATAATCAACTGGCCCCAAACGCGTGGCACAACTTCCTGACGTTCATTGCCGTCTGCGAACTGCGAGGCCTTGCTCTTTCCCTTCAAGCCTTTACTCATATGCACTATGCGGCCAAGGTACGGTGCGAGTGGACGGGGCATGGCTCAAGATTTGCAACCGTCCGGGCTTTATGACGGCTTGGGGCAAGCCATCAAAGATGCACGAGTGGAAAGCCGACTTCATTTTCCTACGGGGGCTAACGACTTTGTTACCGAGAGCTATAGAGCTTATAACCTAGGTCCGTCACTAATACGAAAAGGAAGAGTCGTGGCTGGAATTGGAGGACAGCTTCAGAGTAAAGGAGTACTCCAGGCCCGGCCAACGATCTTTTAAGGGTCCAACGAACTGGATACCTTTTAAAGAAATGTTTTACAATGATGATTTCTTGGTGGCCGCCAACTTGCGGCTGGCCCAAGACAGAGGTATGCCTTCAAATTCTTCAAAGTATAGCCTCTTCGTCCATAGCCTATTGAGCTAACCATCTTTTATGTTTCTTCTGCAGACTCGGCCAGGAAACGTCTCAAGGCTTCTTGGACGGGTGATATCAGCATGTCTAAATTCACAGACAACCTGTGGAAAGAATATGCCAAGAGCAGCGCCGAGAAAAGGACGGAAACATTGGTAAGAGCAAAATATTTATTTTTTTTTTAGCGTGAAATAAACTGGACGAGGATCATCTGAAGAAGAAGGGCGTCCAAGCTTGGACGGCCACCTTCTTTGGGCTATTCTCGTTTGAAGCCTTGGAGGCTTTTCTCAGGACGAGAATCACCTGAAGAAGGAGGGCGTCCAAGCTTGGACGGCCACCTTCTTTGGGCTATTCTCGTCAGAAGCCTTGGAGGCTTTTCTCAGGACGAGAATCACCTGAAGAAGGAGGGCGTCCAAGCTTGGACGGCCACCTTCTTTGGGCTATTCTCGTCTGAAGCCTTGGAGGCTTTTCTCAGGACGAATATCACTTGAAGAAGGAGGGCGTCCAAGCTTGGACGACCACCTTCTTTGGGCTATTCTCGTCCGAAACCTTGGTGGCTTTTCTCAGGACGAGAATCACCTGAAGAAGGAGGACGTCTAAGCTTGGCCGACCACCTTCTTTGGGCTATTCTCGTCTGAAGCATATATTTATTATCTTTTTCGAATGCACTTGGACGAGTTTCCGAATGTCTCTTAGATCATCTAATTTTGCCCTTGGACGAGAGTACCTTTGCCCGTCCAATTTTGAGACGGCTTCTTCTTTTATATCTTCTTTGCCTGAATCCCCCAATTTTGCCGGACGGGGTTCCCTTAGGAAAGCATGCGTTCATTAGGGGACGCCTTCCTTCTTTGGGTGATTTTCGTCTAAGGCTTCGTAATGTTTCTTAGCACTTTTTCCCTTTGGTCGGCCAGTTTGATAACTTCTTTGTTTGTTTTCAGAAAAATGCTCCTACAAACAAACTTCCCTCTGGGAAGTCGTCCTCGTCCAAAAAGAGGCCAACCACAGCAGCTGACCAGCCTTCAGCAAAGAAGCCAAAGGGATTTACAAGGAAGAGAGCAGAGAAGACGGCTCCTGCTGGCGAGGCTGGGGAGAAAAACATGCCTCCCCCAAAAGTCAAGGCCCTTAGAAAGGAGCCTTCAACCGTTGCCCCGCCGAGGGGAAAAGGGTGCGCATCTTCTTTGTTCCACCGAGCGTTTTGCCGGCTAACTCTGCCGAGATCAACCCGAGTCCGCCTTAGCTTTGGTTGCACCGGAATCCGAGACTCGCCGCCGAGAACTATCCAGGGTTCGGCGGCTCGGTGGCTAAGCTGGTGCCGCAGATGCCTTTAGCTGTTAGGGCGGCCTCCATCTCGTCTGGTGAATCGTACTACCCAAATATAGTTAGGACGATACGGGTCGGTGGACGGTCTATGAGTTCGTCCAATAGATAAGCTATCGTCTTTCCTATCAAGATTACTGACTCTCCGCCTATTTCAGATAAGGGCAAAGGCCCTGCTATTCCCCCAACTCCTCCCACCGTTGATTCGGACGAGGAGTCTTCTCCTGCTTTTGCCAAAATGTCGAAGGCTGAAAAAGATCGGCTAAAGCAGGAGCTCTTAAAGTGCTACCCTGAATCCTATATCAAAGGATTGAGGGGAGCGTCAGCCGGGCATGTGGGCTACATGTCTCAGCTTGCTGCCGAGGTATTGTTTAATGCCTGCCTTGTTTTATACTTGGTACAAATTTTGATTTTGTAACTCGTCTAATGACTTGGTTTGTTTTCATTGTTCTACGACTTCTTGCTCGCAAAGATGCTAATCGAAGAATGGGCGAGGGAGCCGAGAAAGGAGAATAAGCATCTCGTCCACCTGGCTACAACTGCAGGCGACAAGGCGATCCATGACATTGAGATGGCTAATATCCTCCATCGTCAGTCACTGGACGCCTTTGAGAAAAGATCAGCAGACTTGGAATCCAAGAACAAGAAATATCTTGTTACCATCAACGATCAGTACAAGGAGCAGGACCGTCTGAAAATGATCATAGATACTCTCTCTGCTGATCTAAAGGGTGAAAGAGATGCTGCTCTTCTTGCCGCTGTCCAGCTGAGGAGGGAGAATATTCTCCTAAGGGCAAAGACTGCCCGTCTGGAAGGTGAGGCGGCCAAGGCCTTTGACGATGCCAAGGAAGGGTTGGAGCAAGTCATCTAAACGTCTAAAGGCTGGGCGGTCAAAGCCTTCGAGATGCTGGCTGAGGCTGATGAGGTCCCTAGCTTTGTCCGTCGTCTGGAATATCAACAGAGTGTCCATCGGGCTATGGTATGCGCCGAGGAACCTCCGGTGTTTTTGGAGTCCGACGACGAGGCTGCAGCCGAGGATGGGAACCCTGAAGACGAAGCCGAGGATGAGAAGCCTGAGGACGACCAAGAGACACGCGCTGAAGATGAAGCCTAGCTTTAGGTTTATTTTTCTAAGTTTCTTGGCTTGTCTGCCGCTGTAGTCTTAGCCCTTCAGTAGTATTAAATTGTAAATCTTTGCTATTGATATATATGAAGAACTTTTTGCCAATTGATTGTCTCTTATTTTCGCAAATTCCAATTTGATCAAGTATAACATTTACTGCGTCATGATTGTCGGACGTCCAGCACAAATGTTTAAGGAAAAAGCAGCTTGCTTGTCTTTAGACGATTTTCAAAAATAGACCCGTCCTGAATTTTTGGACGGTCTACATAATAGGAATGACACGGATTTGTCAAACCTGGTCCTTACCCTTTGGCGATCAGGAGTGTTTATGAAATGCAGCAAGTGCCAAAAGAGACTCGTCTTGGGCCGTTTACAAAATGTATGCAAGAGATGATTGTCGTCCTTAGCTTTGGACGATTACCAATCATCCATAACGTATCCATGTATTTAGTGGGAATCGTCCTAGATATTTGCATAGTTTGTTTTTGTGGACGAGCCACGTTCTAGCCGTTTTACTCGAGCTACTAATACTCGTCCTGCAGTATCAAACCCTCACAAGGGCATCTATTGCCTAGGTCCTCCTGATTTTTGGACGACCTTTTTCTCTTTAACTCGTCCTATAGGCTTCTATCATCCCCCCCTTCTTGGGCTTAGCTCAACCGTACATGATGGACGAGCCAAAGTCCAAGAAGGAGAGCGGCCATCCTTGGCCGAGCCTTCTAAAGTTGATGGACGAGCTTGAGATACATGTTCAAAGCGAGTTTTAGCCGGCTTCCTTGAGGGAGCAATAGGGGCGGCAATGATGCGAGTCGAGCTCGAGTTTGACTAAACTCGACTCGAACTCGAAAACTCATACCCAAACTCGACTCGACTCGAAAACTCGCGAGCTTGAAATTTTGAAGCTCGAACTCGAACTCGAAACCAAAACTCGAGCTCGAACTCGAACTCGAGCTCGAGCTCGAACTCGTTTCAAGCTCGAACTCAAACTCGGTTAAAGCTCGAACTCGGTTCCATCTCGAAGTCCCTGTTCCAACTGCATATTTGCATTGTTTGTAGATTTTTTATGAACAAAAAATATCAAATGAAAATAAATCCCCTTTAAATACATCAAACTTCAACATGAAAAGTTTTTCCGGATCAATCCCAAACAACTAATATAAATTCATTATCATCATATTACTACAAATCCACAACTAATACAATTTGCAAACAATATATTTTCTTTTCTAAAAGCTCAAAACTAACTTCATATTGGAAAACTAGGTTACAAAATGCAAAGAAAACGAAACACAAGAACCAGCCATAAGGACCATAACTCAAACATCATTAATCTAGTAGTTTCATGAATTTACCATTACATGAAGAACTTGAGAGTCATACCATCACAACTCTCCATCTTCAGGCAAAAATGACTATGAAATTCACTCTCCAAACAACTCACCATAAATTTCATTTGTACTTGAATGAAGGCCTTAAGGACGTGTAGGAAAATTAACGCCTGAAGTAGTGGATGCGTGGTGTTCGGCTTGCAGCGTCGCCTGAAGTGACCGTTGTCGTGGTATGCGGGCAGTGTGGTGAGCTGAAGCATCGCCTGAATTAGGGAGATGTAGTCATGGAGATGTAGATGGAGATTGGAGAGGGAGGGGAGATTGGAGAGGGAGGCGTGCTACTGGAGTAGTGTTATTTTGTTTAGGGCTGAGTTTGTGACTTTGTGTCTTTCATTCTTTCCTCACAATGGACGGCTAAGATTATATTGTTGGGTTTCTTTAAATCCCATCCATTGATATAGTTCTATTCCTTCACTTTGCTTTTTGGTTATTTAATGTACTTTTTCTTCATTTTTTTTTTAAAATAAAAATCCAAGTATTTTTTAGAAAAAAAGGTTTAACTTTCTTAAAAAAAATAAAAAGTATATATATATATATATATATATATATATATATATATATATATATATATATATATATATATATATATATATATATAATTTTGTCGAGTATCCCACGAGTTTTTCGAGTTGAGTATTGAGTTGCTCGACTCGACTCGTTAACATTCGAGTCGAGTTCGAGCTCGAGTCGAGCTCGAGTCGAGCTCACTCGAGTCGAGCTTTGACCGAGTCGAGTTCGAGTAGCTCGCTAGCTGTCTCAACTCATTGCCAGCCCTAGGGAGCAACACTCGTCATTAAGTAGTGATCCCTTACTAGGGTCTGGACTACTTAGCTGTCCGTGCTTTTGAAAGTAAGTATCCTTTACTAAGGTCTTATTTCAGGCCAGCTTTCTCGCAGAGACTTTGACGTTACTCTTACTAGAGGTTTTGTCAGTTTGACGGCTATGTATGTGTTATATGTTTGGCCGGTCTCTTCGAGGGAGTGATGTTCGGCATAGAAGTGAGTAATTTTGACGTTCTGTTATTGTTTGTATTTTTGTCCAAGTTATTGTCACTTTTAGACGAGTAACTGATTTAATGCCCCAAAGTGAATTAACTTGGTGAAAATAAACAAAGAAATAAGAAAGTAGGAATTGTATTATATGGATTTTGCTTGACTAAATGCCAAGATACATGTATACAATTCTTCTTCCTAACATGTGCCGTGGCACTTTGGAGTAACTACAAACTACCTTATAGGTATATGACAGTGAACTGCGCTAGACGTGGTACTTCTTCAAATTATCTGAATTCCAAGTACGCTGGATAGGTCGTCCATCTAGATCTTGGAGACGAAAAGTCCCACTGGATAATCAGATAAGGTCCTTCCCAATTAGGTGTTAGTTTCCCTAACTCTTTAGCTCGTCCAACCGCTTCCATCTTTCTCAGCACAAGATCCCCCACCTTGAGCGATCGTCTAACAACTCTTTTGTTAAACTCCCGAGCCATTCGCAGTTTGTACAATTGCATTCTTAGCAAGGCATTGCCTCTGACTTCTGGCACTTGGTCCAAAGCCGTGCGTAATACCGCCCAGTTGGCATCCTCTGTGTACAACATGACTCGCAGGGTGGGTTCTTCAATCTCAGTGGGCAAGACGGCTTCAATACCGTATACTAACATGAAGGGCGCCTCCCCTGTAAAGTTTTTGGCGGTTGTTCTGATGGACCATAACACCAACTGCAGCTCTTCAACCCATTGCCCCTTGGCGTTCTCCAGCTTCCTTTTGATTCCATTTGATAGAATCTTGTTGAAGGACTCTACTTGCCCATTGGCTTGTGGGTGGGCGACTGCAGCGAAGTGAGCTTTTATTTCTCTTTCCGCCAACCATTCCTTCAGTTTAGGCGTTTCAAACTGTGGCCCATTATCAAAGACGATGGACTGTGGCATGCCAAAACGAGTTATAATGTTTTTCCAAATGAAACCCTTGACATCGTTTGTTGTTATTCCTCGCATGGCTTCTGCCTCTATCCATTTAGTGAAGTAGTCAACTGCCACTATCACAAATTTTTTTTGCCCCGTGGCCACAGGGAAAGGTCCTAGGATATCCATGCCCCATTTGGCAAAAGGCAGAGGGAACAAGATGGGAGTTAAGTAGTTGGACGGCTTCTGATGCACATTTCCATGCTTCTGACAACTGTCGCACTTCTTTGCATAGGCTAAAGCATCCTCCTTTAAGGTAGGCCAGTAGTACCCCGTCCTTAAAGCCTTCTCTCCTAAAGCTCTTCCCCTAATGTGAGAAGCACAAGCTCCATCATGGAGTTCTTTCAGAACCTCTAGACCATCTTCTCTAGTGATGCACTTGAGGAGAGGGCGGTTGAATGACTTCTTGTAAATTGTCTCGTTCCATAGTTCAAACCACTTGTCTCTAGCCTTCACATACTTAGCCTCTACAGGGTCAGAAGGCAATCGTCCCGTCTTCTTGTATTCTGTGATAGGCTCCATCCAGACTGCTCCTCGGCTAAGAAACATAATCTGCTCTTGGTCAATGCTCTTTTTGGGTTTGACTTCCCAAAAAACTGTTCTTGGCACATCACCTTCAGCCGAGCTGGCCAATTTTGAGAGAGCATCTGCTTGATGATTTTCTGACCTTGGTACTTGGTCTAGAACAAATCGTTTTAATGGCTCTATCTCATCCTTGATCAGTCGCATGTATTTGCTCATTGATGCTTCTTTGCATTCAAAATCTCCATTGACCTGACTGACGACTAAGAGAGAGTCCGATTTGGCCTCAATCTCTACAGCTCCAGCCGCCTTGCACATTTTGATCCCAGCTAAGAGTGCTTCATATTCAGCTTCGTTATTGGACGCCTTGAATTGGAATCTTAATGCATATTCAAACTTGTCCCCTTCGGGAGATTGACAAATGATTCCTGCCCCACATCCATTGACCGTGGACGATCCATCAACCATGAGAGTCCAATGCTTCCTTCCTTTAGCTGGATCAGATATTGGCTCTATGGTTGGCCGAGTAAGCTCAACTATAAAATCTGCCAAGGCTTGCCCCTTAATGGCTTTCCTTGGTTCAAATGATATATCAAACATGTTGAGCTCAACTGCCCATTTCAGCATTCGCCCAGCGGCTTCCATCTTCTGCAGAACTGGCTTCAAAGGTTGATCAGTGTAGACGATTATACTGTGCGCCAAGAAATAAAGCCTTAACTTTCTGCTGGCCATGACTAGGGCCAATCCAAACTTCTCAACTGGAGTATACCTATTTTCCGCATCCTTGAGCACATGACTCACAAAGTATATGGGAACTTGGACGGACTCTCTTTCAGCCAACAGGACAACACTCACAGCTTGAGTGGACACAGCCAAGTATACAAACAATTTTTCCCCCTCGGCTGGACTGACCAACCTAGGCAGCTGCCGAAGGTGATCTTTGACGTGCTGAAGGGCTTACTCTGTAACACCCCGTAATTTTCACTCTTTATTTTTTGTGTTTGTGTACATTAAAATGATATTTTTCGTAAAAGTAAATAATTTATTATTTAGATTATTTTGGAACGTGTGTGAAAATGTGTATATATATTTATATATTGTGATATATTTATATATATATATATATATTTATTTTAAGTTGTTAGTTATTTATTTTAAAGGTTATATTAATTTCGTTATTTGTTTAGGCGTTTAGGATGCTGTTTTGTCGCGTAGCGTTTTTGTAACGTTGTTGGACCGACTTGGGTGATGAAATGTTGCATCGCATGTGGCTTGCTAATGTGTTTATTATATTTATATTTATATTATAATTTATTGGAATTATTTTCATTATTAAGTATTTTCAAAGTTTAGGCGCGATTTAGGAAGTTATCGATTTTTCGCGTGGCGAACTTTTGATGCATGGACCTTTGTTGACTTGGGCCGAAATTTTTGTTTGGTTGTGGGCTTGGACAGCCGTCCAAGTGAAGGAGAAGGGAGCCTCCTCTTCTTTCTTTTCTTTTTATTTTTTTTCCTTGTGACTCTTGGTAGTTTGAACCCCCATAACCCCCCTAATCAATTCTCCTAAACCCTTCATTTTTCCTTGCCATAAAATTCTGATTTTTATTAAAAGAAGTTCAGCAACATTCTCATTTAACCCTCACCGTTTTTCAAGAAAAGAAAGAGAGAAAAGGAAGAGGAAAAGAATAGAAAGTTTCAACCCGGTTTTTCCTGTCACACCTTCACGAAAATAACCGTAGCCGGAGATCTAACCGTTGGATCGTCTTCAAATTTGGACAGAACGTTTATAACATCTTGTTCTACACTCTGACTGGATCGATTTAGAATCTGAGCTTTTGATCACCGGGAATCATGGTCGTAACAGAGCAGTGTGAAACAAGAATTTTCAACGTTCAAGCAGAAAATGCCTAGTGACTTGTTGCTACAATTCTCGTTCGTTGTGCCTTGGGGTTAGAAGAGGAATTGGATTGTATGTATAGCTCTTAAATTTCTCTTTAGACTCAGCTCTCCTCCCGACGATCCAGGTAACTAGTAGTTATCTTAGAACCATAGTGATTAGGGTATTATTCGGTATTAGATTATTACGCTAGGAATTATTTAAAATAATTTTTGAATGAAATTATTGACGAAATTTGACATGAACATACTTGATGCATGCTGTGTGATTACTGTAAAGAGAAAAATAATTTTCGTATGATTTTTTGGTATTTATTTGATTTAATTGGTGTTTTGTGCGTTTTTGGCTAAATTGCATAATAATTATTAATCGGATGTTAAAATTGCTGAAATTATTTTTCTTAGATCATTTTATATGCGTAGTATGTATTCCATGCCTTAGAATAATTTTTGCCTACTGTTTGCAGTTTTATTTAATTGATATATCTGTTTTTTGTAATTTCGTTTCTGTCAGTATATAAATCATGAAAATTATTTCTAGAGGTCGAAAATTTTATTTCGTTTTTTACATGTTATGTAAATTTTTGGTAATTTTTGGGGGTCTGTCTATATTTTTAATTATTATATTGGCTTTGTTGAGTAATCTGTATATTAACTGTTAAAAATACTTTTGGAGTCCGAAAATTATAAATAAAAATTATACCATGTCAGTAGAGCCATTAGGGTCGTGTGATAATTTTTGTGTGATTTTACTGCTCGAACTTATTAGTTTAATAATTATTATTGGGTTTTTGTTGTGAAATTGAGGATACTCTTTTAAATTATTTGAGAGCTTGTTAATCAGAGATAATTCATAATTTATTATATTATGGGTTGCTGATTTTCAGTAGTATGCAGTATGTATCATTGGGTAACCATATGTTTATTTTTGATTTATGAAAGAAAATGATTAATTGTTACTACTCTTTTAATGAATAAGTTTTAGAGTTATTTGGTGATATATTTTGAACGAATTGTTGGTGCTGTAAAAATTTGTTTTATATCATTGATGATGTTTAGAAATGTTCAAGTGTTTATTGTGGGAGATATTTGTTGTAAATTTGTAAGTTACTACTTTGAAGATTTTTGAAAAATTACTTTTGATGAATTATGGGTATAAGGCCGGGTGGCATCCCTTTTGACGAATATTTTTGAGATGAATGATACTTTGATGATATTTATGATTTTATTTTGAGATAAGAACATCCGGTGGGATAGATGTAGTCCCCGGTGAAGAACATGCCAACCACCTGGTTTGCGAACTAAGGGTACACCTGGGTTAATTGTTGTCGTCCGAGATGTCAGGGAGTTCTGCGTGTTCTACCCTGCATCGGGAGTTTGGCCATTCTTAGACACAGGCAGTGGGGAACGTAAGCCCATAGACTGACCTGGAGATTGCGATCTGACAAACCTTAGGAAGTGAATTGCGATTCACTAGCGTTCGGTTTCTGTCTCAGTCACTTGTTTTACCTATACTTTTATTTTTCTAAAAGTACTCTTGAGATGATTTATTTATTTTTATCCAACTCATTTGCTATTTATTATTCATTTGCGTTATTTGTGAGTTATATGGAAGTGGATGCATATTGTAGTTGACTTGACTTAATTATTTCCTTTCTTATTAATCTATGTCTGAATCGTACTTTGATTGCTTTTGTTCTAGGAGAACTGCTAGTTACTCCCCACTGATTGTGGATATTTGTTGTATATTTTACAGGTTTTGTTGATGGGGATTTTCTTTGATTTTGGGCTCGGGTTGAGATGCGAGAAATAATCTATTAAGGGTTTTAGTTCTAGACTTCTCTTTAGTTTGAGATAGTTGTCTCATTTCGATTTTAATCTAAGTAATTAATTTACTTATAGTATTTACTTATGTTTGTTTTTATCACTTAGTTATTTAAACACTATTCTTGTAGTAGTGACATTCCCAGAAGACGATGTTTCCGCCATCGTCCTATTAAATATATTATTAATTCTTTCTTTCCGCCTTTGAAATTACGGGGTGTTACATGCTCGCCTCTGGCTGTCCATTCAAACTTGGCCTTTTTCTTGATCGTGGCAAAGAAGTGATGGCACTTGTCGCCCGACTTAGACAAGAAACGCCCAAGGGCGACCAAGCAACCCGTCGGTCTCTGCACTTCCTTTATCTTTGAAGGAGACTTCATATCTAGAACGGCTTAATTCTTTTCGGGATTAGCTTCTATTCCCCTACGGTCCACCAAGAAACCTAGGAACTTCCCGACAAGACCCCAAAGACACATTTGTTGGGGTTCAGCTTTAACTTGTATTTCCTGAGAGTTTCAAAAGATTCTCTCAAATCACCAACATGACTTTCTTCTTGACGGCTCTTGACTATCATATTGTCAATATACGCCTCCATGTTTCTTCCCAACTGCGGCTGAAAGACGGTATTGATCAATCTTTGAAAAGTAGCCGGGGCATTGCGTAGGCCGAATGGCATCCTCACCCAGCCATACAGTCCTTTTTCGTAATGAAGGACGTTTTGTCCTGATCCTCTGGCCACATCGGGATTTGATGAAAACCTGAATAGGCGTCCATGAAGCTCAAAGCAAAGCATGGCCTATTGTGGAGTCTACTGCACGATCCAACTTAGGCAAAGGGAAACTGTCCTTAGGACAAGCCTTGTTGAGGTCGGTGTAGTCCACACACATCCTCCAGGTGCCATTGGGCTTTGGCACCATGACCACATTTGCTATATATCTAGTCTGGATAATAAGTTTCTTTGATGAATTTGGGTTCCAACAACTTCTGAACTTCTTGGTCGACCGCCTGGTTTCTGGCCGGTCCTAAGTGCCTTTCTTCTGACGAACAGGTTTCAAATTGGGATCAACATTCAATCGATGGACGGCTACCTCCGGATCAATTCTTGGCATCTCTTCAACGCAATAGGCAAACACATCTTGAAATTCTTTCAAAGAAGTGGATTAGATGACCCTTCAAACCGGACCGAGTGAAGATCCAATTTTGAGGGTCCTTTTACGGACGAGCTTCATCCGGACGCACCTCTTCAGGGGCTTCCACCGGCTGGACGTTCTGCCCGGTCCCATGATGGCCGTGACTTCTTCCGGACGAGGGAGGTTCTTCCTTGATGATTTCATATTTTCTCTTCTTGGTAGGGAGATGCTCGTGACGCCTTCCTTGAGGGAGCGAGAGGCGTCTGAGGGCTCTCAATGGCCATCTTTAACGAGGTGACCTGGTCTTTGACAATTCCAGACGTTTTCCTCTCGCTAGCCACCTTCGTCTGATCTTTCTCTATTTCGGACGTTTTCCTTTCGCCCAGAACCTTCGTCGATCTTCATTGCCTATCTTCCATGATGACGGCCGAGGGTAGTCAAATAACACTCCCTAGCCACCTGGTGGTCTCCATATAATGAGCCAATCTGGCCATCATCACACTCATACTTCATCAACATCAGGTGAGTTACTATTACTGCTTTGACATGATTCGAGTTGGTCGCCCAAAAAATGACATTGTAGGCTGCCAAATCTCGGACCACCAAGAACTTGATAAACAGGGTTCTAGTTGCATCCTTTTCTCCCACTCGAACGGGCAAAGTAATGCGGTTCCCATTGGATGGATGACTCCTCCCCCAAACCCTATGATGGGATGGTGAACGGGGAACTAAGTTCTTCTCATCAAACTTTAGTCCGGACAAGCAATCGCTACTAATGATATCCGTCGAGCTTCCGGTGTCGATCGAATCCTTCTTACTCTCAAATTTGCTATTTTCATTTCTACCACCAAAGGATCATCATGGGGAGTCCTAAACCCGCCCCGATCTTGCTCACTAACTACCACCCTTGGGAAGGGCTCACCTTTGTCCGGTCGCCTAACAAAACTTTGGCCAAGCTCTCTAAGGTAGTTTTTGTGTCCTCTATTGGTTGGTCCTCCGGCAGCAAACCCTCCCGAGATTACAAGAACAACATCTTCTGCCTGCTTGCACTCTCCTTCTTCTTAATATGCCAATCATCTTTCCTCCTGAAACTTCCTTCTTCCTTGAGGCAAATAGAGTTCATCTTTCCTTTTCGAGCTAAATCCTCCAAAGCTCTCTTAAGGTGCTTACATTCATTAGTCTCATGACCACAATCCTTGTGAAAGTGGCATTACTTGCTCTTATCCCTGTTTCTATAAGGAGTATTCATCTCAGACTGAGCCTTCAACTCATATTGATCCTTTATCTCCAGTGAGGTGGGTATCGTTCTGTCTTGAATTCGATAGGATTTGATGAAGAAGGCTCAGCCTCTTTCCTCGCTCTTTCTGGTCGAAGTGGTGGTGAGGTTATAGCCCAAGTCTGAGCCTTCTTGGGGTTGCTTTTTCTTGGCTGAGCAACCTCATCGATTCTTAGACACTGGGATGCTTCGCCCTGCACACACTTTAGTAGCGTGAATAAACGCTTCCCGCCTTCCTTCAAAGCCTCAAGCAAGAGTGGAGATTTTCTTTTTTAACCGGATCAAACTGGAAACTTCCCGGCCTTAAACCCTCGATGAAGGCGTCAAAGGCCACCCCAAAGATTAAGATCTTCGATCCGAAGCGCTGCTAGGTTCGAACCTCTTAACGAAACTTCTAAGAGCCTCCTTAGGTCCCCTCGGACGACCTTGCCTCGTGTGCATGCTTCGTTTTTCTCGCCTCTTGCTTGTTGGCAACAAAGTGACTAGTGAATAAGAAACTGAGTTTAGTAAAACTGCCTCTGATCAAGCGGGGGAAGGTTGTTTGAACCATTTCGAGCAACTCCCTTCAAGGTCAGCCGGGAAGTTCTTGCACTAGTAAACATCATCTACTTCGAACGTACATCCGATGCTTATACGCGCGCATGATGATCATGGATCAGTTGTTCCATCAAAAGGCTCGATGGTTTGGGAGTTTTACCTTTGGGAAGTGGGCGCCTCCATGATCCTCGGCCGAAAGAGCGGCGAATCCGAGGGGTCCCACCTCGTCCCCCCCAAGGGGTATGTACTCCTTACGGTATTCTTTTAACACCAAATCGATGACGTTAAGCAACTGCACCTGACGCCTATAGACCATGGGCTGAGCCACTGTCTTCTCCCGTCAGGATGAACAAGTGGGAGTGACTTAAACTTCGTCCCTCCCCTCGGGACGACAACCTCAAAGGAGGTCTCTCGGGTATGGTGTAGATCGTGTCGGCGATCGTTGTAATGCAGCGGCTTTCTTTGCTTCTAGATATTCTCTCGCATCTGTTTCTGCATTCTGCAGGCTCATTGACGAACACGGTCCTTGGTCCTCACCACCTGGTTCCAAACTCCATCTTTCTTCGGCCCATCATTATCCTCTCGCCGTTGCTGCCCTCTTGCCGTCCTCCTAGAGAGTTCTGACGAGCAGTCGACCAGTGGCCCGGTCGATCTACTGGGAACGTCCCCTAGGAGGAAGTGGATTGTTAGAATTTGGCCTGGTTATGATGAAAACAAAGATATTCTTTAATCTGTTCTGGAGACGCATCACGCCATCTTAGTTTGAAATTCATTCGTAACATTCTCCGGGTGGGCGGCAATCCCACTTGGACGATCTAGATTCACCTGGATGACCGTTACTGGCTGTCCGGGGAACATTGACAATTGATGGAGGTTTATCTCTTCCCCTCGAGGTGGTCTTTCATGCTCCACCGTAATCTTCGACATTAACTTGAAGACTTACATTTCTCGGGCAAGGCTTGGATGATTGACAATCGATCATTCTTCGTCTCCCCACAAACTACTACTAATTTAGCGTTGCCTACTTGTCCCATCAAGTAAGCCTTAGGATTAGCTCTCTGGTCGAGCAAGTAAATTAGTTTCCCTTCGATGTTCTTCTTTGGGAGACTTGTGCAGCAAATACAGCTTCTTTTATCAAGCACGAGCTTAGTTCCCC